>CM033715.1:27386548-27700778 GCA_019671005.1 Hibiscus mutabilis
GTCCTACAATCACCTACATGTTTTTTTCTTTCAAGGGAAGAATTTGCAAAGGGGCCCCAAACAACCCCAGAGGGGACGTATATTTTGAACTATATCACTTTTTTTTTTTTGCGCAGATATTTCAAAATTTGGGCGAGCACTTATTACGCGCAGAATAAATACTTTGACAATTGTTTTGTTGTTGAAGAAGCCTCCGACTTGTTTTTATACCCCAATTTGTTTTCCCAATGCTTAAAAGTTAGATATTGAATATAGTCCTGGGAGAGTTTTTGCAAAAATGATAACTGCAACTGTGGGATTCGATGAAGGCCCCTTCTACATGCCTAAAAAAAAAAATAGTTGTTGTTTTATGGGGTACGATATTTTTAGGTTGTGTTTTGGGGTAGGGGAGTAGATATAGGTGCGCTAGGTCGTACTAAGACAAAAACGTTTCATGCATTTTGGAGCTTTAGGTATCGGGCCCTTGAGGTCGCACTATTTTGTAATTTCTATTTAATTGAAACAAGACGACGGATTGGGTTCACTGCATCAAGACACTGTATTAAAAATTAGGCTGGGGACGACCGGGTAGTCCGGGGGACGAATCGGTTTTTGGAAAAAAAATTCAGCGGATGATGAGCGTTAAGGATCGATCAAGATTTAACCATTTTGAAAATTAATGTTGAAAATCAGACGGTGATATATATAACGATGGTACTACTTATCAAAATGGCCTCTTTAAAAGTACCAAAACACTTAGAAAATATTTGCACTTGAAATGATTGACTTAGAAATAATTTTATCTTTAAAGAAAGTCAATTTATTCAAATACTTGTCATTTTTGTAAAATTTCAAATACCTTAAAATTTTATTTATTTATTTAAAAATTTTTGTTATATTAAAATCAAAACTTAAGTTTAACACAAAATATATTTAAATATTTATTATTCACCTAATTTTTGAGGTCTGATTAGATTAAATTGAATCAATATTTCAACCTTTAAAACCATTTATTAATTTTTTTTTGTAAAATCCCATTAATTATGTTTTTATTGAATTGACATGATAATCAATTTTGCCGCTTATACAAATGGTCAGCGGTTTCAATTTTACTTTGGGAATATTTAGTATTTCTAACATTTGATTGTGATTTGGTTTTGCAAGAATAATTTTCACTATTTACCGGTCATTGTTTTTGTTTTATTGTATTTTCTATTTTTTGTTTTATTGGTTTTTCTTTTTAGTTTTTTTAAATAGAGTGATTCTGATCATATGTAATAAAAACAATCATATAAATTTTTTTTTTTTAAAAAGGGAAAATAAGCAAGATAAACACTACAATAAAAAGTAAAAAGAATAATTATGGACTAGTGATAAAGTACAGGGAGAAAAATTAATGTTGTAATTTCATTTTTTGAGTCATATTAGACTTTAATTTTAAAAAATCAATTAATTACATACACAAAAATCAATAAACTTTTAAATTTTTTTAAAATTAAAGACTCTATTAAAAAAATTGTACAATACTCCCAAAAAATCCTGTGGAATATATTATTAAAGCATCTCATGTGTACTCTTAAGCTTTGTTTTGGG
The DNA here is from genome assembly GCA_019671005.1 of Hibiscus mutabilis. Classification (NCBI taxonomy): domain Eukaryota; kingdom Viridiplantae; phylum Streptophyta; class Magnoliopsida; order Malvales; family Malvaceae; genus Hibiscus; species Hibiscus mutabilis. Next base: position 27,388,121 of record CM033715.1, read on the forward strand.
TGGAAAAGGGGAAAAAGAGAAAGGAGGGAAGAGAAATTGGTGGGAGGGAAAATTAGAAGGAAAAAAAAATAGAAGGGGTTGTTGATGCATTTTGGGCGCACACCAAACAAGGAGTTGTAGATGGGGCCGAAGGGTCGGACGACGGAGATTGGTGGTTCACATGTCGGACAGAGGAGAGCCACGGGGACCATGGTTGGTCGCCAAAGTTAGCGTTCACCCCCAGTTAACTTGGGGTCGAGAGCTACGAAAAGGTAGAAAAGATGGTTTTAAGCCATATGGAGAGAGAGATAATGGTTGATGTAGAAGAGCTGATAGCCTCGGGGAGAATTGTAGAATCGTCTTTTTTATCTTCGGTCTTAGGGGGATTTTTATTCCTGAGTCTAGAGAGGGTGATGGTTGAAGAACTATGTCGCCCAAAGGGTGGCTACTAATTGGGTGGCAAGTGCTACCTCAACTCCCAAACTTGAATTTGATGGTTGTCCTATTAAGAGAAGTTTTTGGGGGAACGACTGGGGTTGTGGAATTTTATATGCGCAAGACGAGGACTGAGACTGGGGCGAGGGGGAGCAGCGAGCTTTTCGACACTGGGAAGCTTTTGAAGACGCTGATATCTCCTGAAGGCAGATTCACCCTTGAGTGGGAGGGCCACTGGGCTGGTAAACTCCGAGGTTTAGTGAGGTATAACACTAGCCCTCTTTACTGAGGGGGGATAAAGTGACGGAACGAAACCTAGTGGCCCCTCTTTTTTTGTGATGGACTGTTTTTCCTTTTCCCACTTATAGCTCGTTGAAGTAAAGCCCTTCCAAAGCTTCTTTTAATTTTGCTTTGAGCAATCGGGAGGAGATGTGTTGCACTAAGATCCGTACCCCGAGAATTAGTTGTAATTGAGGCGAGTTGTTTCCAAAAATTTTTGTAAATTACCATGAGTTTATGGAGGCATTTCAAGAGGCGCCCCATACCCTTTGTAGAATCAATTTTGTCGAGACGCAGGTCGGGCAATGGGGTAGAGAAGATAATTACGAGTAGCATTTCACACCCTTGTAGAAACAAGTGTAAATTGGGTGGAGGCATCACGAATCTCACGTATATTTGGGAAGGATTCAAAGGCATCTGGTTTTTCAGAGGGATCCACATGCCCTAGTTGGCATGAAACACTGCACCCCCAAAGTCCTTATAGAAACAAACATGTAATGGGCTAGGTCATCTACACCCTAGAAATAAATAAAGATCAGTGGAATCATCTGACGCCTTTGTAAAACCATAAGTATTGAACGGCATTCCAGCCTTGTAGAAATAAACATGATGGGGTAAATTCACTCAATTTTTATAAAATTAAGAAACAGAAAAAGTCATTCCACGCCCTTGTAGAAACAAATATAGGGTGAGGTCATCTGATTACCTTGTAGAAATAAATAAGGTCAAAAAGTCATCTCAACACCTATAGAAAACATTCATTTATGGGCTGAGCTCATCCGATGCCCTTGAGAAACAATTATATTATGGGCAGAGCTTATCTTGCCCCTTTGAGAAACAATTATATTATGGGTGAAGCTTATCTCAACCCCTTTTGGGAGAGATAAATGTAATTTGAAAGGGAGGTAACTGACGCTCTTGGAGAAAAAAATGTATCAATCCCATTGCCCTTTGTAAATGGGGATGAGACATCCCCGTTAAGACATCTCATACCCTTGGAGAAGCTTATCATATACTGAGGTCAGATCTCGCACTGTAGAATCGAGCATTATAGAGTGGAACTTTTCAACACTCTATGAGCATCGAGGCTAGTGGGGAGGCATCTCCTTTATATTTAAGAGTTCTCCAAAAACACGAAAGTATCATTCCGCCCTGTAGCATCGATGCTTTGAAGCATCGAATGGCCCCGGGGGATCTAAACCCCCCCTTTGTAGAAACGTGGGTTTTTTTTAGCGATAATCGTATGGAAAAGAGGTAAATTTTTATTTTTGTAGAAATAGTGAATTTGTGAAACAATCGATAGCTTTTGTAAAGACAAAATAATCGAAGTCGAAAGGCATTTGATATTTGTAGAAATATACGTGATTTCGAGGCATCGAAGGAGATGATGGGGCATGCCCACGCATGGAAAGGCCGGAGGGGGAAAAGTTTGAGTAATTAACGGGCAGCGCTTTTATAGTTCTATGAGGAGATCGCTTGTAGAAAATATAGAGAGATTTTTTAGGGGAACCCCTTTGGGGGTTCCAAGTTAGGTCCCTTTGAATGTTGGAGAGAAGCTACTTGTAGAAAAAATTTCCTCTACAAAGCTTTAATGTTAAAGGAAACAACTCGATGGCGCTTATAAGGTCGCCTGTCGCTAGAAGTGTTTTAAATCGGTGTCGCGTAGTGCCTTAAGAGGATGAGTGCATATTTGGATGGGGGCGATGCTCTAAAGCCGGGAGAGAATACTTGTCCGTAGAATGCCATAATTTTTAAGGAAGGCAATCACTCTAGAAGAACAAAGGTTGTAATATTTTTTCCATCGGGGTGTAAAGATGTCACTTGGTGGTGAAGCGCAAGCGGTGGTGGTGCTTCAAACAATGAGACCCCATCGTTGTCAATGTAAATGAGAAACTAGATCGGGGAAGGTGCCGACGCGCGGGACTTGCCGACAAATTAAGGGAAAATCTATCGATGGTAAAATCAACGATGGTGAGTCAAAACCGTTTTGGATCACTTGCCGGATCGGCACTGAGGTGGTAATGTCGCTGCTATAAACCACAACCACAAGATCGAATTTTCCCCATGCCGTTGGGATGCATTTACGTTTGGGAAAAACCGGCATATCGAGTGTGTTTGGTAAAACATCGATCATCCCGATGGCTATCTTGAGGAAGATATCGACCGATTTTTTTGGTCGATAAGATTCACGCTCACCACCCAATTGTTAACGCTGATTTTGGGAAAAAAACGAGGTGGAGATGGGGTTCAAAGGGGTTGGATGTCGAGGATTGGTGGTTCACCTATCGAGGATAGGCGAGAGCCACAAAGACCAGGTTAGTCATCGGTTCAAAGGGGTTCACCCGTCGGATTGGGGGCCGAGACAAACAAAGGTAAAAGGGATGGCTCGGCAAGTAGAGAGAGGGGGATAGGGTTTATGTAGAACGGTGGGATAGCCTCAGAGAATTGTAAAATTGTCCCATTTATCTTTTAGAGGTATTTATATCCACTTAGGGGTCGAGATGGAGTAATGTTTGACGAGACCATGACAAACCTAATGACTCTATTGATGGGCCGGCATGCTAGTTTAGTCATAGGGCCTGGGATTTGATGGATGTCCGTTTAAAAGTAGTTTGGGGCAACAACCCCTAAGGGTCGTGGGGACTTGATGTAGAGGAAGGACAAAGACTTGGGGGCAAGGGTAGGGAATTCCTTTTTGACATCGATTGTTAAGGGGTTATATCCCCCAAGATAGTTTAAAAGAAAAAAATATAAAAGAGTAATTTTTCTTGTTCCTATACAAATAGTTTTTTTTCTAAAATTGGGTTAAAATAAGAAAGAAAAGTGAAAGCTATTATACTTTAATAATAAAATTATCAAATTCTTATTTTTTTCGAACTTTATTATTAATTTTAATATTTTTAATACAACAATATTGTATCTTTTTGTCCCTAAAACATATATTTAATCTAAAATTTAACCCTTATTTATTTTTAAATTTTATAAATTTATTTAATTTTTTACTATAATTTTTTTTTTTATTTGATTTAATCTAAAAAGTTTTTTTTTAATTTAGAATTGACTTTATTTATAAAGGTTAATTTTAACTAATTTTATAATTGCAATTATGGATGTACACCTAAGTTTTTACCATTGAATATTAAAAGAATAAATAAATCTTCACTGAAGCTCCAAAAACTGAGACCACCCAAATCTAAACCAAACTTCATTCAAACTCAAATTATATCCATAAAATCAAAAATTTTTCATCCTTCAAAACATTTAAAAATTTTAAAAAACCTATTCAAACTCTCACCACGTTTTCAGCCACTTCAGATAAATCAAACCCCATCTTTTTTTCAAAGAAATTAAACCTTACTAAAACACTACCCATATCATACCCTTTGTAAATCGGCCATTCCGCACATCCATGCCCAAACCGAACCCAATAAACCATCATTCCCCCGTTTAGGGGATACGAATACTGAGAGAAAAATTGAAAACTGTGAGAAAGAACCTGTACTGAAGTTGAAAGAAAAAGACACAATGGAATCACTTACCCCCTATTTTCAGCGGCCGGAGAAACATTTAGATCTGGAACGGTGAACAGACTTGTGGCGACACCAGAGACAAACATATCTAAAGTTACCCCGATCCGACGGCATCGTCAAATCGAGCAAGGTATATTTTTCAACTTTTCTTTAGATTCGCTCTGTTTTGTTTTGATTTCGCTGAAACTAATTTGGGATTTCAGATTCAGGGAGGAAAAGAGTTTTTAGAGCCCCGTTCGTTGGGTTTGGCTGACGCCGGTGAGGGGAGGGGGCGGAGTTGACTAGATGCTGAGTCAGAGGGGGGTTCTTTTTGGTTTAGGTTGAAATGAATTTTAAAAGAAAACAAACAAAAGGGTTTATAATAAAAGCACCGACTGTGGCCAAAATTAAAACCTTTTTAACCCTACGCGTGATTGAAAGCATTGAGAGAATCTGCCTCCCCTTTTTAGGTTTAGGGTTATTCCCCCTTTAGTCCTTCTTTGTTTGGGGCTTAGGTTTTAGTTTTTTGTTTTTTAGTCCTAATTTTAGTTTAGTTTAATTAGATTCGCCCTCTAATTTTTGGTTCTTTAATTAGATCCTCCTTCATAAGTTTTTTGGAAATTTAAAACCTCTTAATTGGCTTTTTACATCTGATTTGATAATCTATTGGCTTTAAAAATTAAAATTTTGTGAATTGGTTCTAATTAAAATTGTTTTAGACTAAAATTGGGTAATTTAACTTGATTAATAATTTAATTTTAATTTATTTAATTAAGTTTGAATTTTCATTTTTTTTGTGTGATTTATTTTGTTTGTTTTTTATTTAATTTTTTGATACATTTTTTGAGCATACCACATCATTTTTCATATTTTAAGAAAATTTATTGTTTTTGAAAGGGTATTAACTTTTTTGAGACTCTTTTTAAAGACAACATAAACCCTTTGGTACCAATTCATGGGGAATGGGGTGCTTATAACGCTTTCCCACTTGAATCGACTCTAACCCATTTATGACTTTTTTGTTAAAGGATTGTATTATATGTTTTTCGGTCATACCCAACTTAAACTACCAATGGCAACCCAAAAGCTGACGGGCTTTTAAGGCCTAATTATTTCACCGACAAAACGATGTCCATAAAATTGATCTACCCACTGGGATCACATTAGATAGTTTTGAGCCACAAAAGGGTATAGGTTTGTCTAAAAAAGGAAAAGGGAATTTGAACTATTTGATCAAGCAAAATTGAAGGTTTTCATATTTTACGAGGATTGTCAATAGTTCACCTTTGTTCACCCTTCTTTGGCACAAGGATGCCATAAGCCTCAACCCAGCCGTTTCCCCTGAAGTGGTCGATATATTTTGTTTATTATATTTTGTGTTGACCATGCTTTTTCCTTTTGTTTGTTTCTCAGTATTATATATTATGCACGAAGACCATGCTTTTTGTCTGTTTTTTCTTTTCATCCATACGCATATGCATCATTATTATAACATGTGTTAGTCTAAACAAATTGTTCGTAGAAGTAAAAGGTTTCCACAATGTCGAAGAGGTCTATTATCAATGCTAAAGATAAACTAGAGGTTCGAAAGTGGTATAAAGACACACAAAAGAAAACGTGAGACAATATACCTGCATGTCATGAATCAATTTTATGTGACGATATTCATGTCCATCTTCAGAAGAATAACCTACAAGAATTGAAAGAGACTTGGGACCAGTTGGAATCTGATATGAAACTAAAATTCTAGAGCATATATGGCGATATAGCATGTTTGTTGAGTGTAGAAGTGGATCTAAGGTTGATTCAAGCTCTCACGCAGTTCTGGTGTCCATCATACAACTGTTTTACTTTCAACCAAGAGGATACGACTCCCACCGTTGAGGAGTACACTACTTTGCTTCATCTGAACATGGTCAAATCTCATCAAGTGTATATAAAACCTCACAAACTAGACCCGTTCGTGGACAAGCTAATGGAGCTTACTGGTATGGGTTTATCATGGGCTTAAAAAACAAATAGAAAAAAGAGGTAATAGCGAGGGAATTACTTGAAATAGCCTTCGTGGTTTACTTCAATCTCATCCGGATCCAGAAAAGAGTTTAGACATTCTTTTTATTGGCATTTATAGTCTAGTGATCTTTCTAAAATCTCTTTGGCTATATTGAAGCAGTTGTTGTCAATTTGTTTGGTCAGTTGAGGAAGGTTAATCCAGCGTCAGCCATGTTAGCAGAGACTTTCAGGTCCTTGAGCATTTTCTGAAAAAAAGAATGAGAGAACTTTATCGGTTGCACTCAACTACTTATAGTATGGTTCCACAGTCCTTATGGAGAGAAGCCAAAGCCTACCATGCATGCATTCACAGATGAATATTCAATGTTGAAAGAGTTCTTGAAAAAGAAATTGCCTCGCTTTTCAAAAAGAGTAGATTGCGATTCTCCGTAATCTTAGAGATGAAGATGTTAGTGGTATGTTCCTTGGATACCTCGCTTAGACATACTATACATGTCCCCGACGAATGAAAATAGAAAGCTCGACCATGCTCACCCTAGATTATGAGGCTTGGGATAACTAGACGTGGGTTCGATAATATCCCTTCACCTTACCAAAAGAATGTCCTATCCTTTGAGGAGCACTTGAAGGTAGTCCTGACTGAAGTCAAAATAGTACACCACGAATATGAGACTGAGAAAAAGAGCTGCAATAGAGATTAAAAAGTTAGAGGCGCAAAATCGTGATTCAGATTTGGATGCTACTTGCTACAAAGGCCAGTTAGAAAATGTGAAAAAGAAGAGATAATCTGGCTAAAGACCTGACGGGTTTACAAGTCTCGTACCAGAAAATACAAGGAAAATTGAAAGTTGCTGGATTGCGAAAAACCTCCAAAGAATGGGAGCGTGAGCTTAGAGAACCAGAAATGGAAACTGAGTGATATAAGAAACTTTTATACCAAAGGATAAAGATTTCAAGTCTCTTTCGCAAGATATGCAAAAATTGCAACAGCGTTCATCAGCGACAAGATGCTTGTATTCTTGAAGAGAATTCTTAAGTGGCACTACTAGATTCCTGTAGCTTTGATTCTCCTTTTGAGCGACCTTCAGTTTCTTAGATGCACTTTTATATTGATTACGCAATGATTCCTCCAATTTTAACACGACATCCCTCAATTTTGATTCTCTACTTGGCTTTTCACAAGATCGTCCCATGTGGAATTGGAACGCTGTTGCAATTTTTGCATATCTTGCGAAAGAGACTTGAAATCTTTATCCTTTGGTATAAAAAGTTTCTTATATCACTCAGTTTCCATTTCTGGTTCTCTAAGCTCACGCTCCCATTCTTTGGAGGTTTTTCGCAATCCAGCAACTTTCAATTTTCCTTGTATTTTCTGGTACGAGACTTGTAAACCCGTCAGGTCTTTAGCCAGATTATCTCTTCTTTTTTCACATTTTCTAACTGGCCTTTGTAGCAAGTAGCATCCAAATCTGAATCACGATTTTGCGCCTCTAACTTTTTAATCCTCTATTGCAGCTCTTTTTTCTCAGTCTCATATTCGTGGTGTACTATTTTGACTTCAGTCGGGACTACCTTCAAGTGCTCCTCAAAGGATAGGACATTCTTTTGGTAAGGTGAAGGGATATTATCGAACCCACGTCTAGTTATCCAAGCCTCATAATCTAGGGTGAGCATGGGTCGAGCTTTCTCTATTTTCATTCGTCGGGGTTGAGCCCAAGCCTTTTGGATCTTTTTTAGTTGCGCCCAGAATTCTATCTTGTAAGAGAAGTTGGAAGGAGCTAAACCTGCAGTTACTGGGATAAATTGCACATATCCATATTGTCATTGAACCATCAAAGGGGCATAACCAGTACCGCCCCAAATCCCAGACAAAGGCACCCAATCATAATCACCGCACATGTATAGTATGTCCAAGCGTGGTAGCCAAGGAACATACCACTTGGCATCTTCATCTCTAAGGTTACGAAGAATCGCAATACACTTATCTTTTGTAAAGCCAAGCAATTTCCTTTTCAAGAATTCTTTTAACGGTGAATATTCATCTGTGAATGCGTGTATGGTGGGCATTGGCTTCTCTCCATAGTGATTGTAAAACCATACTCTGAGTAGTTGAGCGCAACTGATAAAGTGCCCTCTTCCCTTTTTTGGCAAGCACTCAAGCATCTGAAAGTCTCCGCCAACATAGATGGTGCTGGATTAACCTTCTTCAGCTGACCATACAAATCAACAACAGATGCATCAATATAGTCAAGAGATTTTGAAAAGATCACTATACCGCAAATATCAACATCAAGAATGTCTAGACTCTTATCTGGATCCGGATGAGATCAAAGTAAACCACGAAGGCTATTCCAGGTAACGCCCTCACTATTACCTCTTCTTTGTATTTGTTTTTTTAGCCCATGATAAACTCATACCAGTAAGCTTTATCAGCTTATCCACGAATCGGTATGGTTTATGAGCTTTATATACACTTGATCAGATTTGAACTCGGTCAGATGCATCAAAGTAGTGTACTACTTGACAGTGATAGTCATGTCCTCTTGGTTTAAAGTAAAACAGTTGTATGATGGACACCAGAACTGCATGAGAGCTCGAATCAACTCTAGATCAAGTTCCACACTCAACATACATGCTATATCGCCATACATGCTCTAGAATTTTAGCTTCATATCAGCATCCAACTGGTCCCAAGTCTCTTTCAGTTCTTGCAGGTTGTTCTTTTGCAGATTAATGTGAATGTCACATAAAATTGATTCATGATCTGCGGCTATACTGCCTCTTTTTTGCTTTTGTGCATCTTCAGACCACCTACGGCCCTTCGAGTTATCTTCAACTTGGATGATGGACCTCTTAGACATTGTGGAAACCTTTTATTTACAAACAATTTGTTTAGACCAACACTTGTTATGAGTGTGATGCGTATGCAAATGGATGAAAAAGAAACAAAACAAAACATTACTCAATACATTGTATAAAATAAAAACCAAAAGGAAGAAACATGGTTAGCACAATATATAAACAAAATATATACATGCATAAATTTAAAACATGTTAAAAATGTGTGCGTGTACATATAACAATACGGGTTTGTCATGGTTCTAATTGGGTGGGCTTCTACGGCTTATTACATGTGGTTCATGGTCCTAAAGATAGGTACCCAAACTATCCTTACTAACCTACTAAGGTTAACAAGAACCTCAATCCTCACCCATTATAAACTCTTACGAACCGAGTTCAGTTTAGGGGAGCTCACTTCTTTAAGCTTGAACGGAGGATTAACCTCTCGAAGACAAAAAGTATGTGAACCCCAGAAGTAACACGCATTCTTGTACAGAGAATTAACCTCTCGAAGGGTAGCGATTGCAGCCACTTACGCGAAACGAAGCTCGGGTTGAGAGCTTATGGCATGCTTGTGCGCAAAGGAATGTTGAACACGAGGTGACCACTATTGAACAATCCTCGTAAAATATGAAAACCTTCAATTTTTGTGATCACCAATAGTTCAAATTCCCTTTTCCTTTTTTAGACAACCTATACCCTTTTGTGGCTCGACTATCTAATGTGATCCCCAGTGGAGTCGTCAAGCTGTCGACATCGTTTTTGTCCGGGTCGAAATAAATTAGGCCTTCAAAAGCCCGTCAAACGTTTGGAGTTGCCATTGGTAGTTTTAAGTTGGGTATGACCGAAAACATATAATACTAATCTGCTTTAACATCGAGATCATCGTCGGGTTCGGGAGTCGATTACGAGTGGGAAACGTTATAGCACCCCCATTACGCCCATGAATTGGTACCTAAGGGTTTATGTTGTCTTTAAAAAAAGAGTCTCAAAAAAGAGGTTAATAGCACTGCTAAAACAATAATTATGCTGCTAAAAATATGAAAAATGATGTGGTATGCTCAAAAAAAGTATATGCATAATTAAATCAAACAAACAAAATAAATCACACATAAAAATGAAAAATTCAAACTTAATTAAATAAATTAAAATTAAATTATTAATCAAGTTAAATTATTCACTTAACTAGTCTAAAACAATTTTAATTAGAACCAATTCACAAATTAATTAATTTATCAAAGCCAATAGATTATCAAATCAGATGTAAAGCCAATTAAGAGGTTTAATTACCAAAAAAACTTATGAAGGAGGATCTAATTAAAAAGAACCTAAACTTAGAGGTCAGAATCTAATTAAACTAAACTAAAAATTAGGACTAAAAAGACAAAAAACTAAAACCTAAGACCTAAACAAAAGAGGACTAAAGGGTGAATAACCCCTAAACCTAAAAGGGCGGGCAGATTCTCTCAATGCTTTCAATCACGCGTGAGCTTTAAAAAAAGGGTTTTAATTTATTACAGTCGGTGCTTTTATTATAAACCCTTTTGTTTTGTTTTCTTTTAGATTCATTTCAACCTAAACCTAAAAAGAACCCCCCTCTGTTTTACTCAACATCTAGTCAACTCCGCCGCACTCTCTCACCGGCGTCGGCCAAACCTAACGAACGAGGGCTCTAAAAAACTCTTTTTCCTCCCCTGAATCTGAAAATCAAGTTAGTTTCAGCGAAATCAAAACAAAACAGAGCGAATCTAAAGAAAGAAGTTGAAAAATATACCTTGCTCGATCTCGACGATGCACCGTCGGATCGGAGTAGCTTTTTAGATATGTTGTCTCTGGTGTCGCCACAAGTCTGTTCACCGTTCAGATCTCGCAAATGTTTCTCCGGCCGCTGAAAATAGGGGTAAGTGACGTTCCATTTGTGTCTTTTTCTTTCAACTTCAGTACAGGTTCTTTACTCACAGTTTTTTCAATTTTTCCTCTCAGTATTCGTATCCCCTAAACGGTGGTGAATGATGGTTTATATAGGGTTCGGATTTGGGCATGGATGTGCGGGAATGGCCGAATTTTTAAGGATATGGTGATATGGGTAGTGTTTTAGTAGGATTTGAATTTCTTTGAAAAAGAGATGGGGTTTGATTTATCTGAAGTGGCTGAAAACGTGGTAGAGTTTGAATAGGTTTTAAATTCTTAAATGTTTTTGAAGGGATGAAATTTTAGATTTTTATGGATATAATTTGAGTTTGAATGAGATTTGGTTTAGATTTGGGTGGTCTCAGTTTTGGGCTTCAGTGAAGATTTATTTATTCTTTTAATATTCAATGGTAAAAACTTGGTGTGTACATCCATAATTGCAATTATAAAATTAGTGGCTAAAATGTAACCTTTATAAATAAAGGTCAATTCTAAATTAAATAAAACTTTTGAGATTAAATCAAATAAAAATAAAATTATAGTAAAAATATTAAATAAATTTATAAAATTTAAAAATAAATAAGGGTTAATTTTAGATTAAATATATGTTTTAGGGACAAAAAAGATACAATATTGTTGTATTAAAAATATTAAAATTAATAATAAAGTTCGAAAAAATAAGGTAAATTTTAAATTAAATAAATTTTTTTGGAATAAATTGAACAAAAATGAAACCATTGTATATTGGAGATGTTTTGTCTTTTACTGGTTTGGTGTTGCATCTTTGGGGGTGTGATTTTAAGCTATGTTCTGTTGCTTGTTATGCTTTACTATTTGTTTGACCCCTTAGTCGGTGGTGTTGGGTGCTACCTTTGGACGTTACTGCTTGCGTTGGGGGTGGTCGAGTTGGTTTTGTGTGTTGGCTTTGTCTTTAGTGTTCTATTGGGGAGTCCTTTGTTATGGCTCGATTGGGGTGTACTCTTTTTCACTATTTTAAGGTTAGGAAAGTTTTTAACGAGGCTCACTACTAGGGTTTGTATGATTTGTTTTCTCTAATAAATCATACATTTTGCCGAGCAAAAAAATGAAATTATAAAAATTAATTATAAATATGGTGAAAATAAAATTAGAATTTTTTAAATATAATTTGATAATTTTATTATTAAAGTATGATAGTTTTTACTTTTCCCCTATTTCCACCTAATTTTGGAAAGAAAACTATTTGTATAAGAGCAAGGAAAACTACCTCCCATCATATTTTCTTTTCTTCTAATTTTTCTCTCTACCAAACAATCATTAAATTTATGTTCTTTCCAATTTTCTCTTTCTTTCTCCCTTCCACTTTTCCACCCAACCAAGCAAAGCCAAATGGTATACATGAGATGAATCTAGTAATATATTTACGAGATTTTAGAGTTATTGTACAATTTTTTTTTATAATATTTGTTATTTTTTTAAAAAATTAAATGTTTACTAATGACCGTGGCCTTTCGTCCACTCCAAAAAGGGTGAACCACTATCTTCAGGGAGATATAAACGCCTTCGAAGCAAATCAGTATCGAAGGAATTCCTACGCCCACTATGCCCCCAAAGTCTTTGTCCTACGTCCTCTACATACGAAGTGCCACGACCCTTAGAGTTGTTGCCCCAAACTACTCTTAACAGGACATCCATCAAATCCCCAGGCCTAACAGCTAAACTAGCACATGCCAGCCCATCAATAGCCGTCATTAGGTTTGTCATGGTCTCGTCAAACATTACTCCATCTACAGCTCTAAGTGGATATAAATACCTCTAAGACCAAAGATAAATGGGACAATTTTACAATTCTCTACGAGGCTATCCCACCCATTCTACATCAACCACTATCCCCCCTCTCTCTACATGGCTCCGACCATCCCTTTTACACTGTTTGTGGCTCTCAGCTCCAAGTCAACCAGGGGTGAACCGCCTGAACCGATGACTAACCATGGTCTTTTGTGGCTCTCCGCCTATCCTACGATAGGTGAACCACCAATCCTCAGCATCCAACCACCCTTTGAACACCATCTCCACCTCATTGTTTAGTGTCACCCAAAATCAACGTCAACAATTGGTGTGGTGAGCGTGGAGATCTTATCGACCAAAAGAATCAGTCGATATGCTTCCTCAAAGATAGCCATCCCAGGATGATCGATGTATCACCAAACCTGCTCAGTATGCCTGGTTTTTCCAACTGGTAAATGCATCTAACGGCATGGGAAAGTTCGATCTTGTGGTTGTGGTTGATGGCAACGACATTACTTCACACACAGGTGCCAGTCCAGCAAGAGTGATCAAAGCGGTTTTTGACTCACCATCAGTCGCCAGTTTTACCATCGATAGATTTTTTTCCCACCAATTTGTCTGGCAAGTCACCAACGTCAGCACCTTCCCAGATCTAGTTTTCTCATTTACATTGACACTGAGTCGATCTCTATTGTTTGAAGCACCACCACCGCTTACTGCTTCACCACCAAGTGACATCTTTACACCCTGATGGAAAAATATTACAACCTTTGTTCTTCTAGAGTGATTGCCTTCCTTCAAAAATTATGGCATTCTACGGACAAGTATTCTCTCCACGCTTTTAGAGCATCTGCCCACATCCAAATATGCACTCATCCTCCACAAGAGCACTACAACGACACCACCATTCAAAAACACTTCTAGCTGACACGAGCATCGAAACCTTCGCAAAACGCCATCGAGTTGTTCACTTCAACATTAAAGCTTTGTAGAGGGAAATTTTTTCTACAAATGGCTTCTCTCCAACATTCAAGGCACCTAACTTGGAACCCTTCCAAGAGGTTCCCCTACAAATGATCTCTCCGCAACTATTTTTCTACAAACGATCTCCTCTATAGAACTATAAGGTACACGGGCTAGCCCATTGGTACATAAAGCTCCACCTCCAGCATTTCCATCGCGTGGGCATGCCGAGTCATCTCTGCCATTCGATGCCTCTGAAATCACGTATATTTCTACAAATATCAAAGTGCCTCGACTCGATTATCGGCTGTCTTTACAAAAGCTATCGATTGTTTCTACAAAAGTTACGACTATTTCTACAAAAATAATGAGTTACCTCTGTCCATACAGTGTCGCTAGTACTGCGTTTCTACAAGGACGTTGAGATGCCTCCGTCCATTCGATGCTCAAAGCATCACGATGCTACAAGGACGGAGATGATACTTTCGTGTTTTTTTGGAGAAACTCTTCGAGAGTATAAAAGGAGATGCCTCCCCCCATAGCACTCGATGCTACATAGAGTGTTGAGAAAAGTTCCACTCTATAATGCTCGATTCTACAATGGTGCGAGATGCCCCAGCCTCCGTATATGATAAGCTTCTCCAAGGGTATGAGATGTCTTCGCTTGGAGATGTCTCATCCCCTATTTACAAAGGGCAATGGGACGATTGATACATTTATTTCTCCAAGAGCGTCGAGTTACCTCCACTCAAATTACATTTATCTCTCCAAAGACGTTGAGATAAGCTTCACCCATAATATAATTGTTTCTCCAAGGGCGTCAAGATAAGCTCTGCCCATAATATAATTGTTTCTCCAAGGGCATCCAGATGAGCTCCGCCCATAATATGAATGTTTTTCTATAGGTGTTGAGATGACTTCATCTGACCTTCATTTATTTCTACAAGGTCGTCGAGATGACCTCCGCCCATTACATGTTTGTTTCTACAAGGGCGTGGAGATGACTCTTCCTGATCTTAATTTATTTTTATAAGGGAGTCGAGATGAATTTCGCCCATCACATGTTTATTTCTACAAGGGCGTGGAGATGACTCCGTTCAATACTCATATGGTTTTACAAAGACGTCAAGATGATTCCACATGATCTTTATTTATTTCTACAAGGGTGTCGAGATGACCTCCGCCCATTACATGTTTGTTTCTATAAGGACATTGGGGTGCCCGTGTTTCATGCCAACTAGGGCATGTGGATACTACGAACACACAGATGCCTTTGAATCCTTCCCAAATATCGTGAGAATTCGTGATGCCTCCACCCAATTTACACTTGTTTCTACAAGGGTGTGAAATGCTACTCAGTAATTGTCTGTCTCTCTAAAACCATTGCCCTGACCTCGTCTACGACATAATTGATTCTACAAAAGGGTATGAGACGCCTCTTAACGAGAATGCCTCCACTAAACTCATGACTGAATTTACAAGAATTTTGAAACAACTACGCCTCAATTACAACTAATTCTACGAGGGTACACAACGATCTTGGGTACGAAAACACATCTCCTCCCCACCCCAATTGCTCAAAAAGCAAAATTAAAAGAGAAGCTTTTGGAAGGGGCTTTCGCTTCAACCCCAGAGCTATAAGTAGGAAAGGGCGAACAGTCCATCTCACGAAAAAGATGGACCGACTAGGTTTCAGTTCACGTCACTTTATAACACTCCCTCAACTAAAGAGGGGCTAGTGTTATACCTCCGCCAAAGCCTCGGAGTTTACCAACGACCGTGGCCCTCTGCCCACTCCAAAAAGGGTGAATCTCTGCCTCTAAGGAGATATCAACGTCTTCAAAGCTAATCAGTATCGAAAGAGCTCCTTCTCCCACTACGCCCCAAGTCTCCGTCCTACGTCTTGCGCATATAAAGTGCCACAACCCCCAGAGTCGTTACCCCAAAACTTCTCTTAATAGGACAACCATCAAATTCAAGCTTGACAGTTGAGGTAGCACTTGCCAACCAATTAGTAGCCATCACTAGGCCTGACATGGTCTCTTCAACCATCACTCCATCTACAGCTCCAAGGGAATATAAATACCCCTAAGACCGAAGATAAATAGGGACGATTCTACAATTCTCTACGAGGCTATCACGCTCATTCTACATCAACCATTATCTCTCTCTCCATATGGCTTAGACCATCTTTTCTACACTGTTCGTAGCTCTCGACCCCAAGTTAACTAGGGGTGAACCGCCTAACTCGACGACCAACCATGGTCCTCTGTGGCTCTCCTCCTGTCCTGCGGCATGTGAACCACCAATCCTCGTCGTCCGACCACCCTTCGACCACCATCTCTAACTCCTTGTTTGGTGTCGCCCAAAATCGACATCAACAACCCCCTATCCTATTTTCTTTCCTTCTAATTTTCCACTCTACCAATTTCTCTTCCCTCCTTTCTCTTTTCCACTTTTCCACCCAACCAAGCAAAGCTTAAGAGTACACATGAGATGACTTTAATAATATATTTACAGGATTTTAGGGGTATTGTACAATTTTTTATAATAGAGTCTTTAATTTTAAAAAATTAAATGTTTATTGATTTTTTGTGTATGTAATTAATTGATTTTTAAATTAAAAAAGTCTAATATGACTCAAAAAGCCATGAAGTACAACATTAATTTTTTCTCCATGTACTTTATCACTAGTCCATAATTATTCTTTTTTTTACTTTTTATTGTGAGTGTTTATCTTGCTTATTTTCATTTTTTTAAAAAAATAAAATTATATATGATTGTTTTTATTACATATGATCAGAATCACTCTATTTAAAAAAAAAAACTAAACGACCAAAAACCAATAAAACAAAAAATAGAAAATACAATAAAAACAACAAACAATGACCCGGTAAATAATGAAACTTATTCTTGCAAAACCAAATCTTTTAATCAAATGTTAGAAATACTAAATATTCCCAAAGTAAAATTGAAACCGCTGACCATTTGTATAAGCGGCTTAAAGTTGATTATCATGTCAATTCAATAAAAAAACATATATTAATGGGATTTTACAAAAAAAAAAAATTAATAAATGGTTTTAAAGGTTGAAATATTGATTCAATTTAATCTAATCAGACCTCAACAAATTAGGTGAATAATAAATATTTAAATATATATTTGTGTTAAACTTAAGTTTTGATTTTAATATAACAAGAATTTTTAAGTAAATAAATAAAATTTTAAGGTATTTGAAATTATACATATAATGACAAGTATTTGAATAAAATTGACTTTCTTTAAAGATAAAATTATTTCTAAGTCAATCATTTCAAGTGCAAATATTTTTCTAAGTGTTTTGGTACTCAAAGAGGCCATTTTGATCAGTGAGTACCAATACGACCTTATGTGTACCGATACGATTTTTCAACATTAATTTTCAAAATGGTTAAGGAGTACTGGTACAGTCCTTAGCATATCGGTACGTCCCTTTGAATTTTAATCACAAATAGCTTGTCAGTATCGATACGGCAGACTTTGTACCGATACGTCCTAAGGCCTTTGAAATTTTTTAATACAGTGTGTACTGGTCTGGTGAACCCAATACCGATACGTCTTGTTTCAATTTAAATGAAATTTACACTAAGTATCGGTACGACCTCGAGCGTACCGATACCTAAAGCTCCACAAAAATTGCAGTGAACAGTTTTAGTACTGGTACGACCCTTAGCGCACCTATACCTCTTACTCCATACCAATACACAACCTAGCGTATCGGTACACCCAGTAATACTAACAACTATTTTTTCTTTAGGCATGTAATGATAGGGGCCTTCGCATACCGAATCCCACAGTTGCCAGTTATCATTTATTGCAAGAAAAACTCTCCCCAGCGACTATATTCAATATCTCAACCACTCAAACAGTTGGAAATCAATTAGAGGGTATAAAAACAAGTCGCCAAGGCTTCTTCAACAACAAGACAATTGTCCAAAAGTATTTGTTGCGCGTAATAAGTGCTACGCAATTGTGCAAGTATACACGTCGCAAGTAATAAAGTGATATGAGTATCGAGTATCGTCTCTACAGGGATTGGTTTGGGCCACTTTGCTTAAGTTACTGCGTTGGAAAAGAAAAACACATGTAGGTGATTGTAGGACTTATAACTAATGAGTAAACTAAGAGCAATAAACTAAAAGAATAGATGAAATCAAAATAGAGTGAATAGGCCAGGTTATCGTGAGTTGAGGAGTGATAGCCGATTGGATCGTCTTGGTAAAAGAGTGCAAGGGCAACTCATTTACCGTGGCAACTTGCACAGCTGGGTTGCCTTGGAAACTAATCGATGGTTGCCTGGGCGACTAGCTGGGCAACTACTTGGGCGTCTGGGTAGCAACTTCAAGGTCCGGTAGAGCGTTCTTCAATGGTTTCTTCTTATCCCAAAGTCGAAACTCTAGCTACTTGTACATGCCTTGATAATACATCCCTGCGTGAATCAATGGTGAACAACAACCAATCTTGCGCTCCTCTTAGCCGTTGAAATCCTTAACTTATTCCTAAGCCGAATTAATCTTCACCATCAATAGATTGAATAAAGACCATACTCATTCGTTTCTTGAATCTAACTCTCCTGATATTAGATAAATAGATGAAGTTACGAGATCCTCTCCCAATTCACTCGCAAACAAGAATAAAAACCAAGAATGAGTAAACCTTGAATTGAAAGTGCAAACTCTTATTGCCTAAACAAAATCCAATTGTTTCTCACAACAACAAAACACAATAACCCCAACCAATCAAGTTAGTTCATGGTGTTGGGTTCAAAAGATATACAAAGAATAATCCCCAAACCATGAATTTAATGGAAGTAAAGAAGAAGAAGAAGAAATCGAACTCTCTCCCCCTTGCTCTCTTGTCAAAATCTCTCCCTTCTTGCCCTTTGGAGTTGTCGAAAATCCTATATTCTTTTCTTGTTTAACTCTTTTTGGCGGCTTGGTCCTTTAAATAGGAGATGGATAGGTCAAAAACCTTCTTGAGGAGGAAGTTAAGTTAGGATTAAATATCTTTAAAGAATATAATTCTTTATTTTATTTAAATTCCTTCTAGAAATTCTCCTATCTTCTTGGGATTTAATTTCTCTTTAACCTCTTCATGGAAATCAAACTCCTTTTGGATTTTACTTTGCTCCATGTCATCTTGGGCTTATCTAGTCATCAATTTTGACTACCATATCACCTTATCCCTTATCAAAAATTGCCTTGGCAACTAGCTCGGCATCTTCTTCATTCATTGCCCTGGAAACTACGTCGGCATCTCCTTCATGCACTGCCCTGGCAACTGGTTCTAGCCTTGTTTAGGCAAGTGATTCTGCACACACACAAAAACACACCAAAGCAACATCTTTTTCCACAAAAATCACCAAGTTATGTAATCAAGCTCAACGGTGGAAAGAAACATGAACTAATGCATGAATGACTAATTATGCAACTAATATGAGCCTAAGTCTAACAATAATATGAGTAAAAAGGGTAATAAAAATAGTACTTTTGAACACTTATCACACCCCCAAACTTGAACTATTGCTTGTCCTCAAGCAATGCAAACTAATAATTACCCGCCAAGACTTTAATCATCAAAGACATGCTTCAAACTTGAATTCAAACCTCAGAACCGCGGCACAAAGTATGATCACCTTTTAATTTTTCGGACACCACAAAAATTACCCGGAACCAAACTATAATGCTCGTGACAATGTGTGTGCATAGTTTTGTACAAGTTGATTTTCAAGATTCTATGTGAACAATAGGCTTTTATCAATTTAATTATCCGGGCATTTATTTTTATTTTCACTAGAGCCAATTTTCGGGCACCTCTAACAAAGTAAGCAATTTCTCATTTTATTTTAGTCGACTAGAGCCAATTTCGGGCACCTCTAGCGATTCTTTAATGTGCATTAACTACTAGAGCCAGTTTCGGGCACCTCTAGCAAGAAAGTGCATTTACTACTAGAGCCAGTTTTGGGCACCTCTAGCAAGAATTTAACTTTTAATTTTCAATTTTAAATTTACCCAAATTTTAAGCAACCTAAGTTCACTAAGTTTCTTTCAATCAACAAGCCATAACCGTGTAAAAAAAATTCAGCATCACAGTAAAATTCTAAGTTCTTTTCATGCAATCCTAAAATTAAAGGTTCTTTCAATTAAGTGCAGTGGCAAAAATTCATCATTGGATATTCAACAAATCTTAAGCAATTAAATCCAATCAAAGGCATGGCAAGTAACATATGCAACCTATATGTGATTGCTAAAGAAGAATGCAACTAAACATGAAACTAACTAGAAACCAACACCCCCCAAACTCGAGAGAAGCATTGTCCTCAATGCATGTAAAAGTGAAACAAAATTTAAAAGAAACTAAATGAAATGAGTTAGTCGGAGAGGTCGTCACCTCGAGTGATAAGTTTCCTTTGTGTCGTTTGCTTGATTCATTTTTCGGTCGATGGTTGAATGCTTGTGGCTGGTACCGCGTGAATAGCATTGCTTTGATTTGATCTATGTTTGCCGAGGCAGGTTCACTTGCCTGGGCATCAGTAGTTGCCGAAGCCATTTTGTTGCTTGGGCATTCTCTGTTGTGGTTGCTGTGGCAAGTAGTCGGCAGTGAATTTTCTTAGCATGGTGGTTGTGAGTCTTGTTGTGGAAAAGAAAAGAAAACAAAGAAAACCTGGAAACTAAAGATAATAAAGAAAAATAAAATATCTCCTAAAAATTCCAAAAATAAATAAAGAGAAAAAAATAACCGAAAATAATAGAAGAAAAAAATAGTTAAAAAAATAAAAATAAAAATAAAAATAAAAAGAAAAGAAAAAGAAAATATCGAAAGGAGAGCATGCTCATGCATCTCCTAAGGTGTCAACTTCTTTGTTACGTTTCACATGGGCACCGTTGTAGTGCTTCAATCTTTGTCCGTTAACTTTGAATTCATGTTCGTCGGTGATGGACTTGATTATCACGACACCATGGGAGAATGGTTTGACAACTTCGAATGGTCCCGACCATCTTGATTTTAGTTTTCCTGGGAAAAGTTTCAGCCGAGAATTGAATAAGAGAACTAGTTGCCCTGGCATGAATTGCCGCAACAATAGTTTCTTGTCATGCCATTGCTTTGTTTTCTCCTTGTAGATTCGTGCATTGTTATAGGCGAGTGCACAGAATTTTTCTATCTCGTTGAGGTCAAACAAACGCTTTTGCCTGACACTTTCCCAATCCATATTCACGGTCTTGATTGCCCAATATGCCTTGTGTTCGATTTCCACATGTAGATGGCATGTTTTGCCATAGACAAGTCAGAAGGGGGACATACCTAAGGGTGTTTTGAATGCAGTGCGATATGCCCAAAGTGTGTCATCTAGTCTTATTGACCAATCCTTCCTAGAGGGATTTACAACTTTCTCGAGTATACCCTTCAATTCCCGGTTGGAAATTTTTGCTTGCCCATTAGTTTGTGGGTGATATGCCGTGGCAATCTGGTGAGATACACCAAAGCTTTGTAACATCTTGGCAATGAGTTTGTTGTCGAAGTGCTTGCCTTCATCACTAATAATTGCTCTCGGTATCCCAAACCGTGTAAATATGTTTTTTTGCAAGAATCGTTGCACGATCTTAGAATTGTTGGTGGGAATTGTAGCTGCCTCAACCCATTTAGACACGTAGTCGATGGCAAGCAGAATGTAGAGGTTGCCGAATGAAGATGGGAAAGATCCCATAAAATTAAGCCCTCATACATCAAACAATTCCACCTCGATGATGTTTTGGAGCGGCATCTCATGTTGTCTAGAGATATTGCCTGTCCTCTGGCAACGATCATATTTCTTGTAAAACTCTTGGGCATCTTTGTACAGTGTTGGCCAATACAAATCGGAAGCAAAACTTTGAACGCGGTACGTGTTCCTCCAAAATGTCCTCCATAGGGTGAAGAATGGCATTGCCGGAGTACATTCTGCTGCTCCTCTTCAGGGACACATCAGCGTATAACCTGATTTGAACATTGTTTAAACAAAAGAGGCTCGTCCCAAAAGTAATGCTTAGCATCATGGCGAAACCGCTTCTTCTCTTGGTGAGTAAGGCCATAAGCTAAAATACCACAAACAAGGAAATTAACTAAATTCGCGTACCAGGTATTGCCGAGGCATGTGTTGTCGTAGCAATTGCTTTCATGGTTGCCGAGGCGTGTGTGTCTAGAGTTACCGAGGCATACGTGTCCATGGTTGCTGAGGCATGCGTATCAGTGGTTGCCGAGGCATACGTGTCTAGAGTTGCCGAGACATACGCGTCAAGAGCTTCTACGGCGTCGAGGGTTGTCGAGGCATGCGCATCCATGGTTGCCGAGGCGTCAAGGGTTGCTGCGGCGTCGAGGGTTGCCAAGGCATGCGTATCCATGGTTACCGAGGCGTCAAGGGTTGCTGTGGCATCAAGGGTTGCCGAGGCGTGCGCATCTGGAGTTACCGAGGCGTGCACGTCAAGAGCTGCTACGACATCAAGGGTTGCCGAGGTATGCGTATCTATGGTTGCCGAGGCGTCAAGGGTTGCTGAGGCGTGTGTATCCATGGTTGTCGAGGTAACTAAAAGTTGTTCATCCGGGAATGCATCGCATATCTCTAAATTCGCGTCCTCCTCCCTATTGCATTATAAGCGTGATAAATGATTGGCCATTTGATTTTCTGTTCCTTTCCTGTGCGTTGGCCTAGGACTGCTCCTACCGCAAAATCACTTGCATCACACATGAGCTCAAAAGGTAGCGTCCAATCCGGTGGAACGACAATGGGTGCCGAGGCAAGCTTTTCCTTTAGGGTTTCGAATGCTTGGGGCGCAAGAATCATCAAAATTGAAGGCTTTATCTTGGTGGGGGTAGTCTCTTGATCACGTCCATCTTGGCTTTGTCTACTTCAATTCCCTTGGATGAAATATTGTGGCCGAGCACTATTCCTTCATCTACCATAAGATGTCACTTCTCCTAATTAAGGATTAAATCAGTTTCTTTACATCTTGCCAACACCTTCTCTAAATTGCCGAGGCAACTGTCAAACTCATTACCAAAAACGAAAAAATCATCCATGAGGATCTCAAGGAAGTCTTCGACCATGTCTGAAAAGAGTGCCATCATGCACCTTGTAATGTTACTGCATATCTGAGAAAACTTGAGGAGAGTCGTTTCTGATACTTCTTATAGTCCATCCGCACCCTCCATTGGGTGACAATATTGCCCAAAAAGAGTTTGGCCAATGTGCTTGCCACTACTCCCTTTTGATTTACAATGGTGGAGGTGTCTTTCTTTCGTGTTCCCTTGTAGTCCACGCATGCCCTCCACCTTGCTACTATTCCTGAAGGCACAAATATATTAATAGGAAAAATTATATCCATTCCCAACCATTCAATTACTTCATTCTTGTCGACTTCTATCATGGTTGGATGTATCCTTTGTTGTCGTGGCAATTGCTGCTCGAGCCAATTGCCGTGGCAATCAGTTGCCAAAATTCACTGTAAGTCAAGGCAAAAACCAATTTTCTAAAAAGCTTCACGAGTCCAAACACCGTTTTCTTTTGGCCTCTCAAACATCTCCATCAGTAGAGATTTCGATGGCTTCAAATCTACCAACATTGGTTCCTCAAGACATACCTGCAATAGACGATGTGAATTTTTAAAGAATTCAAAAGGTTCAATCATTACCTGCTCATATTCCATTGGCAAAGTATTATCATCTCGTTGATCTTGCATGTGGTCGTGCAATTGCCGTGGCAACTGTAGATGAGAGCAATCTACAAATTCATGCTTCAACGTCAACGTTGTAACCTTCTGGGCATCAGGTTCCTCAAAATTTGTTGTAGTATTGTTGTTCTCAGCTTCATTGAGTGTTGTCGCAACATTGCTCTGTTTAGGCTCCTCAATCATTGCCGAGGCAATTTGTTGCTCAGGCTCATCATGTGTTGGGCAGTCTCTCTCATTGGCATCCTCTTGACTTGGAGGTTCTAGTTGTTCCCCACACATCGGAGAGCTTTCTTTGCATTGCTCCATATCCTCTTGCCTTGGGACGTCAATATCCCCATGAATAGATTGTTGGTGCATGTTATCCATGACATATGTGGATCTCCTCAATTGATATTCTGAATCCCCCAAGGTTGCATCCCACTGAGCTATCCTCGTATCCATGGACTTTGATAGCTCTCGAATCTCTTCAATTGATCCGTCAAGTCTATCCAAGGAAGCTAGCAATGTTTCCTTCAAGGAATTGGAATGCTCTTGAAAAGGACTACATTGCCATGGCATATCTGTTGCTGTGGCAAAATTGTTATGGTAAAAATAATTTTGAGCTTTTTGACCATACCATGAAGAATTTTGCTGCTGGTTCCCTCTATGGTCCTCCATGTAGTCATATGCACCGAAAATGTGAGGGCAATTTTTAAACACATGACGTTCTCCACACATAGCACAAGAGTTTTCCACGGTATAGGCTCTTTGGGCTTTTCTCGGTTGGTATAGGTAATCATCAGAGGGTGCAAGAAACTCTTGATTGGATTGATTCATATCTTCCAACATCAACTCTCGAATAGATCGGCTTTTATTTCCCGACATGTTGATGTCCCTTAACTTGTAGCGCACCTAATTTTTTTTGTTGATAAAACAAACAAAAAGAAAAGTTAGTAAAACTAAGAAAAAAAATGCAATAACAAAAACAACTAACACCAATTGCCAATCCCCGACAACGACGCCAAAAACTTGTTGCGCATAATAAGTGCTACGCAATTGTGCAAGTATACACGTCACAAGTAATAAAGTGATACGAGTATCGAGTATCGTCTCCACAGGGATTGGTTTGGGCCACTTTGCTTAAGTTACTGCGTTGGAAAAGAAAAACACAAGTAGGTGATTGTAGGAATTATAACTAATGAGTAAACTAAGAGCAATAAACTAAAAGAATAGATGAAATCAAAATAGAGTGAATAGGCCAGGTTATCGTGAGTTGAGGAGTGATAGCCGATTGGATCGTCTTGGTAAAAAAGTACAAGGGCAACTTAGTTGCCGTGGCAACTTGCACAGCGGGGTTGCCTTGGCAACTAATCGATGGTTGCTGGGCGACTAACTGGGAAACTACTTGGGCGTCTGAGCAGCAACTTCAAGGTTTGGCAGAGCGTTCTTCAATGGTTTCTTCTTATCCCAAAGTCGAAACTCTAGATACTTGTGTATGCCTTGATAATGCATCCCTGCGTGAATTAAGGGTGAACAACAACCAATCTTGCGCTCCTCTTAGCCGTTGAAATCCTTAACTTATTCCTAAGCCGGATTAATCTTCATCATCAATAGATTGAATAAAGACCATACTCATTCGTTTCTTGAATCTAACTCTCCCTATATTAGATAAATAGATGAAGTTACGAGATCCTCTCCCAATTCACTCGCAAACAAAAATAAAAACCAAGAATGAGTAAACCTTGAATTGAAAGTGTAAACTCTTATTACCTAAACAATATCCAATTGTTTCTCACAACAACAATACACAATAACCCCAACCAATCAAGTTAGTTCATGGTTGGGTTCAAAAGATATACAAAGAATAATCCCCAAACCATGAATCTAATAGAAGCAAAGAAGAAGAAGAAGAAATCGAACTCTCTCCCCTTGCTCTCTTGTCGAAATCTCTCCCTTCTTGCCCTTTGGAGTTGTCGAAAATCCCCTCTTCTTTTCTTGTTTAACTCTCTTTGACGGCTTGGTCCTTTAAATAAGAGATGGCTAGGTCAAAATCCTTCTTGAGGAGGAAGTTAAGTTGGGATTAAATATCTTTAAAGAATATAATTTTTTATTATATTTAAATTCCTTCTAGAACTTCTCTTATCTTCTTGGGATTTAATTTCTCTTTAACCTCTTCATGGAAATCAAGCTCCTTTTGGATTTAACTTTGCTCCACGTCATCTTGGGCTTATCTAGTCATCAATTTCGAGTACCATATCACCTTATCCCTTATCGAAAATTGCCTTGGCAACTAGCTCGGCATCTCCTTCATGCATTGCTCTGGCAACTACGTCGGCATCTCCTTCATGCGCTGCCTTGGCAACTGGTTCTAGCCTTGTTTAGGCAAGTGATTCTGCACACACACACAAAAACACACCACAAAAATCACCAAGTTATGTAATCAAGCTCAACGGTGGAAAGAAACATGAATTAATGCATGAATGACTAATTATGCAACTAATATGTGCCTAAGTCTAACAATAATATGAGTAAAAAGGGTAATAAAAATAGTACTTTTGAACACTTATCAGTATTCAAACAATATCCAAAGTCTCCTAGGACTTCTTTTCATATATTTTTTTTGTAAAAATTGTATCCATTTATTGTCAAGTGTTTGGGTTTGAGAAAGTGTAAATGTTGCCAACACCTACCTAGTGAGGTTTCTTGAGGTTTCTTATTTGTTTTTGTAACTTCGGGAAAGGGTCTCACAAGATTTTAGGGTATAAAACTTGGTGAGTGATGTAAGGTTACTCCATGTCCTTAAAGGAAAGACAAATTGATTGAATTTGTGAAATCTTTAGTGTGACAGCTAATGTAGTAGATGTAAACTCCGTTGAGGGAGTTGAACCTCTCTAAATCTCTCTTGCAAATTTTCATTCTTGCACTTTCCTTCCATTTTTTTAAATTTCCAATTCACCCCCTCTTGGCCAATTTCGATTGTTTGATCAACTCAACAGTTTGGTTCATGAGAACAAATTTTAGCGAATATTAATTTTATTAAAAAAATCATTCTTGCATTTAGTAAGGAACAATAAATGGTGGAAATATGATGGGCTTGAATACATCAACCGAATTTCCAAAAGGGGGTGAATTGGCCTTTGAACAAATGTGGATGAAAAGCTCAGAATAATTTTTTTGACACAATTGTTTTAGAGTGGTTCAACTTTTAAACCAAGTCTGCATTCACTACCTTAGCTATCTACACTAAAGATTTCTCAAATCCGCTAGGTTTACTTTCTTTTGAGGATAAATATATAACTTTACAATCTCCCTTAAGGTTTATACCCCAAAACCTTAACACACTTTCTCAAAGAGAATACAAATGAAGCAAACTTAAAGAAACCTCGCAAGGCAAAATAGTTTGCACAATTAAGAACTCACCCAAAACATAAACACTTGAGCAAATAAAAAATTAAGCTCTGTAAACACTAATTTTTGTCTGGGTTAATGACCCATTTTTTGTTACTTATCTTACTTATTTATTTATCCTTATTATTATTATTATTATTATGCAAATCTAAAAACCCGAAACATATTTTAAATAAAATCCCAATCAAATATAAATAAAAGAGCCCATTTATATAAAATATACCAGTCCATTAACATAAATAAAATAAAGGCCCAAGCTTATGTAATAGTCCGTTTACATTATTAAAAACCCCAAAAAAATATATACACATTACATAGGGGCCGTTTGGCCCAAACCCTAAAGCCCTGATCTGATGACAAAGAAAAACCTAATGTGCCACTTTTTTTGCAGCCACCTCATCACAGCCATCAGATCCAAATTAGATCTGACAATGCAGATCCTGGCAAAGGCATCCCATTGGCTTCAGCACGCTGTACGCACGGCTCTTCGGCTACCCCACGCGATGCTTCAGCTTCCCCAGACTGTTCAGATCGCCACGTTGACTGGAAGGATCACCAACCGCTGCGATTTCTCCCTCTGGTCCCCTCCTCCTCACGAGCGGCCACGACATGCAAAAACAGAGCAAAACAAAATCAAGAAAAATCAAAATATTAGTGGAATATCAAGGGACAAACCAATATTTTTTAGATTAGCAGATAAATATAGACAAAAAGGACATAGGGCAACCAACCATAGATTTTCATCTTTTTTATATATATCAAATTTCATGTAATACTCGGTTATATATAAACTGAAACCATCAATCGTAACCCTAGACGGGGAAGGATTCAGATAGCAATACAAAGCAAAAAGGAAACAAAGCATTTTCTGAGATATTCCTCACTCTTTCTTTCCATTTTCAACGTATACATTGATAAAAATTAGGGTTTAGAGTCTTTTTACCTTTGAATTCGGTCACATTTCCCTCTCGTCTGTTGGTCTCTCACTGGTGACTCTGTGAAGAGACGAGGAGAAAAGGGTTCTATTTTTACAAAAAGGGGTTCAAAAAGTGTTGTGGTTTCTGTTTTATATATTTGGGTCTCAGCGAGTTTTCGTATAGTATTGTTTTATTGTTTGATATTTTAAGTGCCTTCTGTGTTTGTTAAAGTAGGCCTTTTTAGGAGAGTTTAGATTAATTTAATTTAATTAAATTAATTCAAATTGTGTGCTCGGCTTATAGGGGCATAATCTTTAAACTAATTATATTAGATTTAGGGGCATAATCAAGTTAAATTTGTCCTTGATTTATTAGGATAAATGTTAAATTCATTAAATTAGGTGAACACCTCTTAATTACCCTTTTTAGGATAAAATTGACATTAAGCTTAGATGGACAGTTGTTTTGAAATCATGATTAATAAACTTGATCCATTTTAAATAGTATCATTGGCTCATTGGGATACTAGTTTAAAATTTATCAAATTAATTATCATGGTGCAAGATAATCCATAATTTATTAGGGTTTTCTAGTTTTAAGGTGTTGCGCGTATTGAGTGCTATGCAAACGGTGCAAGTATACACGTTGCAAGTAATAAAGTGATACGAGTATCGAGTATCGTCTCTACGGGGATTGGTTTGGGCCACTTTGCTTAAGTTACTGCACTGTGAAAATAAAAACACAATTGATAATAGGAGTTCTAATTAACGAGTAAACTAAGAGCAATAAACTAAAAGAATAGATGAAATCAAATAAAAGAGGGAATAGGCCAGGTTATCGTGAGTTGAGGAGTGATAGCCGATTGGATCATCTTGGTAAAAGAGTGCAAGGGCAACTCAGTTGTCGTGGCAACTTGCGCAGCTGGGTTGCCTTGGCAACTAATCGACAGTTGCCTGGGAAACTATTTGGGCGGCTAGGCAGCAACTTCAAGGTTCGGCAGAGCGTTCTTCAATGGTTTCTTCTTATCCCTAAGTCGAAACTCTAGCTAGTTGTGCATGCCTTGACAATACATCCCTGCATGAATCAAGGGTGAACAACAACCAATCTTGCGCTCCTCTTAGCCGTTGATATCCTTAACTTATTCCTAAGCCGAATTAATCTTCACCATCAATAGATTCAACAAAGACCATACTCATTCGTTTCTTGAATCTAACTCCCCCAATATTAGATAAATAGATAGAATTACGAGATCCTCTCCCAATTCACTCGCAAACAAGAATAAAAACCAAGAATGAGTAAACCTTGAATTGAAAGTGCAAACTCTTATTACCTAAACAAAATCCAATTGTTTTCACAACCACAAAAACACAATAACCCCAACCAATCAAGTTAGTTCATGGTTGGGTTCAAAAGATATACAAAGAATAATCCCCAAACCATGAATCTAATGGAAGCAAAGAAGAAGAAGAAAAAGAAATCGATCAGCCCTCTTTGGAAAATCTCCCAATCGAACTCTCTCCCCTCTTGCTATCTCTTTGTCGAAATCTCTCCCTTCTTCCTCCTTGAGTTTGACAGCTTGGTCTCCTTTAAATAGGAGATGGCTAGGTCAAAATCCTTCTTAAAGAGGAAGTTAAGTTGGAATTAAATAATTTAAAAAAATATAACTTTATTATATTTAAATTCCTTCTAGATCTTCTCCTATCTTTTTGGGATTTAATTTCTCTTTGACCTTTTCATGGAAATAAAACTCCTTTGGGATTTAACTTTGCTCCACGTCATCTTGGGCTTATCATCAATTTCGACTTCCATATCATCTTATCCCTTATCGAAAATTGCCCTGGCAACTAGCTCGGTATCTCTTTCATGCATTACCCTGGCAACTGCGTCGACATCTCCTTCATGCACTGACCTGGCAACTAGTTCCAACCTTGTTTAGGCAAGTGATTCTGCACACACACAAAAACACACCAAAATAGTATATTTTTCCACAAAAATCACCAAGTTATGTAATCAAGCTCAACGGTGGAAAGAAACATGAATTAATGCATGAATGACTAATTATGCAACTAATATGAGCCTAAGTCTAACAATAATATGAGTAAAAAGGGTAATAAAAATAGTACTTTTGAACACTTATCACACCCCCAAACTCGAACTATTGCTTGTCCTCAAGCAATGCAAACTAACAGTTACCTGCCGAGACTTTAATCATCAAAGACATGCTTCAAACTTGAATTCAAACCTCGGAACCGTGGCACAAAGCATGATCTCCTTTTAATTTTTCAAATAGCACAAAAATTACTCGGAATCGAACTATAATGCCCGTGACAATGTGTGTGCGTAGTTGTGTACAAGTTGATTTTCAAGATTCTATGTGAACAATAGGCTTTTATCAATTTAATTACCGGGACATTTATTTTTATTTGCACTAGAGCCAATTTCGGGCACCTCTAGCGATTCTTTAATGTGCATTAACTACTAGAGCCAGTTTCGGGCACCTCTAGCAAGAATTTAACTTTTAATTTTCAATTTTAAATTTACCCAAATTTTAAGCAACCTAAGTTCACTAAGTTTCTTTCAATCAACAAGCCACAACCGTGTAAAAAATTCAGCATCATATTAAAATTCTAAGTTCTTTTCATGCAATCCTAAAATTAAAAGTTCTTTCAATTAAGTGCGGTGGAAAAAATTCATCATTGGATATTCAACAAGTCTTAAGCAATTAAATCCAATCAAAGGCATGGCAAGTAACATATGCAACCTATATGTGATTGCTAAAGATGAATGCAACTAAACATGAAACTATCTAGAAACTAACACCCCCCAAACTCGAGAGAAGCATTGTCCTCAATGCATGTAAAAGTGAAACAAAATTTAAAAGAAACTAAATGAAATGAGTTAGTTAGAGAGGTCGTCATCTTGAGTGATAAGTTTCCTTCATGCCGTTTGCTTGATTCATTTTTCGGTCGGTGGTTGAATGCTTGTGGCTAGTACCGTGTGAATAGCATTGCTTTGTTTTGATCCATGTTTGCCGAGGCATGTTCACTTGCCTAGGCATCAGTAGTTGCCGAAGCCATTGTTGTTGCCTAGGCATCGCTAGTTTCTGTTGCTGTGGCAACTGCTGAGGTAGTTGCCAGGGCAGTTGCCGGGGCATCCTTTGTTGCGGTTGCCGGGGCATCCTCTATTGCGATTGCCGTGGCAAGTAGTCGGCAGGGAATTTCTTTATCATGGTGGTTGTGAGTCTTGTTGTGGAAAATAAAGGAAAACAAAGAAAACCTAGAAACTAAAGATAATGAAGACGAATAAAATATCTCCTAAAAATTCCAAAAATAAATAAAGAAAAAAAATGAAAATAAAATAAAGTTCCAAAAATTAAAAACAAAAATTAAAAATTCTTAGAAAGGGCATATTTCATGCATCTTCTAAGGTTTCTGCATATCCGAGAAAACTTGGGGAGGGTCGTTTCTGATACTTCTTATAGTCCATCCGCACCCTCCATCGAGTGACAATATTGCCCCAAAAGAATTGGGCCAATGTGCTCCCAGCTACTCCTCTTTGCATTACCATGTGTTCCCTTGTAGTCCATGCACATCTTCCACCTTGCTACTGTTCCTGAAGGCATGAATTTATTATTAGGAAAAATTATATCAACATCCAACCATTTAATTACGTTATTCTCGTCGAGCTCCATCAAGGTTGGATGCAGCATTCGTTGTCGTGGCAATTGCTGCTCTAGCCAATTGCTGTGGTAATCAGTTGTCAAAATTTGCTGCAAGTGAAGGGAAGAACCAATTTTCTGAAAAGCTTTATGAATCCAAACACCTTTTTCTTTTGGCCTCTCAAACATCTCCATCAGTAGAGATTTCGATGGTTTCAAATCTACCAACATCGTTTCCTCAAGACATACCTGCAATGGACGAGGTGAGTTTTTAAAGAATTCAAAAGGTTCAACCATTACCTACTCATATTCCATTGGCAAAGTATTATCATCTCATTGATCTTGCATGTGGTCGTACAATTGCCGTGGAAATGTAGATGAGAGCAATATACAGATTCCTGCTTCAACATCAATGTTGTAACCTTCTGGGCATCGGGTTCCTCAGAATTTGTTGTAGTATTGTTGTTCTCAGCTTCACTGAGTGTTGTCGCGGCATTTCTCTGTTCAGGCTCCTTAATCATTGCTGAGGCAATTTGTTGCTTAGGCTCATCATGTGTTGGGCAGTCTCTCTCATTGGCATCCTTTTGACTTGGAGGTTCTAGTTGTTCCCCACACATCAAGTACCTCTTTTCGCATTGCTCCTTATCCTCTTGCCTTGGGACGTCAGTATCCCCAGGAATAGATTGTTGGTGCATGTTATCCAAGGCATATGTGGATCTCCTCAATTGATCTTCTGAATCCGCCAAGGTTACATCCCATTGAGCTATCCTTGCATCCATTTTCTTTGATAGCTCTCGAATCTCTTCAATTGATCCATCAAGTTTAGCTAAGGAAGCTAGAAACGTTTCCTCCAAGGAATTGGAATGTTCTTGAAAATGACTACATTGCCATGACATACCTGTTTCCGTGACACTAGGCTACTGATAAGGACTATATTGCCGAGACATGTCTATTGCTGCAGCAAAATTGTTATGGTAAAAAAAATTTGAGCTTTTTGATCATACCATGAAGGATTTTGCTGCTGGTTCCATCTATGGTTCTCCATGTAGTCATATGCACCAAAAATGTGAGGGCAATTTTCAAACACATGATGTTCTCCACAACAAGTGCACGAGTTTTCCACGGTATATGCTTTTCTCGGTTGGTATAGGTAATCGTCAAAGGGTGCAAGAAGCTCTTGATTGGATTGATTCCTATCTTCCCACATCAACTCTCGAATAGATCGACTTTTATTTCCCAACATGTTGATGTCCCTTAACTTGTAGCGCACCTGATTTTTTTTGATAAAACAAACAAAAAGAAAAGTTAGTATAACTAATAAGAAAAATGCAATAACAAAAACAACTAACACCAATTGCCAATCCCCGGCAACGACGCCAAAAACTTGTTATGCGTATTGAGTGCTACGCAAATGGTGCAAGTATACACGTTGCAAGTAATAAAGTGATACGAGTATCGAGTATCGTCTCCACAGGGATTGGTTTGGGCCACTTTGCTTAAGTTACTGCACTATGAAAATAAAAACACAATTGATAATAGGAGTTCTAATTAACGAGTAAACTAAGAGCAATAAACTAAAAGAATAGATGAAATCAAATAAGAGAGGGAATATGCCAGGTTATCGTGAGTTGAGGAGTGATAGTCGATTGGATCGTCTTGGTAAAAGAGTGCAAGGGCAAATCAGTTGCCGTGGCAACTTGCGCAGCTGGGTTGCCTTGGCAACTAATCGACGGTTGCCTGGGTAACTGGCTGGGCAGCAACTTCAAGGTTCGGCAGAGCGTTCTTCAATGGTTTCTTCTTATCCCTAAGTCGAAACTCTAGCTAGTTGTGCATGCCTTGACAATACATCTCTACGTGAATCAAGGGTGAACGACAACCAATCTTGCGCTCCTCTTAATCGTTGAAATCCTTAACTTATTCCTAAGCCGAATTAATCTTCACCATCAATAGATTGAATAAAGACCATACTAATTCGTTTCTTGAATCTAACTCTCCCGATATTAGATAAATATATAGAATTACGAGATCCTTTCCCAATTCACTCGCAAACAAGAATAAAAACCAAGAATGAGTAAACCTTGAATTGAAAGTGCAAACTCTTATTACCTAGACAAAATCCAATTGTTCTCACAACCACAAAAACACAATAACCCCAACCAATCAAGTTAGTTCGTGGTTGAGTTCAAAAGATATACAAAGAATAATCCCCAAACCATGAATCCAATGGAAGCAAAAAAGAAGAAGAAGAAATTGATCATCCCTCTTTGGAAAATCTCCCAATCGAACTCTCTCCCCCTTGCTCTCTCTTTGTCGAAATCTCTCCCTTCTTCCTCCTTAAGTTTGACGGCTTGGTCTCCTTTAAATAGGAGATGGCTAGGTCAAAATCCTTCTTGAGGAGGAAGTTAAGTTGGAATTAAATACTTTAAAAGAATATAATTCTTTATTATATTTAAATTCCTTCTAGATTTTCTCCTATCTTTTTGGGATTTAATTTCTCTTTGACCTTTTCATGGAAATCAAACTCCTTTGGGATTCAACTTTGCTCCACGTCATCTTGGGCTTATCTAGTCATCAATTTCGACTTCCATATCATATTATCCCTTATCGAAATTGCCCTGGCAACTAGCTTGGCATCTCCTTCATGCATTGCCCTGGCAATTGCGTCGGCATCTCCTTCATGCACTGCCCTGGCAACTGGTTCTAGCCTTGTTTAGGCAAGTGATTCTGCACACACACAAAAACACACCAAAACAGTATCTTTTTCCTAAAAAATCACCAAGTTATGTAATCAAGCTCAACGGTGGAAAGAGACATGAATTAATGCATGAATGACTAATTATGCAACTAATATGAGCCTAAGTCTAACAATAATATGAGTAAAAAGGGTAATAAAAATAGTACTTTTGAACACTTATCATTGGGCTTAGTTAATTTAGGGTTAATATTAGACTCACCTAATTAATAATTAGATCACTAATTACTTTTTTCATAATTTAGACCTTTTAGGTTATGGCTTTGGTGGGCTTTTCGTGTGTTTATTACAAGCTTGTCTTTGTCATTATATTAATTGTCATTCATATGACCCGTTTATTTTGGTAATTGACTTAAACCATACAAAGAAAGGTATTTATTAATTTTGATATATGTGTCGTAACAGTCATGGCTTAATGGATGTTGACCAAATATTTGAATAAATCCTTATCGTCTCAAGGTAAATGATAATTAAAAATTGACAATGTCATAACATCATACCTAAATGCTTGCATCATGCATAAATGTGATGTACGAAATTTGAACCATAAATTAACACGGTAGTCAGGCTTATATGATGTTTATTTAATCTATGGTCCGATGTATCGTCATCCTTATTAATTAAATGTCCAATTAATATGAACCCACCAATTTGATAAAGCCCATTCAATTAATGTCAATTGGAAATTAAGTACATTTAATTAAATTCAATTTAAATTCCAACAATTTCCCTCCATTTAAAAGAAACAAATATTTTGGTACTGATTTTTGGGCGTGATGGGGGTGCTAATCCTTCCCCACACGTAACCAACTCTTGAATCCTTTCAAAATGAATTTTCAAGTGCTAATCCTTCTGGTTTTGTGGTGTCCGGCCTACCTTACCCAAGTGGCCAGTGGCGACTCCAAATCTTCATTGTTTTCAATAAATACAAATTTTCAAGAAGAAATCCCCTTTAAACCAAATTTTAGAAAATATGGGGATAACCCGTAGCGAGATGAAAAAGATAGAAAAAAGAGGTCGCTGCAGCATGGCAACTCCGCTGCGGACCATTTTGTTTTTACAAAACAAAAAAAGAGTTAAGCCAAAAAATATTTGTTGCTTCTAATGATGAAATTATTGAAATTTTAATTGAATTTAATGAGATTGAGATTTTCTCGAAAATGTGACTTCGATTGTACGGGCTTTGATAATCGGTTGTCTTTGAATTAGTTTTTCATTTAATTTATAAGGAATCACTAACATGTGTTGCACCATGATCATTAAGCTCTATACCCGAGCTTCGTCCCTTAAGTGGGAGTGAAACGCCACATACCCACGTGAGTAGCCCTCCACGGGTTGATAATTCACTTCTAAAATCCACGCCTTTGACACGTGAGCAACCCTCCATGTCACTAGGTCGTGCTTTCCCTCGAACCAAAACCAATTTGCAAGCTTGTAATGGGCCAGAATTGGAGTTCTTGTTGCCTTAGTAGATAATAAGATAGATTTGGGTACCCTTAATTAGAACCAAATTCATACGTGAGAATTTAAGAAGCCCACCTCTTTAGGGCCACGCGGATAACCATAGCGAACTAGAATTCATGTGGTTAGGGTTTTCTTTATGTGTTTGCCTTTCGCTTAATCTGTTTACATTTGTCCTTTCTCATCTCCGTTTTCTTTGTTTATATTATGACTGACACTTCTTTTGTTTTCTGTCTTTTTTTTCTTTCTACCTTTTTATTTTGCATATTATGTCATATCATGAAGAACACATTGAGTCAGGAAATAGTCTAAAATTAAAGGCTAAATCAATGGGGGATTTGGTCCGTAGCAATGATGAGAAGAATTTTGATGTGCAAGTATGGTCAGAAGGAGAGCAGCTACATGACGGGGACATCATTTCAGCTGGGTTTAGGTCAGCAATGTCAGCCGAGACTTTCATGAACACGGAATTTAATGATGTGCCCGAGTTGAGGTTAATATGGAATGGTTGGGATTTTGAGACAAGAAATACTTTCAAAGACGAGTACAACGACATTGCATTCTTGTTAGATGTTCCGATCGATCAATCACTACTTCAAGCCTTGGTACGGTTTTGAAATTTAGCCTACAGTTGTTTCACGATCGACAATTTTGATTTGACCCCGATAATTGAAGAGTATCAAGCCCTTGTAAATTGCAAAAAGATCAGTGAGAATCGTGTTTACTCTAAATCGAACAAGAAAAAAGCTTTCTAGGGCAAGCTTGGTAGGTTCTCGGACACTTTGCCATCTTGGGTCGACAATCAAGTTGCAACTTGGAACAAGAAAGAGTATCTCAAGTGGGAAAGAATTTTGGTCTTAGCTTCAGTACACCCCGTGGGTCGAGTTCAGCGAGACCTATTTGCACTTTTGATCTATGGGTTAGTGTTATTTCCTAAAGCATCAGGGCTTATCGACCCGACAGTATTGGATTTGTTTGATCATTTCGGTGTGGGACCAACCTGATACCCGTAATTTTGTCAAAAACTTTTCTATCCTTGAGATTTTGTAAAGAGCACGATGGAGGACGCTTTCGGGGATGTCCCCAACTTTTGACCGTTTGGTTTTACAGTCATCTTTGGTCTAATGT
The DNA here is from genome assembly GCA_019671005.1 of Hibiscus mutabilis. Taxonomy (NCBI): domain Eukaryota; kingdom Viridiplantae; phylum Streptophyta; class Magnoliopsida; order Malvales; family Malvaceae; genus Hibiscus; species Hibiscus mutabilis. The sequence goes on from CM033715.1 coordinate 27,424,864, forward strand.
CAACTTCTCAAGGCTTATCTATGATGGCAAGTTCTCATCATTAGAAGAGTTCATGCGAAAAAGGGATTGGCCAACGAGAAGACCCGAGGAGGTTTGGTTAGACGTTTTCCAAAATCTAAAGGAGGAAGACATAGTTTGGAGAGCTCTGTGGCTATTGTCAAGGAATATCCTCTATAGATGCGGGGAACACTCTTGGGTACCATTACTTTGTCTTTGGGGGCATATAGCTTACGCACCCCTTTTAGTTTTGAGACAGTATGGGTCGAAGCAGTTTGTGTCAGCCACAAAAGGATTGAACGAGTTCAATATGGACTACGAAGAGAAGGGATATAAGGGGTTGGTGTATAACGCTTCTTCATCTTGGAACAATGCAAGTCAGGTTAGGATTATGAATGCTCCTTACATGGTCACCCCTGAGTACGAAGAGTGGCGATTCAATCGTGTCAACAAAAATATTCCCCATTTGAACCCCGATGGTAGGAGGTTTGTAGAGGAAAGATTGTCTATGCTTCCCACCAAGGCCGATTTTATGAGGAAGCAGTTCAAAGAGGAACAAAAGAGGTATATTCAGCTCGAAGAGAAAGCCAATCAAGAAAGGTTTGGCTTTGAGTTGGAAAAAACACAGTTTGAGGGGGTGATTAAGGGTTTGCAAAGAAAGAAAGATGAATTGGAACTCGAACCTAAGTTGGAGAAGGAGGAAATTCAAAAACTGCAAAGGCTAAACAAGAACAAGAGAGTCTCGGAGGATGGACCAAGCAAAGGGTTGGAGCTCCGACTCAAGAAGGAAAAGGCAAGAGCTGAGAACTATAAGAGGAGGTATTTCGAGCACAAGGACCAAGTGCTTGCTTTAACACAAGATATGAAGAACCTAAGGACTTCTCACTCAAGGCAGTTTGAGAATGAACGACGCCATAATGAAGCTTTGAAAGATCAAGTAAACTGTTTGGAAAAGTCTCTCTTCAAGCACAAGGGTACAACCAGCAAGTTAAAAGCTAGTAGGTCAGATAATTAGGCTTTGAAGGATCAAATTGAAGAATTGGAAATCGAGGTTCAACGACTCAAAGATCATATAGAAAGCTTTAAGGGTGCAATTCAAGTACGCTCGGTGCCAACAATGGAGCAACTACAGTTTTCCACTTACAATATTTGGAGGCAAGAGCAAGAATTGGCACAATGGATGGCTCGGATACAAGAGGTCGCCTGAAAGATACAGTTCCTAGCGGAAGATGCTGCTGAACTTCACGACTGCGTGGATGCTAAATCTGAGGAGGGAGAAAGGATTGTTTGGATCTTGAGAGAGATCGTCGACCTAGATACTAGCTTAGGATCATATGCGTATTTGGTTTTCTTTAATTATTACAGTGAGACAATGTTTTCTTTAATGAAAGTCATTTAACGATGATATTGACCGAACTCAGTGTTGCTCTTTGCATTCATGCATAACACATTTATTTTCATACTTTGTTTAATTGCTAAAATTAATTAAAAGGCTTTTTATTTCAGAAAGATAGCATTTTAGTTCTTTAAATTACAATCATTCCACACCCATACCGCACTCGCTTACGAACAAGGCTAATGGAGGAAACCTTTGCAAAATTGGAAGTCGATCTGACAGGTCTATTGGAACGAACACAACAAGAATTGAGGGACACCACCATCAAGTCCCAACAAGATATGTATCTCAGATGCTGCAATCTCGTTTAGGATAAGAGCCGAGAGACAAGTGTACCATCGAGAATCTTGCCCAAAGCTCAGAGGACCACCCTTACGCCCCAATCTTTAAGGACCATCTTCTTGTGGACCCTTCACCGAATCCTCCACAAAGGGGATCTTCCTCTCATGTTGATGCATCTACCCAAGCCTAGCCGGGCATGACTTTCAGGAATATCGAGAATGTTGGGGATAGCATCCCAGATTTTGATGAGTTGGAGAAGCTAAACCAAGTGAAGATGGAATTTACAAAGCAGTTGGAAGATACTCAAAAGGATCTCGAAGAAAAGTTTTGAGTGAAGAAATATGGGGATGGTTCATATGGATTGAATGCTAGGGAGCTCAGTCAGGTCCTAGACGTGAAAATCCCACACAAGTTCAAGACCTCAGAATTTGAGAAGTTTGACGGAACGACTTGCCCCACTGCACACATGTCATGTTTTGTCGAAAGATAGCTGGGTTCACTGACAATGAAAAGCTTTTGATTCACTACTTTCAACATAGTTTGGCAGGATCTACTTTAAGGTGGTACAACCTGCTAACAAGAGCTCAAGATAAGTCATGGAAAGATTTGGCCAAAGCTTTCACCGACCAGTACAAGAACATAAATGATATGGTTCCTATTAAGTGTGAAAAGGTACTATATTTTATACCCCTTTACTCATGATTATTGTTAGTCTTGGGCTTATTTTAGGTGCATTTGTAGTCATTCATGCATAATTTCATGGTTTCCTTCATCAACAAGCTTGGTTTGCATTTTGGTTGGTTTTTGTGGAGAAATCACTGCTGTTGTGTGTTATTTTGTGCATAACTGGATTACTGTGGCAATTAAGGAAGAAAATTGAAGGGTTTGCCAAGGTAATCGAAGCTGATTTCTGAAAGCCATGCTGAGCAAATTGCCGAGGCATGTCAGGACCAGTCCACCTAGATCGGGATAAGCATAGAAATCAAGGGATAAGCTCCCAAAATTTGGATATTCCACGCAGAAAAAAGAGGAGATAAAGACTTAGATTTGTGAGGAGTTTGAGGATACAAGTAAGAAAGATTAATTATCACTTTTATCCAATTCAATTCCAACTTAAACTCATCCTCATCAACAACATAGTCTACAGAATTAAAGAGTTTAAATCGGATGAGGATCCTACCTCCATGGAACTCGAATACAATCCAACCTCTCCTACCATCACAAATAGATCGGATCATCCCCTATAAATAGAGAGGTTAACGTGGCTTTGGGGGGATTGGAGAGCCGACTAGAGAGATGGCTGATAGGAACTTCATCTTCTTCTTTATTTTTCATGCGATCCATGGCTGGGAGTTTTTCCTTTGTATATCTTTCGAACCCAGCCATGAATTGATGTAAAGTGGCTTGGGTTATTGTGTTTATGCGGTTGTGAAAACATTTGGATTTGATTAGGTTTTTGATTGCAATTTAAATTCAAAGTTTGTTCATTCTTGGTTCTTAATTTGACTGCGAGTGAATTGGGAGAGGATCTCGTGAATTCATTCATTTATCTAATGCCAGGAGAGTTAGATTCAAGAAACGAATGAGCATGGTTTTCATTCAAACGGTCATTGGTGAAGACTAATCTGACTTAGGAATAAGTTGCAGATTTCAACTACTAAGAGAAGCGTAAGATCGGTTGTTGTTTACCCATGGTTAACGCAGGGATGTATCACCAAGGCATGCACAATTGACTAGTGTTTAGAGCTAGGGATAACAAGAAGCCATTGAAGAACGCTTCGCCGAGCTTTGAAGGAAGTTACCTAGTTGCCAAGGCAATTGAAGAATTGTCCAAGCAATCCAACTGGTTCTAATTTCCAAGACAATTGCATTGCTTCAGCAGCCAATTACTACAACGATTCTTCCGACAATCACACCACTACTCACGATAACCCGACCTACTCTCTTAAATCGATTACTCCTTTCTATTTACTTTATTTTGTTTAGTTTATTTTACTTGATATTTATCACCTTCAATATTATTCTTTTTATAGTGTAATAACTTAAGCAAAGTGGCCCAAGCCAATCCCTGTGGAGATGATACTTGATACATATCACTTTATTACTTGCGACGTGTATACTTGCATCGTTTATGTTGCACTTAAATCATGCAATAGTTCCTAATCAACTTTTGTTACAAGTAATAGAGCAAAGACATAATGAAAGCTTCTGTGAGTACGCTCAAAGGTGGCATGATGTGGCGGCACAAGTTCAGCCACCACTTCATGAGCATGAGATTTCTCTAATGTTCATAGACACGCTAAAAGGGATACTCTATGATCATTTGATCAGTAATCCTATTAGCAACTTCGCAGAGATGGTAATAAGCGGCGAACGCATTCAGGCCGCCATTAAAAGTAGGAGAATTAATGGAGGGGGGCCTTCTCACAAACAGTACAAGAAGAAACATCATGAGGTTAACAAAATAAACACTTTTGAGGCCGCCAAGAACTTCACTATCTCCCAACCCCAGGCCACAACGGGGAACGCCTAAAACTTCAAGAAGAGGGGAGATAGGGGACCTAAGAAGGAAAGGGAGAATGGGTATTTCACTTCGTTACCAATCTCTTAAAATGAGCATTACTTACAATTGTATAAGGCAGATTTAGTTCGGCCTTATCATGTCACACCTTTCAACCCACTTTACCCGGCGTGGTATGACGCCAAAGCATATTGAGAGTACCATGCCGAAGTCATGGGGCATTTGAGTGAAAACTGCATAGCATTCAAGAAGTTTGTCCAAAATATGATTAGGACCGGGGTATTACAATTGGGGGAGCCGAACACGGCCAACAAACCCTACCAAATCATGGAGGTCAGGGCGTGAATGCTATTAAAGATGAGTATGCCAAAAAAGCTAGGGTGAATGTTTCCGAAGTCCAATCTCCATTAAGGTGGGTTTTCCAACAACTGTGTATGGCATGCCTCATTGACCGAGGAATAGTGATCGTGAAGAAGGGTTGTGGCCCATATTGCGAATATCATCAGTCGGGGGATCATGAGATTGAAGATTGTAAAGCGTTCCGCCAGTTGATACAGATTATGATGGACAACAAAGAGATCGAGTTCTTTGAAAAAGTAAAAGGAAGGAAGGAATTAGAAGTCTGTGCGTCGAACACTCAAGACACCAAGTATAGTGCAAAAAGACCATTTTTCCTCGGTCTCAAGCCAAGTGAAGCACGTGCGCCAAAGGTGACTCCAATATTATAATTGCTACCCCAAGATCCTTTCCTTTCAAGGATACACAGCTAGTTCCACAGAATTATACTACTAGCATTACAATATCGGGCTCCTCTAGTTCACAAGGAGGGGAGGATGTGGAAATAGGGACAAAATCCACTCAAGGAGGATCTTTGGAACCAAATACCGGAGAAGTAAATGATATGGGACATCTCACGAGAAGTGGTTGGTGCTATGCCCTGGAAAATCTAAGGAAGTCAGAAGAACTAAATGAAAAAGGTAAGGAAACCGGGATTGAACCCGAGAAGATGTTTAGAGAGGATCCACCTTCAAAGATCAAGGAACCAGTCACGGAAACCCAAGCTTACAACTTTTTGAAATTCTTGAAACATAATGAGTATAACGTCGTGGAACAACTACGAAAATAGCCAACTCAGATTTCAGTGCTCGATCTTCTGCTAAACTTAGAAAGGCATTGCGCACACTGTTGAAGGTGTTGAATCAGACTTTTCTCACCAGTGATATCTCGGTCGAGAAGTTGGACCAAATCATCAGTCTTATCACTACCGATAATTACATCACCTTCAGTGATGATGAGATACCGAAAGAAGGTAGGAGGTTTACCAAGGCCCTATACATTGCCACTTATTATAAAGGTTATGTGTTACCAGACGTGCTGATTGATAATGGCTCCGCTTTGAATGTCATACCACTGGCTACCCTGCAACGATTATCGATTGACAGTTCACACATGAAGCCCTGTCATAACATAGTGCGAGCATTTGATGAGACCCAATGATATGTGGTCGGGAAGATAGAAGTACCCTTTCTCATTGTCACTGCTGAATATATGGTTGATTTCATGGTTATGGACATCCAGCCATCCTATAATGTCTGTTAGGGAGGCCATGGATACATTCGGCCGATGCTATCTCATCTTCACTACATCAGAAATTGAAGTTTGTTATCAAGGGGAAGTTGGTCACAGTGAATGCCGAGCATGACATCATCGCTTCAGTGACTTCGAATACACCATATATCTATATCGATGAAGAGGCAATGGAATATGCTTTTAGGGCTTTGGAATTTGTCAACGCAACCTTTATCTTCAAGGGGAGCCAGTTTTCTTGCTCTAAACTGTCAAACTATACCAAGATAGTGGTATTTGAGACCCAGGGAAGAGGAGCGAGGAAGAAAAGAGGCTTGGGAAGGAGTTTACAAGGACGCCTTTGGCTTATCAGTGTGATCTATAAGAAGGATCATCGTGGGCTTGGCTATGAGCCCAATTTCCTACAAAAGATACAAGAATGGAGGAGGATACAAGAGCAAAGAAAAGCCCGGCTTAGAGGAGAGGACATTCCTTGGGCTTCCACCACTTATGTGGATTTTGATGGCATTTTCATATTTGGTAGGATCTAAAACCCCGAGTTGGAAATCCAAGAAGCAAGCCAAGAATATGAGAGGTGCCTCCAGGAAGAATTGATTCGTGAAGCTTTTGAAGAGATGGATGTGAATGTGATTTGTGATGATGGCAAGACTGACCAGCTTTTGACAAAGATTCGCCCATGTTTCCCGGGTGAAAAGCTTGACAATTGGGCCTATGCGGAAATACCTGTGGGTTCTAGGATCGAATCAAAGTAATACCCAGAACAACCCCGTTACTTCTGCCCGAAAGTAACGTCCATCTTTTGTAAAAGGGTAGCTATGTCACTTTTTATCTACTTTAAATGAAATAAACATTTTCTATTTTTCTTTCTCAAATGGAAAACATAGCATTCATTTCATTCAATATTTATTTATTATTCATATCATAAGATGTCCCTTTCCATTCCCAATGCATACTTTTAAAAATCACGTAGGCCTCTTAATATAAACTGTATGAATGATGCAGACCCTAATCCCGAAGTAGATTTCAAGCAACCCACATGCTCGATGGAAATCAATAAAGAGGATGATGAGGTCTCGGATGTGTTGTTAAGGATGGTGGCAAGTGAAAAAAAGCAAATCCTTATGTACCAAGAGAAGGTAGAGATTTTGAATTTGGGGAGTGACGAAGAGAAGAAATATATGAAAATCGGCAGTACCCTATCATTAGAAGTTAAGCAAGAGTTGGTGGAACTACTTCTTGAATTTAAAGATGTGTTCATATGGACATACCAAGACATGCTTGGTGTCACATCCCTAAAACCAGCCTAGTCAGAATTTGGTTCCGATGACCAAAAACTTTTAATCTGATGTGCAAAATGTTGTAATAGTTGACCTTTGTACCCTTATTTTGTAATGAAATCACATCTTGGTCCCATTTGAATAGTTTAAGTCTTCCTTGTATGAAATTCAAAGCCAAATTGCAATTTTTGAGCTAGGCATACCAATACGGTCAAGCCAGTATCGATATGGTCTAACTGCCAATAACTAACTTACTTGTTTTAGCGAGAGCGTATTGATACGGTCACGAATGTGTCGATACGGGTCCCCTGTTTTGAATTTTTTCAAAGACAATTTAAAGAGAAAGCAAGCAAGGTGCTTACTCACCTCCTTGCTTGTCCTTTCCCACATGAAGGACTATCAGAATTGATGGCTAATGTCATCAAAAGCAATGCTTGATAAGAGAGATATTGGGTTTAGGAAACCCTTGCCTAGAGGAAATGTTCCTATTGGCTAAAGATGTGGTGATTCATGATTAAAATGACCAAATAAGTTTTAAAGAAAGGATAACAAACAGGGCTCTCATCTTTGAACTCCCGTAAGCCAAACCCAAAAATCTTGTCTTCCATTAAGCAAGCTCCTTCATTGCCATCTTCAACCTCCAAGCTAAGCTAACACCTTGGTGCAACCTTTGATCTTTATTCGAGTTTGATATAACGTTTGAAAGCCCACGATTCAGTGAGTAAAACCCCTTAATTAAATTAATGATTTGATCTTCTGTTAAAGCTTAATTACAAGATTAGGTCTCCCGGTTCAAGTAGGAACTCATGAATTATAAGTTTGATTTTGTTAATGTGATGTGGTCCCTAAGCTTCGGTAAGTTCAAACAATGTTTCCATATCCTTAATTCAAATTCTAATGTAACTCCTAATTTTGTGCTAGCTCAAGTAGTAGAGAAGGATCCCTTGTCATCTCCAAAGGAAGCTAGGCACAACGGAGTTGTAATCCGAGAACCTCGTAATCAAGGTGAGTGTAGTAGTGTCAAGAGATAGGCAATGAGCCATCCCATTGCATTCGTTTATGTTATAATTACATTTTTGTTAAAGGCTCACATAGAGAAAACATGTGTGGATGCTAACGGCTAGCATGGTAAGTCTTCGATACAGTTGATATGGGTAAGTTCATGTACTATGTTTGAATATGCTATGAATATGCTATATGTGAATGTGTTATATGTGAATCTGATATGAATATGCTATATGTGAATCCGATATGAATATGGTATGAATATGTTATGATTTGGTACGTACATGATATGATCTGTTATAAGGAGCTAAGGCTCAATTTTGATTCTGATATGCTATGGCCTACGGGCATAAAGGTAAGTTATATGATGAAATATGTGACACCTTAGACATTTGTGAGTTCTAGATACAATTGGCATGCCATAGGGTTATTTGAGCTCGTATAAGTAAGGGATTGGACTATGGTCCAGGGCTACGACCTATATGTGGGGGAGATAAGGATGGATTGTGTAAGGGATACTTTCTGGAGCTACAGCCTATTTCCGATACGTGTTGGTGTAAAGGGGAATCTGAGTATCCACGTGTTACATTGTCCAAGGGAACTTAAATGTGTATATTCTTCATTACGATTATGTGAAATTATGATAAATTGCCTAAGCATGAGACTTTGTGATTAAAAGAATGTGATTATGATACTAAGTATGCCAATATGCCATTCGTGTGCATAGCATGCCATTTATGTATTGTTATTACTTATGTTGTTATGACTACCTCACTAGGCTATATACGCCTAACATATGCGTATCTCATGCATTTCAGGATCTTGAGAAAATTCCGAGCTCTGAGCGTGTAATCTCCCAGTTGCAAGTCACTTCCGCAAAGTTATATGTATGTCTACTTTGTTTGCGAACTCCTAGTAAGGTGGCATAAGGTCTAAACCTGTTTTAATGGCCTGTTTTGACGTGTTTGTAATAGCCCAATAGAGCCTAGTTAAAATGATCTTAAATACACTAATTGGTAAAGTCATAGTAAACGGATTTGAAACGTCCTAAAATTTGACATATAATTAGAAATACTATTTTTAAGGTTGTTGGTAAATTTTAGTAAAATTTGATCAACGCTTGGTTGGGTAAATCGAATAAAAACCAGTAAAATTCTGTCATTACAGGTCAATGCGTATCGATACGGTTAATGGCGTATCAGTACTGCTAGGCATAAATTCTGTCACATCCCTATTTGTTATCCTTTGTACCCTTCCTTTGTAATGAAATCACATCTTGGTCCCATTTGAATAGTTTAAGTCTTCCTTGTATGAAATTCAAAGCCAAATTACAAATTCTGAGCTAGGCGTACCGATACAGTCAAGCTAGTATCGATACGGTCTAACTGCCAATAACTAACTTACCTATTTTAGCGAGAGCGTATAGATAATGGGTCCCTTGTTTTGAATTTGTTCAAAGCCAATTTAAAGAGAAAGTAAGCAAGGTGCTTACTCACCTCCTTGTATGTCCCTTCCCACGTGAAGGACTATCAGAATGGATGGCTAATGTCTTCAAAAGCAAAGCTTGATAAGAGAGATATTGGGTTTAGGAAACCCTTGCCTAGAGGAAATGTTCCCATTGGCTAAAGGTATGGTGAGTCATGATTAAAATGACCAAATAAGTTTTAAATAAAGGATAACAAATAGGGCTCTCATCTTTGAACTCGCGTAAGCCAAACCCAAAAATCTTGTCTTCCATTAAGCAAGCTCCTCCATTTCCATCTTCAACCTCCAAGCTAAGCTAACACATTGGTGAAACCTTTAATCTTCATTCGATTTTGATATACCGTTTGAAAGCCCACGATTCAGTGAGTAAAACCCCTTAATCGAATTGATGATTCGATCTTCCGTTGAAGCTTAATTTCAAAATTAGGTCTCCCGGTTCAAGTAGGAACTCATGAATTAGGAGTTTGATTTTGTTAATTTGATGTGGTCCCTAAGCTCTAGTAAGTTCAAAATATGTTTCCGAATCCTTAATTCGAATTCTAATGCAACTCCTAATTTTGTGCTAGCTCAAGTAGTGGAGAAGGATCCATTGTCATCTTCAAAGGAAGCTAGGCACAACAGAGTTGTAATCCGAGAACCTCGTAATCAAGGTGAGTGTAGTAGTGTCAAGGGATAGGCAATGAGCCATCCTGTTGCATTCGTTTATGTTATAATTACATTTTTGTTAAAGGCTAACATAGAGCAAACTTTTGTGGATGCTAACAGCTAGCATGGTAAGTCTTCGATGCAGTTGATATGGGTAAGTTCATGTACTATGTTTGAATATGCTATATTTGAATCTGATATGAATATGCTATATGAATATGCTATATGTGAATCTGATATGAATATGCTATGAATATGTTATGATTTGGTACGTACATGATATGATCCGTTATAAGGAGCTAAGGCTCGATTTTGATTTTGATATGCTATGGCCTACAGGCATAAAGGTAAGTTATATGATGAAATATGTGTAACCTTGTACATTTGTGAGTTTTGGATACAATTGGCATGCCATAGAGTTATTTGAGCTCGTATAAGTAAGGGATTGGACTACGATCTGGGGCTACAGCCTATATGTGGGGGAGATAAGGATAGATTGTGTAAGGGATACTTTCTGGTGCTACGACTCAAGGCTACGACCTATTTCCAATTCGTGTTGGTGTAAAAGGGAATCCAAGTATCCACTTGTTACATTGTCCAAGGAAACTTAAATGTGTATATGCTTCATTACGATTATGTGAAATTATGATAAATGGGCTAAGATGAGACTTTGTGATTAAAAGAATGTAATTTTGATACTAGGTATGCCAATATGCCATTCGTGTTCATAGCATGCCATTTATGTTTTGTTATTACTTATGTTGTTATGACTACCTCACTAGGCTATATAAGCTTAACATATGTGTGTCTCATGCATTTCAGGATCTTGAGAAAATTCCGAACTCCGATCGTGTAATCTCCCGGTTGTAAGTCACTTTTGCAAAGTTATATGTATGTCTACTTTGTTTCCGAGCTACTAGTAAGGTGGAATAAGGTCTAAACCTATTTTAATGGCCTATTTTGACATGTTTGTAATAGCCCAATAGAGCCTAAATGATGTATGTGTAATATGGTATGTTTTGGGGTTAGTAACCTAGTTAAAATGAGCTTAAATACACTAATTGGTAAAGTCGTAGTAAACGGATTCGAAATGTCCTAAAATTTGACACGCAATTAGAAATACTATTTTAAGGTTGTTGGTAAAGTTTAGTAAAATTTGATCAACATTTGGTTGGGTAAATCAAATAAAAAACAGTAAAATTTTGTCATTACAGGTCAATGCATATCGATACGGTTGATGGCGTATCGGTATGGCTAGGCATAAATTGGCTTAATAAAGCAGGGAGTATCGATACAGCTAGGGCGTATCGATACGGATTTTGGTCACTTGAATTTTGTTTGGAAAATGGTATCGATACGATTTAGAGCGTATCGGTGCGGGGTTAACGCGGCCAACCGGTATCGATACGGGCTTAGCTGTATCGATACATGTTTGTCAACTTGTAAATCTAGAAATATGAAGTTAGGCTTAGTGTATCGATACGGTTCAAAGGGTATCGATACGGTGTTAGTTAATTCGGTTAAGAAAGCTTAAAATGAACCTTGGACAATTTACGGAATGATCACTAAAACCTGAATAGCTTAATTGAATAAGTAAACGATATCCGATAGTAACGAAACTTTACAGAGTAATGGTTGGTAAGCTTAATTACAAGTTAGTAATAAAGAATTATGATTAGGATCGCTAATTTTCAAAATTTACGATTTAGTCCCCTAAGTTTGAAAAGTTCAAAATTAACCTTAATTATGATAAGATTAGTAATGACAGGTCCACTAAACTTTCTAATTGCTATTAAGACATTCTGAATAAAGATCTGAACTCTGATTTCATTTATAAATTCCCAATCTATTTTCTGATAACACTTTTTGACCCGGTTTCCTACCAGACCGAGAAGTGGGGTGTTACACTAGGTTTGAACACGAATATCGTGATGCACAAGCTCCCCATAAGGCCAGAATGTATGTCTGTAGAACAAAAGCTCCAGAGAATGAGAACATACATGTTGTTAAAAGACAGAGAAGAAGTAAAGAAAGAGTTTGAGGCAGGATTCGTGAAAGTTTCTATGTACCGAGAATGGGTAGCCAAATAGTGCCAGTACCAAAAAAGAATGGGAAGGTGCACATGTGCGTGGATTATAGGGATCTTAATAAGGCAAGCCCTAAAGATAATTTCCTTTTGCCCCACATCGATACACTAGTTGACAACACTGCAGGGCATGCTTGGTTCTCATTCATGGATGGCTTTTCAGGGTATAATCAGATTAAAATGCACCCCGAAGACATGGAAAAAACCACTTTCGTGACCATGTGGGGAACATTTTGCTACAAGGTGATGCCCTTTGGATTGAAGAATTCTGGGGCAACTTATCAAAGAGCCATGGTGACCTTGTTCCATGACATGATGCATAAAGAGACCGAGGTGTATGTGGATGACATGATAGCCAAGTCTCAGACCGAGAAGGAGCACATCCAAAATTTGTGAAAACTCTTCCGGAGATTAAGAAAGTACCGGTTAAAGCTCAATCCTGCTAAATACACCTTCGCAGTTACATCCGAGAAATTTTTGGGTTTTATGGTGAGCCAGAAAGGGATCAAGATTGACCCCGATAAGGTGAAAGCAATCTAAGACTTCACATCGCCTCAAACTCAAAAAGAATTCTAAGGATTTTTGGGAAGGCTAAATTACATCTCTCGATTTATCTTCCAGTTGACCGATAAATACGATCCCGTCTTCAAATTACTCCGAAAGAATAACCCGAGAATTTGGGATAAAGATTGTCAAGAAGGGCTATAAAAAATCAAGAAGTATTTGACCAACCCTTTGATCCTAGTGGAACCGGTGCATGATAGGCCATTGATCCTGTACTTGGTTGTTTTTGAAAACTCGACGAGATATGTGTTAGGACAACATGATGACTCTGGCAAGCAAGAAAGAGTAATCTATTTCTTAAGCAAGAAGTTCACCGAGTGTGAAACGCGGTACCCATTGATCCAAAGGTTGTGTTGTGCCTTGGTATGGGCTACTAAACGACTTAGGCAATACATGTTGCATCACACCATTTGCTTAATTTCCCGAATGGATCCCTTGAAATTCTTGATGGAAGTGCCAACACTAACCATGAAAATAGCCCGTCGGCAAATGTTATTATCAGAATTCGACATTGTTTATGTGAGCCAGAAGGCGGTGAAAGGAAGTATGGTGGAACATCTTTTGGCAAGTAGCACTTTAGATGATTACGAGCCGTTGGATTCTAGTTCACAAGATGAAGGCTTAATCTGTGATTTGACTGAATGGAGATGCCCTACTGAGAATGAGTGATTGAGGCTTTATTTTGATGGAGCATCGAATGCCTTAGCCCATGGAATAGGGGCAGTATTGATTTCTCTTGAAAACATCTACTACCCCTTCATGAGTAGGTTGGAATTCTTTTGCACCAACAATATAGCCGAATATGAGGCTTGTGCCATGGGGCTCTGGGCAACCATAAAAAAGAAGATCAAAGTGCTTCGGGTCTTTGGAGACTCTTCCTTGGTAATCTACCAGCTTCGGAAAGAATGTGAGACTAGAGATTCGAAGTTAATCAAATACTATAATTTGTTCCAAGATTTGGTCAAAGATTTTGAAAAAATTAGCTTTGTCTACTTGCCAAGAGAGGATAATCAGATGGTCGATGCTCTAGCCACATTGGTCACCCTGTTCGATGTAAGTTGGACAGCCAAGATGAAGCCGGTCGAGATGCAAACTTTTGAGGTACCAGCATATTGTTATAGTTTGGAAGAGAAGGAGTATGACAATCCATGGTATCACGACATTCTCCTGTACATCAAGTTCCAGACTTATCCAAAAGAGGCTGATGACAACGATAAAAGAACTATCAGAAGGTTAGCATCGGGGTACATCTTTGACGGAGAGGTTTTGTACAAAAGAAGCAAAGATCAGATATTGTCGAGGTGTGTCAATGCTCGAGAGGCCAAAACCATTTTGGCAGAAGTGAGGTTTGTGCAGAACCCACGCTAGTGGATTCTCGATGGCTAGAAAAATCATGAGATATGATTACTTCTGATCAACCATGGAGGGCGATTGCAATAGCTATGTAAAGAAGTGTCATAAATGCCAGATCTACGCCGATAAGATACATTCCTCGCCAGTGCCACTCCATGCCATGAATTCACCATGGCCTTTTTCTATTTGGGGCATGAATGTCATCGGTCAAATACACCCGAAGGCTTCTAATGGGCATCACTTCATCTTTGTAGCTATCGATTACTTCACCAAGTGGGTAGAAGCCACCTCGTACGTTAACATCACAATAGCGACAGTTTGCAAGTTTCTTAAGAAAGAAATCATTTGTCACTATGGTCTGCCAAAAAGAATCATCACCGAAAATGCTTCCAACTTGAATAACAAGATAATGACTGAGGTGTGTGAGCAATTCAACATTGTGCATCATAACTCTACCATTTATCGCCCAAAGATGAACTGAGCAGTAAAAATGGAAAATAAAAATATTAAGAAGATCATAGCAAAAACTATGGAGACTTTCAAAGATTGGCATGAAAAGCTCCATTTATCGTACTCCTTGGTATATGGCACAGAGGTGGTATTACCCATCGAGGAGGAAATTCTATCGTTTCAAATTCTAAATGGGGTAAAGTTGGATGAAGCCAAATGGATGCAAGCCAGATTTGATTAGTTGAACCTCGTTGAAGAAAAAAAGGTTGAAAGACATATGTTATGGCCAAATGTATCAGAAAAGGATGATGCGGGCTTATAACAAAAAGGTTCACCCGAGGGAATTTTGAGAGGGGGATCTGGTGCTTAAGAGGATCTTATTGAATCAAATAGACTTCCGGGGGAAGTGGATGCCCAATTGGGAAGGGCCTTATGTTGTAAAAAAAGCTTTCTCTGGTGGAGCGTTAATCCTAGAAGAGATGGATAGGAAATAGTTAAGCAATCCCATGAACTCGAACTCTTTCAAGAAGTACCACGCCTAAAAAAGGGAAAGAAAAAAAACAAGAAAAGGAAAAGAAAGAAAAAGAGGGTTTAAGGTGAAAACCTGAAAATAGGCGCCTTAAAACCACATGAGGGTCTTAATTGAAAATCTAAAAAGGACGGTTTAGATAAATTTGGTTTTTGGCATCCGACTGATGGGTTTTGCTTTAGTTGAGGGACTATGCTTCGGCTTGGGTCATCGGGAGTAACGATCGAGCGTGGCCAGCGATAGATCTACCGAGGTCGATGGGTTTTAATCATTCATGCAGTTGATACCATCTATATCCTTTTCATTTTCTCATGTTTTCCATGACTTTTAAAGTTATCTTAATATTCCTTCAAGTATCAATAAAGTCTTATTTTAGTTCCATTGTCTATTTCACTTGCACCCCGCAAATAGATTGACATAGGTTGTGAAAAAGCAAATGATTTCTTGGTATTACTATGATTTAACCTATTAAGTGCAAGTTTGTTCTCAGGTAGGAAAGGAGTCTGCCGAAGTTAAGGCAAAAAGACATTAGAGGCGAAATTAACAAGATCCACCGAGAAAAGGCATCGAATGCCGCCCGAGTTAAAATCTAAGGGACTAGAGGAAAAAAAACCGTAAGGACACCCAAAAGAAAAAAAACAAAAACAAAAATAGAAAAAAAAGAAAAAGAAGAAAAAAGAAAAGAAAGAGAAAAAAAAAGAGAAAGAGAAAAAAGAAGAAAAAAAAGAAAAAGATCTCTAAAGTGAAAACCTAAAAAGACGCTTTAGAGCAAAAGGTTCAGGAGCTCAAAAGAAAATGGGACATAAATGGTGAACCCGAATGAGGGAGGAGGCACCGCCATTGAAAAGCAAAAAAGCGAAAAGCAAGAGAGAGTCAAAGTCGAGGGGCCAAGAAGAGAAAATGCCCGAGAGAGTTTAAAAATTGTTATTATTCATGCATCATATCTAGTTAGACATCCCTAGGTTAGGAGCAAGCTAACTCATACCATCATAGCCTTTTCATTTCTTTTCACATATATCTAAAAGATAGGTTGGGTACCTCCTAAGAAGAGGAGTGAACGACAATGTGAAATTCAGAAAGGATTTTAGGTGAAGGATTTCAAAATCGATGCAACAAATTTCAGGGCGAATGAGGCAGATACTCGAAGCTCAAAAGATTTCATACTCGCCATATCAGGACTTTAGAGTGAAGGAGAAGATACTCATAGCTCAAGGATTTTAGGCAAAGAGTTTTAGACTCGCCATATCATGACTTTAGAGTGAATGAGGCAGATACTCATAGCTGTAGCGACCTTTTTCCTTTTTCAAAAAAACAATACAGGTTTCTTAAATTTGGTGCTGCGGGTTATCCCCAAAATCATTTCTTTAAAATTTTGGTTTAAAGGGATTTCTTTTGAAAACTCTTATTCCTTTGAAAAACGATTGAAAACTTGGATTCGCCACCGACCACTTGGATAAGGTGGGCCAGACACCATAGAAAACCAGAGATTCATTATGAAAGGTTCTGGGAGTTGGTTACGCGTGGGGGAAGGATTAGCACCCCCATCACGCCCGGAAATCGATACCTGAATATTTGTTGCTTTCAAATTGATGGAATTTGAATTGAATTTAACTCAGCGTACTTAATTGAAAATTTGACCTTAATTACATGGGCTTTATCAAGTTAGTGGGTTCGAATTAATTGGACATTTAATTAATAAGGTTGACGATACACCGGACCATAGACTAAACTGACATAATATAAGCCTGATTGTCGTGTTAGTTTATGGTTCGAATCTGGCACGTCACATTTATGCATGGTGCGAACATTTAAGGTATGATGTAATGATTTTGTCAAATTTTAATTTTACCTTGAGTTGGTAAGAATTAATTCAAATATTTGGTCAACATCTTTTGAGCTCGGACTGTTACGACAGAAATATCGGAACTAATAGATACCTTATTTTTCATGGTTTAAATTCATTAACATGTAAACTAAATGGGCCATATGAATGAAAAATAAAATGGATAACAAGTAAAGGCTTAAAGATAAACACATAAAAGCCCACCCAAAGCCCTAACCTAAAAGGCCCAAGTTATGGAAGATCCAGTTAGTGATCTAGTTACTAATTAGGTGATTCTAGTATTAACCCTAAAAAGGCTAGAAAACTCTAAGAATTCATGGATTATCTTTGTAACATGATAATTAATTCGATCGATTTTAAACTAGTATTCTAATATGCCAAAGATACTATTTAAAGTAAACTAAATTAATTAATCACGATTTTAATTTAAATGTCAATCTAATTTCCATGTTAACTTTATCTTAAAAGTAATTAAGAAATGTCCAGCTAATTTAATGAACTTAACATTTATACCGATAAGCCAAGGGTAAATTTAAATTCACTAAATCAATTCGAACCCTAAATTAACTTAATTAATTTAGAAATCGTGCCCCCTATGAGACGAGCACACGACTTAAATTAATTAAATTAATTTTACCTTAATCTAATCTAGGACTAGTCTAACAAGCCTAAAGCCCTTTAAGCAAAACAAGGCCTAGCCCACCTAGACAAAAGCCACCCTAGGCCCAAAACACCAAAAGACACAAAACTAAAAGCCCAAGCATATAAAGACCAAATGTACAAACTTTTAGGAAAAAAAACTTTGGTTATATATTATATATAAATTATGTATTAAATATATATATATATATAAACTATATGCTATATAAAGTTATATATATTATATATTGTAAGAAGCTATATATTATGTGTAAAAACAAAATACTATATTATATAAAAAAGGGGTTATATATATTGTATTCTTTTGCAAAATACTATGCAAAACCATAAAATATACCATAGGAAATGTATACTATACCACAATCAAATCAAGCCATACCAAGCATAAATTCACATTAAACAAATTCACATTGACAAATTAAAAGAAAAAACTAAAAATAAAAAGCTAAGCACGAATAAGCATGCATGATAAAATATGATTTAAATATTGAAAAATGAACAAATTGAATAAAACAAAAACTAGGGACCAAAAATAAAAATAATAAACTAATTAAAAGAGGGACGAGATTGCAAACTGGTTTAAAATCACAGGGATCTGGTAAGTAATAACAAAACAAGGAATGGCTTAAGATTGTAATTATCCCAAGCATAGGGACTAAACGCGCAGTTTAAAAACGCGGAAGCCCTTACGAGCATAAATAAGTTAGGGCTGAGAGATTTTTGGAGATATTATCCCATTTTTAAAAATGGCCTGGGTATAAAAAACACATTTTTTTAAAACAAAAAACTTTTTACCAAAAACTCTTTCCCACCCCCTCTCTTTTCTCTCTGAAGCGGGGATGTGTTCATCCCAAACCCAAATTTCGACCATCAAACCCAGAAACCGCCGCTAAAACCAGTTTCTGATGACTCCTCTGCTGTATGCCGTAATAATCACACATAATAGCAACATACGTATATAAAATAGTTAACTAAAATAGCACTAGTATTTTTTTGGGGTTTTGGGTTTTAATAGAAAAGATAAAATAAACAAATCCCATAACATATATATATATATATATTATAGATAGCAGTAACACATATATACAAGCCCATTATTGTAAAGCAAAAATAAAAACGGGTCCACCCCGGACAAAATTAGTGATTATAGTTGCCCCTCTTTACTAATCCTTGTAGAACAAGAATAAAGCAAAGACCACAAGCACTAATTTTGTCCTACTTCCTTATTGGACAATTTGTTCTTCCGAAACGGCAGTGAACAAATCCAAATAACTTGTTTTCCCGGAGAGGCAAAAACAAACTAGGTAACACTGGTGGGTCCCTCCGAAACGGCAATGGACGAACTAGAACAGCAAACTGTCCATTCTTCCAAAGCGGCACTGAATGAATCCAAATACTTTGTTTTCCTGAAACGGCAGAAAACAAATTGGGTGGTGCTAGCATGTTCTTCTGAAACGGCAACAAATGAGCCAACTAACCTTCAAACAGCTCATTCTTCCGAAACGGCAGTGACAGGATCCAAATAACTTTGCTTTCCCGAAATGGCAGAAAACAAAACAGGTGGTGAAGGCATGTCCTTCCAAAATGGCAACAGATAAGCCAACTAAACTTCAAACAACCCATTCTTCCGAAATGGCAGAAAACAAACCTGACAAAGACGACGTGTTCCTAGTGAACAAAATAGATGTCCTCAAATGGTCGATGAACTTGTTCCCTAAAGTGGCAGAAACAAGACCACATAGAGACGACGTGTTCCTCCAAAGTGTAGTGGACAGATAGATGCGTTCCTCCGACGCGGTAGTGAACCAATCCAATAGTAACCCTCCAAACAAAGATTCCAATCTTCTTGGGCATGGAAGAATGGGCTTTCTAAGTTTACTGTCTCAAAATTCTTGAGCTATGGGTATGTGCGACTTTGTGCTATGAAACCTTGGTGTGGCGAGCTTGAAGTCCTTTGCCTGAAGTCCTTGAGCTACGAGTCTTTCGATTTTGAAAACGGGGGACCCGGACTTTAAGAAAACACCCTAAAGGAAGGACTAAAATTAAGAATTTTAAATTCTGAGGAAAACATCCTTTGAGGGGCTAGAATTGAGAAATTTGAGATTTTAAGAAAAACATCCTTTGGGAAGGATAGAACTGAGAAATTTGGAATTTTAAGAAAAACATCCTTTTGGAGGGATAGAATTGAGAAAGTTTGAATTTCGAGGAAAACATCCTTTTGGAAGGATAAAATTGAGAAATTTTGAATTTTGAGAAAAATGAAATTGAGAAATTTGAATTTTAAGAAAGATAAAATTGAGAAATTTGAATTTTAAGAAAAACATCCTTTGGGAAGCATAAAATTGAGAAATTTTGAATTTTGAGAAAAAATCCATTAGGAAGGATAAAATTTTGAATTTTGAGAAAAATCCTTAAGGAGGTATTAAATTGTGAAATTGAAAGACCTTTACAAAACCTAATTATGTCAGTCGAAGGACTCTTGATTCTTATGAGATCTATTTCTCCTCTTATAACGTTGTAGATCCGTCCTTTTGTCAATCTTCCAAAGCCTGTTTAAATTGAACATAATGCTATGATGGTATGAGTTACCTTGCTCCTAACGTAGGGATGTCTAGCTTTTAATAATGCATGGGCGTATTTCATGATGCAAAGATGCGTGTGTTCATGAGAATGCAAAAATGTATGAATTTAGCTTGTCTTCGTTCTCTAGAGATGGTGGTCATCATCTTGGGACTACAACCACTCATCAATCCCATGTCTTGAAAAAACTTGCCCCCAAACTTGTGTTGCTCATTCTTCGATTCAAGTGACCTTGGTCGCAATCAGAATTGTTAACTAAGTTCTTTCAAGCCTTGCACTATCTTTCGTTTATTCTGATTCGAACTCTTATGTGCAAAAGCTCTTGTTGCCCCCCGGACAATGATGCCCCATCATGGCCAATTAACCTTAAAGATTCTTCGTCATCCCATATCGCATAGTGCCTCTCAACTTTGGGCCTTGCTGATGCATTTATCTTCGAAGTAATACAGAGAAATCTCCTTGTGTAAAATATGTCAATTTGATGTTCGTCATTCTAATGAAGAATACCTTTTTAGATTAACATACAGAACCTTGGAATCAGAATTTAATTGAAAAAGGAAAAAAGAATAGGATGCCCCATATATCAAAGGTAAGAGCGTCTCATATTCAATCTTTCGGTGATCATTTCAACTATAACTTGAGTCTAAGAAGACCTTGAATGTTGTGACGATATCTAAAGTTGTGAAACCCCTCTCAAATTGCTCGGTTCATCCTCATAATTATGGTATTTTCCTGATCCGTTCGAATACTACTTCTAGATCTCATCACCTTTTTCCATTCATAAATATGTTCAAGCTTTCCAACTTTGTTTATCCCATGGAGCGCGGAAAATGTCATTCTAAGAGCTCTAAGTGTAAGTGTGTGCTTCTGATCGTAATCAATATTGTGTCAGTGTCCTCAAGGATTCATCTTTGACACTAGGCTATTGAACAAGTGAAGCATAGCTCCTTATTATATTTGTTCTCCCCCACAGCTCCATCAGGATGCTCCGGGACTTATTCAACTCGTTCATTCATTTCTTTTCTTTCTTTGGGAATCCAACTCATCACAGTCATTTGTCTCCAGAATAATGATGGAGCATACAACAATACCCTGAGTTACTCGGCATAGTCATGATTTGAAAACTTACTCATATAGCCAAGGCTTTTGACTCGATTAGAGTAAATGGAGCAAAGCATCCTTATTTAGCCTTTTTGCTATAGATGAGTACCCCTTTAATTAATTAATTAATTTTTGTTTTGATTTGAATCACTCTATTTCCTTTTTGAAGCATATTCAAGCAACTTAATTGGGTTTTCTTAGGAGATTTTCTTACCATCCAGCATCATTGAAAGAATAGTAATCTTGCTTCTCGCGCTATATCGACCAAAGCGGACTGAGGGGAAATCACGCTTCATTGTTATCACAATATTCGATCGATCTCTTTCATTAGAATCAATGCCACATTATGCATGTGATATTCGAGGACCTACGAGGGGTAAGAAATGGATATACATATATATAATTTCAAGGTCATTGTATTTTAAGCAAAATGCATTTTTCGTTAGAAAGAAAATCCGCAAACATAACATGTGCCCTTACAAAAAGATCATTGCTATCTTCGGGAAAATGATAGCAACGTTGGTTCCATGCATTACTTCAAGAGAAGAAGCAACATGCAAGAAAACTTAAACACACAAACTCTTAAAGAAGACCGGGCATCAGCACTTCCCAAAAGTCGTGCTTATCATTCTTCCTTTTCAAAACTTCGAAAGGTCGTTCTCGATCAGAGCCTGAACCTTGTTCTTCAATGCCCCACAATTCTCTGTGGTGTGCCCCGTACTTCCCACATGGTAGTCACACACGACATCAAAGTCGTAACCTTCGGGATATAGAGGATCCTTCAGTTTAGACTGAACCAAATCCAGAAGCTTCTTCTCGATTAGCACTAGGAGTAGATCGGTGTATGACATAGGGATCAGATGAAGAACCCTTGAGGGCTTTGTAGACCATGATGATTGATTACGGGAACGGCTATGAGGCTGATTGTTTGGGCGAGAACCCACCATATGAACCTGAGAGTCATGCCCCTGTGGGCAGTTGTGATGTAGGGGTCTATTATTTTCCCTTTTCTAATGGCATCTTCAATGCGCTCTCCCATTATAACCATGTCCGCAAAGCTTTTGATGGGTTTGCTGATTAAAAGATCGTACAAGACTCCTCTTAGAGTGTCCACAAACATATGAATGATTTTATTTTCTCGAATTGGGGGCTGGACTTGAGTCGCCACGTCTCGCCAATGTTGGGCATACTATAATACCCCTAAAACTAGGTCAACGGTATTTAGTGATAATTGTACTTAAATGCTCCTTTGAGACAATAAGCTTGTATGATCTTAATTGGTTGTTGTTAAAGCATACTCTAAGTTAGTTTAAAATATGAAAATAATTCGAATGTTAACATTTCACAAGGTGACTTAAATTGGTCTATATTAGAATTGAATAAGATAGGTCCAGGACCTAATTGGATTAATAATGACAATGGATGGCTATTTTAGAATGACCAAATCAGAAAATTTAGTAAATCATGGGATTGCATACTAATAAGAAAACAAAAATGAGGGCTAGTTGAGGTGGCACCCGATTGAAAGGGGCAAGTGGGTTTGGTATTGCATTGAGGAATTCTCAAAAAAAGGGAGAATCATCACTTCCCTTTTCTTTTCTTAACAGCCGAGAGTAAAGGAAGAATGAGGGAGAGAGAAACACCTTAAGACCTTGAATTGAAAGCTTGATTTGGTAGCTCCACTCTTGGATTCAATTTGTAGGCAAGTGAATGTAAGTGCCTTCCCATGATTTCTACCTTGAATATTGTTCGAGATTAGAATGTTAACATTTGTGCAACCCCTTTGATATCCAATGTTCATTCATGAGTAGATTTTTCTATGAATTGTAGATTGATGTTGCATGATTGGTTAGGAAGTTGGTTGTATATGAATTATGGAATTAGTGATGTTTAAATTGAGTTAAAAATCTGAATATTGGACTATTAAGTTTGATAATTCAACTACGTTCTGTTTCGATGCCAGCATAGAATTATAGAAAATTGTTTTGGGTGCAATCTTTGTGTATTGGACTGTTTTAAGATACGAAATTTGGTTGCCCATGATACATACACATTTATACACTCAATTGAGTATAATGAAATGTTAATTTGGCTCGCATACGAGTCTTAAATCTACCCAGATTTTTGGATGTGTAATGTTGGTAAAGAAACTAATTTAAAGGATTAATTATATACTATTTTGACATTAATAAAACAAGGGAAGAGCTGTATTTGCTTCCTAAGAACTGTTTAGAATGGAAATGATTGTTAATAGACAGATTTGAAACTATTTGAATAGATATATTCGTGTTAGGAGCTGTAATTGATGAGTACCTATGATTTTGTAGTTCTGGTTACGTAATTGGGATGTCAAGTTGTTGGTGATAAACTATGGATTGTGGTGATCTAAAATGGACCGCTTAGAAACTGTTTTGGTAGATTATGAAGGGCTGGAAATGAGTTATAAAGAAATTGTCCTGCTTTGTACCTTGAAAATAGTTTTAAAATCTGCATTAGCTGCGGCTTTGAAAATTGTTATAAATCGTACAAGTCGGATTAGAAGCTATAATTCATATGGTTGAAAAGCTAGTCGTGTCTAGTTTCATGTAAAACAAGCGAAACTGAATTTTGAGTTTTATAACAGCTTGTACAGACAATTATGCAAGGACAGTGTAATCTGCCTAGTGGCAGAATTAGATGTAACTTTGGATTAAAAACTGTACTAAATCATAAAGAGTAAAAAAGCAAGGCATATATGGTTAGAAAGCTAGTTGAGTCAGCTTTCCAATGGTGTAAACGGTTCGAAAATCCGATGTACGGAATGAAAGTTATGAAATTTTAACTAAGGGATGTACAGTCTGCCCGGCAGCAGCTCTATAGGTGGCTTAAAATATCATTGAAAGCTAAAGGAGTGTATAATAAATCAATGGACTGTTTTGATCACACGAAAATAATTACATAAATTCTTGGACTGTTTGAGTATGAATAAATAAGGATTTATGTGATTTGTGATTTGTTTTACAAAGAAATGAAGATCGTTTTAATGACTTAATGGACTGTTTAAGTTGAGCATGTGTATAAATATGAAATTTGTCATGTTTGTGTATATAAGCATGTGTAATGGATTATTTTGGAGAACATATGAGTGATTATATGTATTTGGGGCTGTTCTGCTTGAGAATAAATGAATTAAGGACTGTTATAACTTATTAAGTATGTATATAAGAATAATGGATTGTTTTGAGTATCTACATGAATGCATGTGAAACCAGGGTCGTTCGATTGTATTAAAACACATGTATGGACTGTTTTAACATGAAATTATGTATGTATGCTTAAGCTGTCTAGATTCGAATGAAATTGTTAATGTACGGGCTGTTTTGATGCTAAATTGTGTACACGGGCTTAAGTTAGACTATTGAATATATGAAATTTGGTTTTAATACCTTGTTAAATTGTTTAAGGTACCCTAGTAATTAAGGAAGCTAGGAAGTGAACTTGAGTAAGAGAAAGATAAGAGTTGTGGGAAGCTAAGAGAATTTGTGGAATTCGGGTATTCCATAACTTTGGAATAACCAAGTGAGCGTAGTCACATGAGTCTCGGGTAACACGGAGTTATCTCGATGTTTAATTTGTCATCATTAAGTATTAAATGTTCTGAATGAATTATATTATGCATGTACATTGTGTGAAGGGCTCATATAGAGCTAATTGAAGATGAGCATACATTCATAGCATGGCATTCATGTTTAGACTTTGTTTAGGTTACATTTCTTATGATAAAATGCCTTGCTATCTTGAATGATTGATTATGGAATGCCTTTGGTTTTAAGATAAATGGTGTATTTGTTACTAAGCTTGATATTGCTTACTGAATAATAAAACAATAAGATCCTTATAAAGGATCGAATGCTAATGTTATAAGTGCCTTAATACTAAAAGCTTAAGAAACAAGAAGACTTATCTTATGCAATAAGCTGTTGAAAGAATGCAACAAGATTACTTGTCTGATAAGATACACTCCAACTTCCTGTTATAAAATAAGATACCTAAGTTGCTTGGTTAATGGAAGTCCTTGGACACTCTGATATATACATATATATATGTTCTGTTCCGATATTAGCCATTGCTAGGTGCTTAGGACTAAGTATCGTCTGGACCTATATGGTCAAACTCAAACCAACATTATTTATGCTTAAATATGTGATCTAAGGCAAACAAGTAAAAGACGTGAACCTAATGAGAAATCAAAGAAGAATTCAAAAAAGATATTTATAGTGTTCTGAAAAGCCCTGAAGGCCCTGATAAGCTCTGTAAATTCTAAAAAGGCCCGAAAGCCCTGATAATCCCTGAAGGATCTGAAAGCTCTGATAAACTTGTTAACTCTGAAAGCTCTGACCGTGTTAATAAAGAATCGAAAGCTAATGGATAATTGCTAAGTCTCATGAAGACTTCAATATGCCAAGTTGATCTTTGACAAGATCAACTTATTGTAGAATGAAGCTTGGATAAGCTAATGAATATCATAAAGTTTATAATCTAAATTAAGACATAAATAACAATTGATATTATAAGATTGTGTATCTGGATGTGTGATTCTTTAAGATTTATGTATAATATGTTGTATGCTTTGATGTTACTACCTCACTTAGGCTATGTAAGCCTAATGCATTCCATCTCATGCATTGCAGGATAATGAAGTGTGCGTATCCCTAATTTGGTTGAGAATTATGTATCATGGTTCGAAGTCCCTGTAGAGTTAGAAACTATCTTAGATAGTTACTCGTTGGATGGTGGCACTTTACTTGTCTATTGTATGAAATGTATTTCATGTATTGTATAATCTTCTTAATGTTTGATATTATAATGTGGGAATTGTTGTAACTGAGCCATTCGAATGGATGTTTGGAGGTCAAATTATGTATGTATAATATTTGATTTATATGTCTTAGCTAAACATGATGTTACCTCCGAATGGGTCCTTAGCTAACAAGATAAGTTTGTAAATCCTTACACGACTTCTTGGAGTATATTGACTTAATCGAATTGATATATATATATATATATATGAAATAAAATATTGGTAAATGATGCGAATAGGAGGGCTCGATCTGTTAAAATGATAATGTTAATGATCAAGTTTATGATTGACTAATAGGCTAAGGTCAGACACGTATAGTGATGAGTTTGATAAACAAATTGTGTCCTTAAATGACTAAGGATCAATTGGTTGTTTAATAAAATGAATGCTTAAACAAAGATATAGTCTAATGAATGTGGTATAAGTAATGAGTTAAGCTAGTTGTAAAGTGTGTACATGGCAACATGATTTTTATACAAGATTGGGAAGGATCGATCCTTCCAAAGGAAGGAATTGATCCTCTTTAAACTTCACATTATGATAACATGGAATGAGAGATCAGTGTTATTTAAGTAATTATTGTACATAGTTAGATAAATGGAGCCCATAATTTGATTAGCTTGTATGTTATTATTTAAAGCTCATTCAACCTTAGAAGGTGATTAAGTGGTAATAGCCATGTACATGTGGAGTTTTGGTTGAATTTAGCTAAAGGGAAATGATTTTCATACCTAGGTAATGTAATGTTTATATCAAGAATTGGAAATTGACTAATAAGATGTATCCTTTGAAATGTCCTTGATTATTGGTAACCCTTAAAGGTTTGACAAAGGAATGTATGAATATACCCACGCCATAAATTCTGAATGAATCTATTACCACTAGATGAACGGTTAAGCTTAGTAGAACCCAGCTTATGGTAAAAGAAAGTTTAAATGAGTTAAGGAAATATTCGGTTAGTCTATAGTTGAATAAAAAAGAAATTTTGAAATTTTCTGGCTCGTGTTGTCAGTTTTGCTTGCTGTGACATCTTAAACTCTGGTTTCCTTATGGGTCGGTTTAGGATGTTACACATACTTATGGAAGCTCTCATTGTGCTTTTGTTCCAAACCTTGTAGTAAGAGCCGATTGGGGACCATATCAGTTATGTGCTTATATTGATCCGTGAAAGCTTGGGCCAAATCTTTCCAAGACTTGATTTAGGCACGAGTGAACTGATTGTACCACCTCATAGCGGGCCCCACTAGGCTATCTTAAAAGCAATGAATTAAAAGCTTCTCGTTGGTGATGAACCCGACCATCTTACGGAAAAACATGATTATATGTGCAGTGGGGCAAGTCCTCCCATCAAACTTCTCAAATTCTGAAGTCTTGAACTTGTACGGGATTACCACATTCGAGACTAAACTGAGCTCTCTAGCGTTTAGTCCAAAAGAACCTTCTTCGTCTTCTATTATCTAAAATTTCTCCTCGAGGTTCTTCCAGGTGTCCTCCAATTTCTTTGAGAATTTAGCCTCCATTTGGTTCAATTTTTCCAACTCATCAAGATCTGGGATACTATCCCTGATATCGTTGATGTTTCCGAAGGTCACGCCCGATTGAGCTTGGGTAGAGATGCGAGCTTGATGAGCAGAAGATGCCCCTTGGGGAGGGTTGGATTAGGGATTGATAACACGAGGGTTCCTAAAGATCGGGGCACCCAAAAGGTCCCCCAAATCTTGGGTAGGAATCTTAACAAAACCCTTTCCTCCTAGACTGGATTGCATCAATTGAGATATCTCTTTCATCATATCTTGTCAGGACTTGATGATGGTGCCCCTTAGCTCTTGCTGAGTTCGCTCCAACTGACCTCTCAAATCGGCCTCTAACTTAGCAAAATTTTCCTCCATTCTCTTCTTTTGGTGTCGGGTAAAGTGCAGATGTGAAATCTTTGATAGCTAAGAACTCTGTGAACCCCCATTGATTAATTTTATTTGTTTTATGAATTAATTAATGCAATGTGTTGTATGCACAATCGAGATAGGTGATTAAAGGTGATTAATTAAAAATGTACAAATGAATGCAAAGAAGCATTAATTCGACGAACATTCTCATTTAACAACTTTTCATAACGAAGATCAAGTCTCGTTACAATGAGTAAAGAACCTAACCACCACATAGGGCACAACTGAAACTTGAGTCCCTTCTCTGCCAATAACTGGGTTGGCCTTTGCTCATCTTGTGATTAGTCTTAAACTTCGAGATTCTTTAATTCATCATTACAGACTCTTTCTCCGTTATGGAATTCTTAAATTTTGAACTGTTCTTGAATCAATACTTCATTGTGAAATGTCATGAATATGCAAAACAGAACAAGACAAGACAATAAATGGTTTAGCAACATATAAAATGATTATTGAATATAAAGCAAACAAAAACCAAAGCAGATTCCTAATAGCATGGATTCTAATTCGATATGGTTATCCACATGACTCTAATTGGGGTGAGCTTCCTAAATTCTCACTCATGGGTTTGGTTCTATACAAGGGTACCCGAACTTGTCTTACCACCTTCTAAGGACACAAGAACCCCAATTCTGGCCCATTAAAAGCTTGCGAATCTATTTTGGTTCGAGGGAAAGCATGACCTAGTGACGTAGAGGGCTACTCACGTGTCAGAAGGCGTAGATTCTGGAAGTGAATTACCGACCCGTGCAGGGCTACTCACGTGGGTATGTGGCGTTTCACATTTGCAAGGAAGAAACGACCTCGTTAAATTTAATTGAAATTCCAACAATCATCCATCATTAAAAGTAACAAATAGTTTCTTGGCCTAACTATCTTTTTGTTTTGTAAAAACAAATTTGGTCCCCAACGGAGTCGCAAAGTTGTAGCGACCTTTTTCCTCTTTTAAAAAAAACAATATAGGTTTCATAAATTTGCGGGTTATCCTAAAAATCATTTCTTTGAAATCTTGGTTTAAAGGGATTTCTTTTGAAAACTCTTATTCCTTTGAAAAACGATTGAAAACTTGGAGTCGCTACCGGCCACTTGGATAAGGTAGGTCGGACACCACAGAAAACCAGAGATTCATTATGAAAGGGTCCGAGAGTTGGTTATGCGTGGGGAAGGATTAGTACCCCCATCACGCCCTAAAATCGGTACCTGAATATTTGTTGCTTTCAAATTGATGGAACTTGTTGGAATTTGAATTGAATTTAACTCGGCGTACTTAATTGAAAATTTGACCTTAATTACACGGGCTTTATCAAGTTAGTGGGTTTGAATTAATTGGACATTTAATTAATAAGGTTGATGATACACCGGACCATATACTAAACCGACATAATATAAGCCTCACTGTCGTGTTAGTTTATGGTTAGAATCTGGCACGTCACCTTTATGCATGGTGCGAACATTTAAGGTATGATGTAATGATTTTGTCAAATTTTAATTTTACCTTGAGTTGGTAAAAATTAATTCAAATATTTGGACAACATCCTTTGAGCTCGGACTGTTACGACACAAATATCAGAACTAATAGATACCTCATTTTTCATGATTTAAATTCATTAACATGTAAACTAAATGGGCCACATGAATGATAAATAAAATGGATGGCAAGTAAAGGCTTAAAGATAAACACACAAAAGCCCACCCAAAGCCCTAACCTATAAGGCCCAAGTTATGGAAGATCCAATTAGTTATCTAGTTACTAATTAGGTGATTCTAGTATTAACCCTAAAAGGCTAGAAAACTCTAACAATTCATGGATTATCTTGTAACATGATAATTAATTCGATCGATTTTAAACTAGTATTCTAATAAGCCAAGGATAATATTTAAAGTAAATCAAATTAATTAATCATGGTTTTAATTTAAATGTCAATCTAATCTTCATGTTAACTTTATCTTAAAAGTAATTAAGAAATGTCCAACTAATTTAATGAACTTAACATTTATCCCGATAAGCTAAGGGTAAATTTAAATTCACTAAATCAATTCGAACCTTAATCTAACTAAGGCTTTAAAAAGACTAACCCTAAATTAACTTAGTTAATTTAGAAATCGTACCCCTATGAGACGAGCACACGACTTAAATTAATTAAATTAATTTACCTTAATCTAATCTAGGACTAGTCTAACAAGACTAAAGCTCTGTAAGAAAACAAGGCCTAGCCCACCTAGACAAAAGCCACCCTAGGCCCAAAACACCAAAAGGCCCAAAACTAAAAGCCCAAGCATATAAGGACCAAATGTACAAACTTTTAGAAAAACTTTGGTTATATATTATATAGAAATTATGTATTAAATATATATATATATAAACTATATGCCATATAAAGTTACATATGTTATACATTGTAAAGAAGCTATATATTATGTGTAAAAACAAAATACTATATTATATAAAAAGGGGCTATATATATTGTATTCTTTTGCAAAATACTATACAAAACTACAAAATATACCATAGATATTCTATACCACAATCAAATCAAGCCATACCAAGCATAAATTCACATTAAACAAATTCACATTGACAAATTAAAAGAAAAAGCTGAAAATAAAAAGCTAAGCACGAGTAAGCATGCATGATAAAATAGGATTTAAATATTGAAAAAGGATCAAATTGAATAAAACAGAAACTGGGGACCAAAACTAAAAACACTAAACTGATTAAAAGAGGGACGAGATTGCAAACTGGTTTAAAATCACAGGGATCTGGTAAGTAATAACAAAACACGAAAATGCTTAAGATTGTAATTATCTCAAGCGTAGGGACTAAACGCGTAGTTTAAAAACGTGGAAGCCCTTACGGGCGTAAATAAGTTAGGGCTGAGGGATTTATGGAGATATTATCCCATTTTTAAAAACGGCCTAGGTATAAAACACATTTTTTAAAACAAAAAACACTTTTTAACCAAACACTCTCTCTCACCCCCTTTCTTTTCTCCCCGAAGCGGGGATGAACACTGCCATGTGTTCATCCCCAAACCAAAATTCCGGCCATCAAACCCAGAAATCACCGCTAAACCCACTTTTCGACAAGCTTAGAAACGAACAAAAATCACTCTTTTTCTCACCCCCTAAACCCCGATTCGACCTTTGTTTTTTGAAATCGAGCCACTTTCACCTTTAAAATCTTAAAAACCGAGACCCAAACAGTTTCAAAAACCATTTTTGAAAGACCCTAGCCCTTGCTGGTTCACCCATACGGCTTAGATGACCAAGGTTTTATCACAAACGTGGGCGGAGCCGAACAACGACGCGAGAAAACGCTGGCCGCGAAGGTAAAAAAACGTAGCCCTAAACTCTTTCTTTTTTCTTTTATATGCTTTGAAAATATAAAGTAGAAGATTGATATACCTTTGAAGGTGCTCTTTGTATTGCTTTGAAGTCTTTTCCCCTTTTGTTTTGCGATTAGGGTTACAAATGTGTTGGTTTAGTTTATGTAATCGAAATTACATGAATTTAGAAATAAAGAAAAATCGAATGGAAATTTCCTATTGGTTGCCCCTTTTTTTTCTACAATTCCTTGTCTATATTCATCTGTTGTACTGAAAATTGTTGGTTTGCCCCTAAAATGCTGTTGAAATATGCCTCTGACATTTTGTTTTTTTTTTGCTCTTTTGCGTGTCGTGGCCGCTCGTGAGGAGGTTGGGACCAGAGGAGTTGGTGGCTGTAAGCCGGTGTGGAGAGATGGTAGTGTTAGAAGTGTTCAGACGCGGCTTGGGAGCTGAGGAGACGGCACGGCCTGGGAAGCCGAGGAGTCAAGTGCGTGGGTTTCACACGTGCGTGGGGAATTTGGAAGGACGATCCTTTGATCATGGGTCGTTAGATCTATCCCAAATCTAACGGCTAGGAGGGGTGGCTGCGCAGACAAAATAGTGAACCAAATTAGGGTTTTGGTTAAGCTTGTTGGGCTTTATATTTTATTTATATTAATGGGCTTTTAATATAAGTAATATTTTGTTTTTTCAAATGTAAATAGACTGTTAATTTTAATTAAAATTTGGGCTTTATTTAATTAATATTTTTTTGGTTTTTAAGTACAATAATAAGGGTAATATTTAAAAATAATAATAACTACTACTAATAAAACTTAAGATAATATGATGATATAATTTACTATTGGTGATAATAATAACAGAAATTGGGCCGATTTTTATAGAGTTGGGCCTTTATTTCATTTGATAATAATGATATGATAACAATAATGGAAATGAAATAATATACTAATAATATATATACACATATTTTTCAATTGGATAATAACATAATAATCACACATAATAGCAACATACGTATATAAAATAGTTAACTAAAATAGCACTAGTCTTTTTTTGGGTTCTTGGGTTTTAATAGAAAAGATAAAATAAACAGAGCCCATAACATATATATATATATATATATTATAGATATAAGTAACACATATATACAAGCTCGTTATTGTAAAACAAAAAAAAAACGGGTCCACCTCGGACAAAATTAGTGATTACAATAGCTCAAGGATTTTAGGTGACGAATTTCAAACCCGCCATATCAGGACTTTAGAGTGAAGGAGGCAGATACTCATAGCTCAAGGATTTCTGGGCAAAGGAGGCAGATACTCATAGCTCCAGGTTTTAGGGAGATGAAGGGTGAACAGTTCTATATAAGAAAGACTCGCAGCTCTGAATCTTCAATCAGGGAAATGAGACAAAATTAGTGCTTACAATATTTTCTTTATTCTCGTTATACAAGAATAAGCAAAGAAAGGCATATGTAAACACTAATTTTCGTCTGTGTTAATGACCCATTTTTTATTACTTATCTTATTTATTTATCCTTATCATCATCATCATCATCACCATCATTATTATTATTATTATGTAAATCTAAAAACCCAAAACATATTTTAAATAGAAGCTCAATCAAATATAAATAAAAGAGTCCATTTATATGAAATATACCAATCCATTAACATAAATAAAATGAAGGCCCAAGTTTATATGATAGTCCGTTTACATTATTAAAAACCGAAAAAATATATACACATTACATAAGGCCCGTTTGGCCCAAACCTTAAAACCTTGATCTGATGACAAAGAAAACCCTAATGTGCCTCTTTTGTTTGCCGCCTCATCACAGCCGTCAGATCCAAATTAGATCTGACAATGCAGATCCTGGCAAAGGCGTCCCCTTGGCTTAAGCACGTGCCGCACGCACGGCTCTTCCGCTACCCCACGCGCGCCTGGGGGTCACACGTGATGCTTTAGCTTCCCCAGACCGTTCAGATCGCCACATCGACCGGAAGAATCACCAACCGTTGCGATTTCTCCCTCTGGTCCTCTCTTCCTCACGAGCGGCCACGACATGCAAAAACAGAGAAAAACAAAATTAAGAAAAAATTCAAATATCAGAGGAATATCAAGGGACAAACTGACATTTTTCAGATTAGCAGATGAATATAAACAAAAATGACATAGGGCAACCAACCACAGATTTTCATCTTTTTTATATATATCAAATTTCATGTAATACTCGATTATATATAAATTAAAACCATCAATTGTAACCATAGATGGGGAAGGATTCAAATAGCAAAAAGAAGCAAAGCATTTTCTGAGGTATTCCTCCTTCTTTCTTTCCATTTTCAATGTATACATTGATAGAAATTAGGGTCTAGAGTCTTTTTACCTTCAAAGTCGGTCACATTTCTCTCTTGTGTGTTGTTCTCTCACCGGTGACAAGCCTTCCAGCCTCTTTGAGGCCGTCTATGGTGACTCGGTGAAGAGACGAGTAGAAAAGGGTTCTGTTTTTACAAAAAATGGGTTTCGAAAAGCGTTGCAGTTTCTGTTTTATAGATTTGGGTCTTAGCTTTTCCAAAAAAAGAGGAGTCTTGTTGTTTCCCAAAGGAAAAGGGGGTCAGATCTAGGTTCAGAGTGAAGATGGGAGTTTTTTGGTTTGTTTTGGGTTCGTAGACTGGCGACCGACGCGGTGGAAAGGTGACCGGAAACTGGGAATGGTGGCAGTTTCTAGGCTCTCGGATGAAAACCCGACGACGCTGATGAACACCACGGTAGTGTTCATCCTAGGTTCAAAGGGGATAAAGAGAAAAGAATGGGGGTTGCTGTTTTTTTGTGTTCTTAACCGTTTTCAGCCAAAAAATAGGTTATATACTCGGCCACTATTAAAAATGGTTTTATCACGATATAAATCCCTCCACCCTTTTGAAATTCCGCCTGCAGCCATTTTGTCTTCGATAATTACGCCCGTAGTCCTCCCGCTTTCTAAAATCTCCGTTGTAGTCCTTATATTTTCAAAATCCTTGCCATATCGTCATTTTTGCATACATGTTTCAATTTCAACACTATAATTTGCTTTCTTTCCATTTTGGTCCCTTATTTTATTTGTTTTTTTGCTATAATATGTGTATGCTAAATGTGATAATGACATGTATAATATATTAATATGACATCTATTTGATAAAATATAATTTTTATGTATAATATATGGTATATAATATATGGCTCGTAAGTATATAATGTATGGTTTTTAAGTATATAGTTTTTCTATAGTATATAATATGTAGTTTTTCTACATCATATAATATATAGTTTTTATAAAGTGTACAATATATTTTTTAAATATATTACAATATATGGTTTTAATATATGTATATATATTATAATATGCGGTTTTAATGTATATATTTATATGCGTCACACGTTATAATATATAGTTTAGGTAAAGATAATATATATATATATATGTATGGTATCTTATTATATAATTAGTTTAGTTTTCGTATAATATTGTTTTATTGTTTGATATTTTAAGTGCTTTTTGTGTTTGTTAGATTAGGCCTTTTTAGGAGAGTTTAGGTTAATTTAATTTAATTAAGGTTTCGGACCCTAGTTAGATTAAAGTTCGAATTAGTTTAATCGATTTAAATTTGTCTTTAGTTTATTGGAATAAATGTTAAATTTATTAAATTAGTTGAACATCTCTTAATTACCCTTTCAGGATAAAATTGACATTGAGCTTAGATGGACATTTTTTTTAAAATCATGATTAATAAACTTGATCCATTTTAAATAGTATCGTTAGCTCATTAGGATACTAGTTTGAACTTTATCAAATTAATTATCATGGTGCAAGATAATCCATAATTTATTAGGGTTTTCTAGTTTTAGGGCTTAGTTAATTTAGGGTTAATATTAGACTCACCTAATTAATAATTAGATCACTAATTATTTTTTCATAATTTGGACCTTTTAGGTTATGGCTTTGGTGAGCTTTTCGTGTGTTTATTACAAGCTTGTCTTTGCCATTATATTAATTGTCATTCATATGACCCGTTTATTTTGGTAATTGACTTAAACCATAAAAAGGGAGGTATTTATTAATTCCGATATATGTGTCGTAACAATCCTGGCTTAATGGATGTTGACCAAATATTTGAATTAATCCTTATCGTCTCAAGGTAAATGATAATTAAAAATTGACAGTCATAACATCATACCTAAATACTTGCATCATACATAAAGGTGACGTACGGAATTTGAACCATAAATTAACACGGCAGTCAGACTTATATGATGTTGGTTTAATCTATGATCCGATGTATCGTCATCCTTATTAATTAAATGTCCAATTAATTTGAACCCACCAATTTGATAAAGCCTATTCAATTAAGGTCAATTGACAATTAAGTACATTTAATTAAATTCAATTTAAATTCCAACAATTTCCCCCATTTAAAAGCAACAAATATTTTGGTATCAATTTCCAAGCGTGATGGAATGTTAATTCTTCCCCACACGTAACTAGCACCCAAACCCTTCAAAATGAATCTCTTTTTTTGAGGTGCCCGGCCTACCTTACCCAAGTGGCTGGTGTCGACTCCAAATCTCCATTATTTTCGATAAATACGAATTTTCAAAAAGAAATTTCCTTTAAACTAAATTTCAGAAAATATTGGGATAACCCGCAACAAGATGAAAAATAAGTCTTTACAAGCTCAAAAAGTGTTCTCTAATGAAAAAATAAACTTATAAGCACAAAACTTGGTTTCTCTATACAATGTTGGTAATAGCTTTCTTAAGTGTTCATGGCTATTTGAAGAGATCTTTTAAACCCTCTAATAAGTTTATGACTGCTGGGTTGATTTGAAGCTGTTGGAGACTTTATTTACGATCATAAATGCACTTTTGGCGCATGGCGCACCGGTACTCAAGTTTCCCTATCAGTACTTGCTTCAAATAGAAAGAGCTGTTGTGCATAATAATTGAGAGTATCGGTACGACATATCCAGTACCGGTACGACAAATGCTCACTGGAAAATAAGAAAACACTGCGTATCTGTATCAGTACAAAGAGTACCGTACTGACAATTGATTTTTACTTTTAAATCATTTAAAACATTAGTTCAAGTCAAAAACCTTTTCAAATATATTTTCAAGTAATTTGGACTTCGAATTATTTTTATAAATTTGTTTAAGTTCAAAAATATTTTTCATTAAAGTTATATTAAAATAAACATCTCAACAATCTCCCCTTTTTGATATAACAAAACCCTTTAAAAATTTATTTTTGAAAATTCTTCGCATTAAAAAAATAATTTTAGAAAAATAATTTTTTTAGAAAATATTTAAAATCCCTTTTTTAAAACTGATTTTTTCAAACATATTTTTCCCTTTTTTATATAAAAATAATTCAAAATAAATTTTGAAATCACATTTAAGTTCACGATGACAATGGAGAGTAATTTTTTAAAAAAAATAAACATGAAAGAATTAAATAAATTGGCTCTCCTTAATCAAGGATCAAGAATAGTGAGTCTAAAACATTCAAGAGAAACACATTGAATTAAAAACAATGGCTCCCCTTTTTGACTATGCATACTGGTATGCAATATAGCATATCGGTACTGGTTGAAACCGTATCGGTATGGGATGAGTTGTACCGGTATAGGCTACACGAAATGGTGATATATTGCAATAAAATCCACTCAAAAATCCTTATAACTTTGTAACGTTCTCAACCCGGCTTAAAAGAAAAACCGGAGTTGAAAATGTTACTACAGGAAAAACCGAAATCGAAACCAGAAATTTCAAATTTCCTTTTTAACCAAACATAGACTAACAGGATGGTCTCTTGTTTTCTTAAAGTTATTAAGACCTATTTCAAACATCTACTAACTTTCCAACGTTTCATGAGTTCACACACACATGTAATTATAATTACTTATGGATCAGTCCGTTAGGTATTCATATACGTACCAAACAATTTATTTCAAAATACATACTTGTTCACCTATACAATCAGTTCGCTACATGACTATTTACACACGAAATAGTGTAATTGGAATCATATACTTCTATGCATATCATAACAGCCCACAAAAAATTATATTTAAGCCTATTAATCCCTCATACTTGCTTATAAGTTTTCATGCATCAAAACAATTTCTATTACATTCAAAATTTTACAAGGCAACCCTTAATATACATGAATACACATAATCATACATTTTTGCATATTTAAAACAGTCTTCTTTTTATCTACACAACTACACAAAACTGGACAGCTTCTTCATATACATTTATTCAATCAAACAACCTCTTCTCAAACATGAATTCACGATTACCCTTTTGTCTAATCAAAATAATCCGCACGTATTCAAATATATTCAAGACTGCATTTTAAGTATGTTCAAAACTGCCTTGTTCTATTCCATTCAAAACTGCACATGTTAACATTAAAAGCTGCATAGTTTTAGTTAAATTATGCACTGTTTTACCTATTTAAAACTGCATTTTAAAACAATTCAATTCTGCCCCTTAGTTCCTTTTTAAAACAACATCATTTTAAGTCTAATAATACAGCTTCCATTCGATTACATACACAGAAACATATGAGTTAAAACAGTCCATTACTTGTCTAATATTTCAAAACTGTTCGAACAGCCCCTAAACTTATATAGTGTACTTTCATATAAGCACTCACTTATATCTCATAATCCAGCATACTTTTCCATCATGCAATAACAATCGAATATTGTTTACATCTATTGTTCTATAGTTAAAAGTTCATTCAAATATCTCTCACACACAATTCACTTAACCCCCTTAAAACAGTCCACACAACTTCTTAATTGCTCAAAAAGTTTCCATTTGTCTTGCATACAATACACATTCAGTTCAATCTTCTTATGTCTTTTGAAACATATTTAAACAGGACATTCCCATCAAATCCTTATTATAAGTATTCAAGCAACCCCAAAACAAGCTTATACATGTTTAAACTTAAAACCAACCCACTATACAATTGTATTGATTCGAACTGTCCTAAATGTTTATATTTCCATACAAACATTCACATAACTTTATATACTCACTAAAAACATACCACTCCTAGTTACTTTCATGTCTAATTGTCCATTAAACTTGTATACACAATCATCATGTCCTTTTTAAGATATTACAATACAGGAATTCATAATATACATCAATTAGGACCTTGTGCCACCTTACTAGGAGTATACTTCAATAAGGGAAATTCAACTCTATTTGAATTCCAACGAAGACCTTTACTCTCGATTGGGTAACTCGACCTTAAACAACCTGCAATGCATGATTATGAAATGCATTAGGCTTTTATAGCCTAAGTGAGGTAGTGGTCAAGCAATATCATAAAGCATAAATGCATAGATTTCAATAAAACACACAACCAAAAATACAATCAAGATTATCTTTTACTAAAGTTGTTTAATATATTTTCTGTAAGCTTTAGAATACTCTAAAGCTTCTTAAATTTCTTTTACAACTTCATTGATCTTATTAAAGATCAACTTATAACATTTGAGTCTCCCCGAGACTTGTTGAATATACAGTAATCCTTCAGACTCCTTGGTATCTTAACAATTCATTCACCTATTGTTTGCTTGAATGTTTGTTGCCTTATCAGTTGGGGAAATTTACTCTTTCATCTATAACTTATAAAACATGCTCATTAGGAGTTGTTCATTACAAGGCTCACCAAGAGCTTCTAATTCAGGCTCACTCCGAGCTTTCAATTTAGAGCTCACTAAGAGTTTTCGTTTCCGTGCCTCTTAAAGGCAATCAATTACATAGCTTGATCATCTTTCTCTTGAATTCTTTAATTAATAAAAACATTTCATATCTTATATGGATTAGCCTTGAATCACTATTGGTGATGAATAACATTAGTTCAGGCTATACTTAGCTCAGAGCATATAGCAATAGCTAATATCGAGTTATATCAACAAGCGATGGTAATTAGTGCCATCGAAACATATCAATGGGGCGTCCCCCGAGCAATACTTTGAACAAGAGTACTAAAGGTACTAAAAGATCATTTGATCTTAATAACAAGGGACCGTAGTCCAAACATAACAGGCATCAACCAATAGATCCGAGGTCTTCCATTTAAAAGGCAGCTTACGAGTTTATCTTAGTTTTGGTATTCAGGAAGTTGCTTGTTGTACAAGTAGCTTTACTTTTAAAGCTAACAGAGATTTCTTAGGTTACAAATAACCTTATTTCTTTTCTTACTTCGATAACTTATAACATATTCAAGCTTTCTCACTTCTTATTTCCTTCGAGTTAACTAGTAAATCTTTCATTGAAAGTCTTATTGTTATTGGTTAGTAAATTATTCCAGGCTTTATAACCAGTACACAAATCATTTCAATATCAAAGATATTCCATATTCAATCATCCGAGCATAGCAAGGCATTTACATCACAAGGAACATAACATCAACAAGGTCTAAACATGAATGCCATGTTATGAATGCTTACTCATACTCAATTAGCTCTACTTGAGCCTTTTTACACTATAAATATATATGATGCAAATCATCCATAAACATTTAATACTTAACCGTAACAAATTAAACATCGGGATAACTCCGTGTTACCCGAGACTCATGTGACTACACTCACCTTATATTCCAACATTATGGAATACTTGATCCACTATACTCGATTTACTTCCTTCCATAGCCATTCATGTGTCAAGTGTACACCTCGAAATGAGTAACCAAACTATTAAAACCAATTCAATCCAATCTATCATTGTTTGCATATTCATGAACAAAACAATTTCTAACTTATATATATATATATATATATATACTTCCTCAATCAATCTAATTCAAACCCAAGCACACAATTTAGCATCAAGACAATCCACTACAAATCTCAATCAAGCAAACAGTTTCAAACTCACATATAAATATTTGCATACTATTTGATCTAATTCCATTTCAACTGAGCAAAACAAATCTCAGTTCATATACACTCACATATACATTCGAATCAGTTCATTTTAAAACCTTATAAATGTATACACTTAGTTACCTAAAAACAGTACTATTACACCATTAATTTACACTGTTATAAATCAAACTGCACTATTTTTCTACACTTATTAACAAGACTGTTTTATCAATATTCGAACCATTCCACTGCACAGTTTTACATTCAGTTACTGCACAGTTTTTAAACACTAGACTGCACTGTTTTTAGACTCCAAAACTGCCCTGTTTAAACACTTTAAGACTGCATTTTTAAACATTAATTCTGCACACTTTTAAGGGCACAATTCTGCACAGTTTTATCTCTTCATTACTGCACATTTACAACACGAGTAAACACTGTTTTTAGGCTTAATCTGTTCTGTATTTTAATAAACAAAACTGCACACCATAATACACCACGACTGCACTAATTTTAGTGTTTTCAACGTATTTTAAAACTGCTCAGCTTCATTGATCATTCTATCCATGCTTCAAAACAGTCTTTTGTGGCTTACTTATAGAAATTTTCTGCTCTGTTTTATAAGCTCTTTCAAGCAATTTCAAAACAGTCTCCTAAAACTTATATAGGTGCGATTTGGTTATAACTCTATTTGATATAAATTTATGCTTTAGAACAGCCTTTAACCAACTAAACAGAATTTTCCCTTATTCTGGACCTTACAAAACAGTCCCTAACAATCTAGATATACCAATCAAGCATTCAAAATATATTTCCAGATTTTAGGTTCATTAAAACAGCCCCAAGATTTATAAAACACATGAAACTCCCTTTCAGGAATCATCCAATTTAATCTCTTATGAAATTGGTACTACATTTCCGGTGACAAACACCTAGTCTTCAATATCTTCATCTCATTCATTCGAATCATAAAATCACCATACATGCAATTCAGTAATCCAAACATATCCGCAAGAATATATCAGATCAGCAATCACAAATGTCTCATAAATGGATATAAGAGCGAGACGTTTACCTTTAACAAGCATCTACAAACATGGGTTCGGTTAACACTTCAAGCTTGGTTCACTCTCACTACCTTTAACTCACGATTTTGATTGTTTCCAGTAGAGGAGATGAAGTTTGAGGATAGTTCATCCTCTTAGCCGGTTCAAATTCCCTTTCTTTCCACATGTTTTAGGCTATACATGACAAGTGTATAGGTCCATTAATTATTTAAAATTTTGCATGCAAAATCCCACTTTAGTTCCTTTTACAAGTTGGTACTTATAGATTAGTCACACTTTTGTTTTCTTCGTCAATTAGATCCTAACAAAATAAACAAGCATGAAAGCATCTAAGAATCGGTCCAATATTTATTTTATAATCCTTTAATTTTGCCCTTTTTGATTGGTGACTTGCTTAATTGGTCACTTTAACAATCTGACATAAAATTCTAATATAATCCTCCTCTTAAATCAAGGTTTGGTAAATTTTATAATCGAGCCTTTAAAATTTTACAATGAAATCGGTTGACTTAAAACTGAAATTAGTATTATTTCTTCTAGACCAGGTCTCAGAATGTTACAAACTTAGTTTTAATTACATACAAAGGCTCTAAGAGGTCTTAGATATACATTTTGAACATTTTAACTATAAAATATCAATATGCTTCTCAAAATCTATCATTTAAAACATAGAAAGCATGATTTTACCAAATTCAACCAAATATTACAAGTTTAAGGCCAACAACATAAATATAGACAAATTAGGCCATAAGTAAGAAACTCATGCAATTTGAGACTCCCCATATCTATTTGCACATAAGCACAATCAAGAGTCAAACAACCATGCTTTGATTATCATAAGATTTCTTAAATTAGACATGATCAAGCAAATTGTATGAAATTAAAAAAATTACCACTTGAACCAAGGTAGGTTGGTTAGGCTTCACCCTCTTCAAGTGCTCTTCTTCCTTTGTGTTTCTAGAGCTTCCAAAATTTGATTTTGCTCATCAATGCTCAAGCACACCTACAAAAGACAATCATTTACATTTTGGTATCCAAATTGCTTTGGATCCATTGGCACTAGTCCCAAAAACTTAGTTCCCTTGGGGATCTATTTTTCAATAACATCCTTATCTTTATAAAAAAAAATTAGTCTGTTTGGGACCCAAATATTCTTAACCATTTTCCCTTTACGAATATAGGGGAACTAGACTGTCTTTGATAAAAAAAAAACTTGTTTTAACAAAATTTGTTTTGGAGCTATCTCTATTTTCACTTCTTTGAAAATTTTTGTTAAACAAATTATTTTTATTTCTAAGATCATTAATTTCTCTTTTATGATCTTCTTGAACTTTTTGAAGCAATTTTGTAAATCAAGATTCTTTTGTTCAAACTCCTCAAATTTTGCTTCAAGTTCAAAATCGGTTTTAGAAAGTAATTCATTTTTTATTTTTAATTTTGAAATCAACTTCTTGTTTTTTTTTGAAAAATGAAGCTTCAAACTCCAAAAACAATTCATCATAGGCTTCTTGTAAATGTGTAAGAATTTAAATTGGACGAGTTAGAAGTTACCGTTTCTTCTTGGATGGCCATGAGATATTGGTTGCCTACCTCATCATCATCAGTGGAGTCTTCCTCATCACTTCATGTAGCCACAAATGCCTTCTTTTTTGAATGGCTTGATCATTTTTTCTTCATCTTTGGACAATCGTGCTTAATGTGTCCCAACTTCTTGCAATCGAAGCATATGATGGGATCATTCTTCCTCCTTGATTCATGTTTTGATTCTTCTTTCTCGTACTTCATGAATCTCTTTAGCTTCTTAAAGAGCTTGACCATCTCTTTATCTTCATCTTCACTCTCATCTTCACTTGATTCTTCTTGAAGGCTTGAGGTGGTCGTAAATGCAACATTATTATCTTCTCTTCTCCCTTTGGACATCAACTCATGGGTGAGCAAAGATCTAATTAGCTCGTCAAGCTTGAGCGTATTGAGATTCTTCACTTTAATGATTGCGGTCTTCTTGGACTCCCATAATTCGAGAAGTGGGTAGATCAACTTCCGCACAAGCTTGTCTTCTGGAATCAACTCTCTATAGCCTTTTATCTCGTTCACAATGATAGCGAACCAATCGAGCATAGCTTTTATGTCATTCTCCAAGTCCATCTTGAAGTTCTCATAGCTTAAGTTCATAAGACCAATCTTTTTCTCCTTCACTTTATTTGAGCCCTCATGAGTGGCTACTAGTTTGTCCCAAAATTCCTTGGCACTATAACAAGAAAAAACTCTTCCGTATTCATTGAGACCAAGTCACAAAAGAGAATGTGCATGGCCTTAGAGTTTAGTTGCATGTTCTTCTTGTCTTCCACACTCCACTCCTTCTTGCTTCTTTGTGGGATGAAAGGACCATCAACCACTATATTCTATAGTGTAACACCCTCATCCCTATCTGGTAGAGATTTGGGTTGGATAGTGTTATTGGAAAACTTATCGAAGGTTCGGAAGTTAATTCAGAGCTGGAACTTATTCGAAAAATGCCTTATTATTCGCTTTTGTGGCTAACACTTAATTTACTACTAAACTCTGATGGGCTAATTTTAGACTTTTTAAACTTAGGGGACTAAATCTTAAAGTTTACCGATTAGCGATCCTAATCAGACTTCTTTATTACCAACTAGCAATTAAACATACCAATTATTAATCAATAAAGTTTCGTTACTACCGAATATCATTTACAAAACCAATTAAGCCGAATAGGATTTAGTGACCATATGGTAAACTATTGAAATTCATTCCTCTCATTTCTAACCGAATTAACTGGCATAGTATCGATACCCTACAGGCCGTATCGATACGCTAAACCAAGATTCTAGATTTCTAGATTAAAGGATATTAAGCCCATACCGATACAGCTAGGTCCGTATAGATACACGTTGACGACGTTGACTTCGTACCAATACGCTCTAGACCGTATCAATACAATTTTCCAATCCAGATTCTAGAGAGCAATTTCTGTACCGATACGCCTATGTCGTATCGATACGCCCTATTTTATTAAGCCAAATTAAGCCTAGCCGTACCGATACGCCATCACCCGTACCGATACAGCTTGATCTGAAATGATAGAATTTTGATGGTTTTTATTCGATTTACCAAATCAAACTTTAATCAAATTCTACAAAATTTAACTAGCAACCCTTAAATCAGTGTTTCTAATTGGGTGTCAAATTTCAAAGCGTTTCGAATTCATTTACTACAATTTTACCAAATAGGGCTTTTAGGCTCGTTTTAAGAATCCTAACCATTTCATGATGTGCAAAATTGTCC
Source organism: Hibiscus mutabilis (assembly GCA_019671005.1). Taxonomy (NCBI): domain Eukaryota; kingdom Viridiplantae; phylum Streptophyta; class Magnoliopsida; order Malvales; family Malvaceae; genus Hibiscus; species Hibiscus mutabilis. Next base: position 27,469,649 of record CM033715.1, read on the forward strand.
ATACAAGACCTAGAGACTATTAGGCTTACACAACATGTCAAAATAGGTTACTACAACACTTTAGATCTTATGCCACCTGTCTAGGAGTTCGGAAGACTTAAGCATGCGTACATGTTGTTTGAAGAAGTGACTTGCAACTAAAGATTACACGGTCGCGGCTCGGAATAATCAAGGTCCTGAAATGCATGAGACACACGTGTTAGGCTTATATAGCCTAGTGAGGTAGTCAAAAACGCATGAACAATAACATTAACATATATGGCATGCTACAAACATGAATGGCATGTTAACATACTTAGCTATCATATTCACAAGCATTTGATCACATTGTCTCATACTTAATATCAATCATCTTATAGTCACATAAACTTAGCATAAATTAAGCACATATTTCATTCCCTTGGACAATGTAACGAATGGATACGTTTACACCAACACATATAACGAAAAGTAGGTCGTAGCCTTGAGCCGTAGCTTCGGATAAATCCCTTACACAATCTATCCTTATGTCCCCCATATATAGGCCGTAGTCCTTTCTTACTTATACGAGCTCAAATAACTCTATGGCATATCAATTGTATCCAAGACTCACAAATGTCCAAGGTTCACATATATCATCATAAATCTTACCATTGCGCCCGTAGGCTATAACACATCGAAAACGGAGATGAGCCATAGCTCCATAGCATAGCGTAGGTCATTTATTTCAAAATTCACATATCATGTCATAACGTGTTCTTATCTCAACATATCATCTTTATAGTTCATTTATAACGAATAATATAATGCATATATAATCATAACCACATCAAAATGATGTAAAGGACTTACCCAATCTCACCATCCGAATTTGTTAACCGATTGCTCTAATTAAGCTTTGACCAAATGTATAGTAATTCACAATATAACACAACGAGATGGCACCGAGCTTATCCCTTGACACGACTACACTCGCCTAACAATGAGGCTCTTGAATCTCAATTCTAGAGTGCCTAGCTTCCTTGGGGGATGGCAAAGGATTCTTCTCTACTTCTTGAGCGAACCGAGAGCTTCCAAACGAAGTATCAAGATCAAACAAAGGAGGAAGGATGAAACGAGGTGCTTTCTTGTCTAGAGGTTGAAGATGAGGATGGTGGTGCTTGCTTAAGAAGAGATATCAATGGAGGTGCTCTGTTTTTGGTGGAAGATGATGGATAACAAAAGATGGAGTTTTTCTCCCGGTAAAAGTAATCAATGAAGAAAGGTTTTCCCTTATTCATTTTAAAACCAATTAGGCCTTCAATCATTCTCCACCTCTTCAATATCCAATAAAAAGCTTATCTATGCTTAAGGGTTTACCCATTTCCAACCTACCTCAATTTTAACCAATAAAAAGCTTTCCTTGGCTATTGGGTTTTCTCAACTCAAGATAATTGATGACTAATGGTCACCTTTTGAGATCAAAATCACGTGAAATGATGACAAGCATGCTGGTGAGTCATCACCTCTATTTTATCTTATGAAATTTAGTCATTAATTTTGACTTCTGCAGGGACCCGTATCGATACGCCTATGACCGTATCGATATTCCCACGCCAAATCATGTAAGTTAATTATTGACAGTTAGGCCATATCGATACTGGCTCGACCGTATCAATACGCTTTGCCTAGAATTGGTATTCTGGCTTCGATTGACATACAAGAAAATCTAATTACTTACATTAGGCCAAAGTGTAACTCTATTACAACAAGAGGGGTACAATGATCATTTCTTATAATATTTTACACGTCGTATTTAGAATATCTGATCACCAGAACCTAATTCTGACTAGGATGGTTTTCAGGATGTGACAACTCTCTCCCTCTTAAGAAAATTTATCCTCAAATTTTCAATTTAACTGAACAAATGGGGGTATTGCTTTTGCATAGTTTCTTCGGGTTCCCATGTTGCCTCTTCAACGGAATGGCTTCTCCATAAAACCTTCACCAAGGGTACAACTTGTTACAAAGTCGTTTAACTTCCCTTGCGAGGATCTGTACAGGTTCTTCAACGTACGTCAGATTGGATTGAATCTCTACGGATTCTGATTCAATTACATGAGAAGGATTTGACCGATACTTACGTAGCATATATACATGGAATACGATATGAATCTGACTTAACTCCTCAGGAAGAGCTAATCGGTAGGCAGCAAGTCCAATTCTTTTGATCACTTCGAATAGACCGATGAAACAAGGACTTAACTTTCCTTTCTTCCCGAAACGAATGATCTTCTTCCACGAAGATACCTTGAGGAAGGATCTTTCACCAACCTTGTACTGGATGTCTTTTCTTTTCAAATCAGCATAGGACTTATGTCGATTGAAGGTAGTTTTAAGTCAATCGCTGATAATGGTTATCTATTCCTCGGTTTCCTGAAGTAAATCAGGGCCTAACATCTTGCCTTCGCCGAGCTTAGTCTAACAAAGAGGAGTTCTACATTTCCTTCCATAGAGGGCTTCGTACGGGGCCATTTGAATTGAAGCCTGATAACTATTGTTGTAAGCGAATTCGACTAAGGGTAAGGATTTCTCCCATGTATTCCCGAAGTCAATGACACAAGCTTAGAGCATATCTTCTATAATCTACAAAGAAGAGTCAGAGTTGGTACAAAATATGTACTCATGCGATTTAAAGAAAAATTTAGAGTTACCTGAATAACTCTTTCAGATTGTCTGTCGATTTGAGGATAGAAAATAGTGCTAAGGTGCACTTTAGTTCCCAAAGCCTCGTGTAAGGTACTCTAAAACTGTGACGTGAATCGAGGATCACAATAAGAAATAATGGATACAAGAATTCCATGTAACCAAACAACTTCACGGATATACAATTCCACGAGCTTAGGTAAACTGAAATCCACTCTCACTGGAAGGAAGTGAGCTGACTTAGTGAATCGATCAACAATGACCCAAATAGCATCACTTTTCTTCAGTGTCAGTGGCAGACCACTTACAAAATCCATTGTAATGCATTCTCATTTCCATTGTAGGAGCTCGATAGGCTGTAGAAGTCAGTGGGCACCTTGTGCTCAGCTTTGACTCGTTGATAGGTCAAGCACCTCACCACAAAGTCTATGATCTCGTTCTTCATACCGGACCACCAATACAACTCTTTTAGATCTTTGTACATCTTTATAGCTCCCAGATGAACGGGGAAAGGGCTAAAGTAGGCTTCGCTTAGAATTTGATTCCGAAGATCATCATCATCGAGTACACAGAGACGATTGTGAAAACACAATAAGCCTTCAGAGTTTATAGCAAAGTCAGGATCTGGGCTATCCTTAACCTTGGAAATAAGAGGTTGCAACTCCTCATCGGATTCTTGGAGTGCCTTGATTCAAGACACAATAGTCGATTGTACTCTCAGTTCAACCAACAACTTGCCACACTTCTTAAGTCGAAAGTGAGCATTTAAGCATCTTGGGGGCGAAATAGGTTTCCGGTTAAGAGCATCAGCCACCACATTGGCTTTACTGGGATGGTAGTCTATGACCAGATCGTAGTCTTTCAACAGCTCCATCCACTAGCGTTGATGAAAGTTTAATTCTTTTTGAGTTATGAGGTATTTCAGACTCTTGTGATCAGTGTATAAGTAACACTTCTCACCATATAGATAATGTCGACGAATTTTTAGAGCAAACACCACTACGGCTAATTCTAGATCATAGGTCGGATAGTTTAGCTCATGTGGCCTGAGTTGACGTAAAGCATAATCTATGACTTTGCCTTCCTGCATCAGAACATAGCCTAATCCCTGGTGGGATGCATCGCTGTAGACGGTGAAGTCCTTGCCTGACTCGGGTTGTACTAAGACAGAAGCATGAGTAAGGACTTGTTTGAGATAATCGAAACTCCTTTGTTGATCCAAAGTCCATGAAAAAGGAGTATCCTTGCAAAGGAGCTTCATCAAGGGTGCAGCAATCAAAGAGAATCCCTTAACGAATCTACAACAATAACCAGCAAGCCTGAGAAAGCTGTGAACTTCTCCAATGTTCTTGGGAGGAATCTAGTCAAGGACGGCCTGGATCTTCTTTGGGTCAACTTGGATTCCCTCAGAAGAAATCACATGGCCTAGGAAGGACACTTCGGATAACCAAAATTCACACTTACTGCACTTGGCATATAGTTGTTTCTCATGAAGAGTTTTCAGCACAATCCGAAGGTGTTCCTCATAAGCAACATAGTATTTAGAATAGATCATGATGTCGTCTATAAAGACAACCACAAATTTATCGAGATATGGCCGAAATACATTGTTCATTAGGTCCATGAAAGATGCAGGTGCATTCGTGAGCCCAAAAGGCATCACTAGGAATTCATAGTGGCCATATCTAGTTCGGAAGGCGGGCTTTGGAACATCAGACTCCTTCACCAACATTTGGTAGTATCTAGACCAAATGTCGATCTTGGAAAAGACCGAAGCATCTTTCAATTGATCAAAAAGATCATCGATCCTTGGAAGCAGATACTTATTTTTGATCGTGACTTTATTCAACTGGCGATAGTCAATGCACAGATGCATCGATCCATCTTTCTTTTTAACGAACAAAACCGGTGCTCCCTAAGATGAAGAACTCGGTCGGACAAACCCCTTATCTAAAAGGTCTTGGATTTGGGTTTTTAGCTCTCTTAACTCTACCAGAGCCATTCTATATAGAGTAATAGAGACCGGAGTAGTCCAAGATTGCACTTCTATCCCAAATTCCACTTCCCGGGTAGGAGGGAGTTCTAGAAATTCATCGGGAAAAACATCAGAGAATTCTTTTACAACTAGCACATCTTTGAGCTTTAAGTCTTCCTTAGACTCCATGGCACACATAAGGGTCTTCTTAGGCTCAGGTTTGTACTTAATCAAAGTTATACTCTCCTTACCAAGCCCACAGAGGTATAATTTCTTCTTCGAGCAACTAACCAGGCTTGGTGCTCAGCCAGCCAATCAAGGCCTAGGATGAGATCGAACTCTAGGAATGGCAAGGCCATCAAATTGGCCGAAAACGGGATCCCTTGGATCCTCAGAGGACATGATTTACAAATCCATCGGATGATCACACTATCTCTTAACAGATTAGAGACAATAATCTCAGAGGTAACCAGTTCCGATTCTAAGGCATACTTCTCAATCAGAGGTTCACTAATGAAAGAGTGCGTAGAGCCTAGATCTATCAATGCATAAACATAATCAAAGCATAGCTCTACCATACCTGCAATCACATCAGGGTCATCCTCCTATTCATGGCTTTGGACATGATACATCTGAGCAGAGGTTTGTGGATCACGACCAACTACATGAGCATTGGTGTTGCAAGACCTCCCTGCAGATTCGAATGGTATCGGCTTTGCCCCTCTCCCCTTGTTAGGATTATTCTGAGAAGCTGCAGATGCAGAAGCATATGGATTCTGCAGAAATTGTCAGATAAAGTGGCCAGATTCACCGCAAAGATAGCACGATCTAGACTGTCTACGGCACTGCCCAGAGTGCCTCTTCTGGCAAAAATAACATAGAGGAATCTGGGAACCCTTTACCGAACCGCCAGTGCTGTCCACTGAAGCTGTACGGGTGATAGGTGTTCTTGTAGACTGGAGCTGAGTCACATAACCAGATCATGGCATTTGCTGGAATGTAGAAGACTTTTGGTCCCAATGCCTGCCTTTTTTCTGAGATATAGAAGGCTTAAAGTCATCACAAAATCTTTTATCGGATCAGGCTTAGTTTCCTTTCCTTCTTCCAGAAGCCTTCTGGGAGGCTTTAGCAGCGATGGCTCGGTTGACTAATGTCTGGAAATCCTCCAACTCTAGAACAATGAAAAGAGGTTGCAACTCATCACAGAGGCCATCAACAAACATTCTACATTTTTTCTTCTCCGTGCAAATAATTTCTGCACCGTATCTTGCATACTTGCAAAATTCTTGGATATACTATTCCACCTATTTCCCTCCTTGCTTCAGATGGAGGAATCTCTTGCGTCTCTCGGCGATGTAGTGATCACTTACATACTTCTTGTGGAACTCCTAGAGAAAGAAGTCCCAGGTAGTTCGATGTTCAAGCACTGTAAGTGTCACTGTATCCCACCAACTCTGGGCTTCTTCAGCGATCAGGGCCAGGGCACATTCCAACTTGTGCTCCTCCGGGCACTTCATTTGCTTATTCAGCACCTTCAAGGTATTCTCTAGTGAGCACTCTGTGATTTTAGGGTTATCCAGATCTTGTCCAGTGAATGTATAGACAGGGTACTGTTTGAGCTTATTAATTGGAGCTCAGGACATAGGCTGAGAAGATTCATCATGTTGAGGAAGTGGTTCCTGTCGGAGGGACACCACAACTTGCTTAATCATATCTGCCATCGACAAAAGGAACTCCTACTGAGCCGGAGGCATCGGAGGTGGATGAGGCAGGTCATTTTGCCCCACTCGTTCAGGCATAACTTCTACCCTCAAATTATCCCTCTGAGTAGAGGAGGAGCCAGGATTTGGTTCATTGTTAGCGCGCCTATCAGTACACGCAGACATATTCGGATCTAATCATAGAGAAAGATTGAATCGTGTAAGCTTTAAGTCACAGATAACATATACAAATAACTCCTAAGTGGCATAAGTACATACGAACTCGTAACGAGCTTCAGTTTAGTCCTAGAATCGACTAAACCTAGGCTCTGATACCACAACTGTAACAGCCCCTTCCCGGTCTTGTAGAGATTCGGGTCGGATAGTGTTACCGAAAAAATTATCGGAGGTTCAGAAGTTAATTCAGAGCTGGAACTTATTTGAAAAATGCCTTATTATTCGCTTTTGTGGCTAACACTTAATTTACTGCTAAACTCTGATGGGCTAATTTTAGCTTTTTAAACTTAGGGGACTAAATCGTAAAGTTTACCAATTAGCGATCCTAATCAGACTTCTTTATTACCAACTAGTAATTAAACTTACCAATTATTAATCCGTAAAGTTTTGTTACTGCCGAATATCATTTACTAAACCAATTAAGTCGAATAGGATTTAGTGATCATATGGTAAACTGCTGAAATTCATTCCTATCATTTCTAACTGAATTAACTGACACAGTATTGATACCCTACAGGCCGTATCGATACGCTAAGCCAAGTTTCCAGATTTCCATATTAAAGGATATTAAGCCCGTACCGATACAGCTAGGCCCGTATCGATACATGTTGACTCCGTACCGATACGCTCTAGACCATATCGATACAATTTTCCATTCCATATTCCAGAGAGCAATTTCAATACCGATATGCCTATGCCGTATCGATACGCCCTATTTTATTAAGCCAAATTAAGCCTAACCATACCGATACGCCATCACCCGTACCGATACAGCCTGATTTGAAACGATAGAGTTTTGCTAGTTTTTATTCGATTTGCCTAATCAAACGTTAATCAAATTCTACCAAATTTTATCAACAACCCTTAAATTAGTGTTTCTAATCGGGTGTCAAATTTCAAAGTGTTTCGAATTCATTTACTACAATTTTACCAATTAGGGCTTTTAGGCTCGTTTTAAGCATCCTAACCATTTCATGATGTGCAAAATTGTCCATACAAGACCTAGAGACTATTAGGCTTACACAATATGTCAAAATGGGTTACTACAACACTTTAGATCTTATGCCACCTGTATAGGAGTTCAGAAGACCTAAGCATACGTACATGTGGTTTGAAGAAATAACTTGCAATTGAAGATTACACGGTCGCGGCTCGGAATAACTCAAGTTCCTGAAATACATGAGACACACGTGTTAGGCTTATATAACCTAGTGAGGTAGTTATAAACGTATAAACAATAACACTAACAGATATGGCATGCTACGAACATGAATGACATGTTAACATACTTAGCTGTCATATTCACAAGCATTTAATCAGATTGTCTCATGCTTAATATCAATCATCTTATAGTCACATAAACTTAGCATAAATTAAGCACATATTTCATTCCCTTGGACAATGTAACGAATGGATACGCGGATTTCCTTTACACCAACACATATAACGGAAAGTAGGTCGTAGCCTTGAGCCGTAGCTCCGGATAAATCCCTTACACAATCCATCCTTATGTCCCCCACATATAGGTCGTAGCCTCGGACCGTAGTCCTTCCTTGCTTATACGAGCTCAAATAACCCTATAGCATGCCAATTGTATCCAAGACTCACAAATGTCCAAGGTTCACATATATCATCATAAATCTTACCATTGCGCCCGTAGGCTATAACACATCGAAAATGGAGATGAGCCGTAGCTCCATAGCATAGCGTAGATCATTTATTTCAAAATTCACATATCATGTCATAACTTGTTCCTATCTCAACATATCATCTTTATAGTTCATTTATATCGAATCATATAATGCATATATAATCATAACCACATCAAAATGACGTAAAGGAATTACCCAATCTCACCATCCAAACTTGTTAACTGATTGCTCTAATTGAGCTTTGACCAAATGCATAGTAATTCACAATATAACACAACGAGATGGCACCGAGCCTATCCCTTGACACGACTACACTCACCTTAACAACGAGGCTATTGAATCTCAATTATAGAGTGCCTAGCTTCCTTGGGGGATGGCAAAGGATTCTTCTCCACTTCTTGAGCGAACCGAGAGCTTCCAAATGAAGTATCAAGATCAAACAAAGGATGAAGGATGAAGCGAGGTGCTTGCTTGTCTAGAGGTTGAAGATGAGGATGGTGGTGCTTGCTTAAGAAGAGATATCAATGGAGGTGTTTTGTTTTTGGTGGAAAATGATGGATAGCAAAAGATGGAGTTTTTCTCCCGGTAAAGGTAATCAATGAAGAAAGGTTTTCCCTTATTCATTTTAAAACCAATTGGGTCTTCAATCATTCTCCACCTCTTCAATATCCAATAAGAAGTTTACCTATGCTTAAGGGTTTACCCATTTCCATCCTACCTCAATCTCAACCAATGAAAAGCTTTCTTTGGCTATTGGGTTTGCTCAACTCAAGATAATTGATGACTAATGGTCACATTTTCAGATCAAAATCACGTGAAAGGATGACAAGCATGCTGGTGAGTCATCATCTCCCTTTTATATTATGAAATTTAGTCACTAATTTTGACTTCTGCAGGGACTCGTATCGATACGCCTATGACCGTATCGATACGCCCACATTAAATCAGGTAAGTTAGTTATTGGCAGTTAGGCCGTATCGATACTGGCTCGACCGTATTGATACACTTTGCCTAGAATTGGTATTTTGGCTTTGATTGACATACAAGGAAATCTAATTACTCACATTGGGCCAAAGTGTAACTCCATTACAACAAGAGGGGTACAATGATCATTTCTTATAATATTTTACACATCAGATTTAGAATTTCCGATCACCGAAACCTAATTCCGACTAGGCCAATTTTCGAGATGTGACATATAGTGAGTAATGGTTGCTTGAATGAACAACATCATTCTATTTTTCCAATAAGAATAGTCGACCCTATTGAAGTAAAGTGGCTTGGAGATGGATTATGCCATTAAACCGGTTGTAATAGAAATCGATCGAGCACCTCTAGAATCGCCTCAAAAGTTATTAGATAGTCAATTTGAGTCTCGCTCTGATATGAATTGATGGGCTCGAATACATCAACCGAATCGCCAAGAGGGGGTGCATTGGCCTTTAAACAAATGTGGATGAAAAGCTAAGAATAAAAAAATTGACACAATGATTTTTAGAGTGGTTCAACTTCTAAACCAAGTCTACATCCGCTATCTTAGCTATCCACACTAAGGATTTCACAAATCCATTAAATTTACTTTCTTTTGAGGAAAAAGAGATAACCTTACAATATCCCTTAAGGTTTATACCCTAAAACCTTAAGACACTTTCTCAAAGAGAATATAAATGAAGCAAACTTAAAGAAACCTCACAAGGCAAAATAGTTTGCACAATTAAGCACTCACCCAAAACCTAAACACTTGAACAAATTGACAATTAAGCTCAACAAGTGTTCTCTTATGAAAAAAATAAACTTTTAAGTACAAAACTTGATTCTCTATAGATGAATGTTGGTAATAGATTTCTTAAGTGTTCATGGTTGCTTGAAGAGGTCTTTTAAACCTTCTAATGAGTTCATGATCGTTGGGGTTAGTTTGGAGCCATTGTGGACTTTACTTCTAGCCATAAATGCACTTATGGTGCAAGACGTACCGGTACTTGAGTCTCTGTATCGGTACATGCTTCAAATAGAAAGAGTCATTGTGCATAATAATTGAGCGTACCGGTAAACAATACTTGTGTATTGGTACGACACCTAGCGTATTGGTACAACATAGTCAGTACCGGTACGACGATTGCTCATTGAAAAATGGGAAAACACTGTGTATTGGTACGAGGAAGGACCGTACGGGTACGAGCTGTTGAGTATCGGTGCAGGGAATATCATACCAGTACTAACAACTGATTTTTGACTTTTAAATTATTCAAAAACATTAGTTCAAGTCAAAAACCTTTTAAATATATTTTTCAAGTAATTTGGACTTTGAATTATTTTTACAAATTTGTTTGAGTCTAAAAACATTTTTCATTAAAGTTATATCAAAATAAATATATCAACAAAATATTATTTACACCTATTTCATTGGTAATGAACCATGGAAAATTCTTTGATGCACAAGTTTGTGTAAATTTATTTTGGGGGTTTAGGTAATAAGGTTTAGATTTTAGGGTTTATGGTTAGAATTTAGAGTTTAGGGTTTAGATTTAGGGGTTTAGGCTGTGTTTAGGGGTTATTGGCTTAGGTTATAAGATTTAGAGTTTAGGGTTTATTGTTAAATTTTAGAGTTTAAGGTTTAGAGTTTAGGATTTAGGTGTTAGAGTTAGGGATTTAAGTTTTAAATTTTATAGTTCTTTTGATTAAATAGAGAGGTATTACATTCACATATTGAGATTCAAGCCCATACAAGATGGGACAATATGAGCATCCTTAGCCATTAGACCAACTAGTGGATCTCTTTATAAGAGTTTTAAGGTGATTACAAGATAGTATATATTCATACACATTCTTAATCCTTTGATAATGCACACACTTTTCAGACAAAGCGATTTGAACTCGGGTCTCTGAGGATGAACATCATCCGCTTTTCCATTGAGACTACTTGTTGGGTTCACTTACATAAAATTATTTTTAAACATTATTTAAGTTATTAATTATATTAATAATATATTCAATGTAAGATTTTTGTAAACTTTAGATAAATTCTACAAATTTTGTTTTAGAAGTTTAACTTATTAAATTAAAGCAAAAAAGTTTAACTTATTAAAAAAACATATCACAAAGATAATTTGATAAAATTTATTATTTTTTAAATTTTATATTTTTCGAATCAAACATTACATTTCAGTTAAATAAACTAAATAAATTAACATAAAATTTGCAATGATATGTCAGATAGTATTATATTACACAATGTAAGACTCCCTTAAATAACTAAACCATATTCAAGTGGTCAAAAATACTTACATTATTTCATAATATATAGTTTTGAATCTCGATATTTATTTATATCTCTATTTAATAAAAAAAACTCAAACTAAACTATATTTACACGGAATCAGGCGAGTAAGGATACAGCGTGGCATTTAATCAGAAAAAGAAAAGGAAAAAATCAACTGGTTTCTAACCGGACAATTCTAAAACATTCATTTGATTTAGGAATATATAGTATCACCAATAGTGTTTTAAACGAACCAAACGTCCAATGAATCGTTCGTGAACTGTTTAGCGGAAAGTTTATTTATGTCTATTTATTTATTAAATGAACGAATTTAAAAAGATTTTATGTTCGTTTAATTAAATGAATGGATACAAACAAAGAGCTTGTTCGTTCGTTTACGTTTGTGAACGTCCAGTAATTCGTTTATTTATGTTCTTTAAATTTATTCACATATGTCCATTTATATTTATTATTTTTCATGACAAAATTATTATATTTAAAAAACATAAAAACATATATTAAGAACATCAAATAAAAAGAAAAAATTAAACAATATTCAATGTTCGTTTGTTATTTTAACGAACGAACACGAACAAGAAATTATGTTCGTTTAGTTGTTCGTGTTCATTCATTTGTTCAGTTAAAATAAAACGAACGAACATGAGCATACACTTATTCGTGTTCGTTCGGTTCATTTACGGGCCTAATAACTTGAATCCACTGCCTGATTTTTCTCTCTCGTTAAAGTGAGAGCTTCTTTATTTATGTCTTTAGATGATATATTATAATATGTGTTATATTTTTAATATACAAGCTGTGTAAAAAAGATTTACACAACCTTTTATATTTAAACTATAAGATTTAAAAACTATATCCCTAGCCCTAATACCATAAAACTTAAACTCTAAATTTTAATCATAAACCTCAAATTTTAACCGTATGACCTAAACCCTTAAACCCTAAATTATAACCTAAATCTTTAAACCCTAAAATTAAAAAGTTTGTATAAACTTATGTATCAAAGTATTTTCTATATTATATATAATATGATTAAAAGTGTGGAAAGAAAAAAGAATAATTTTTCAAGGGGTTTTAGTTGAGAAAGAATAAAGTGGAGTAGAATTAAAAAATGTTATGAGAAGAAAGAAAGAAAGAAAGAGGTGATAAATAAGCTTTTCTTAGCTCCTTTTAGAAACACAGTTGATTGCTTCTTTTAACATTACTTTTAGAGGAGTTTTTAGATTTTAGTTCGACATTGAACAACTCTTCAACTATTGAGATGACATATGGAGTTTAATTGTTAGGAACACCAAATATTCGACAGGTGTTTTGCATGCAAACTTCTCCACCACCCCACTAATCTTTTACTCGTGAAAGTTCTAAAACATAAAACTATTTTTAGTTAGAATGCCAATTCATGGTTTGATAAATTTTCTATAACTTATTCATCACATAAAAGATATATAATAAATTAGCAAAACTTAATTTTAATATTTTTAAAATATTATACTAATTTAGTTAATATCATTTACTTCTTTTTTGGATGAATAAAGGATAAATTGAATTTATTCATCCAAAAAAACCGTCAAACTATAAAACCATACAATTAAAAGACTTTACCAGCCCCCGTTAAGAAAACCCCTGTCACTGGCCGCCAGCCCATGACTGAGAAGGCCAAACACCAAGGGGCCTTTGCTAGCACACCAAGTGCCGCACTTGACCAAGGGACCTATGTCCGCACCTTGCCCACGCACCATGGGACCGAGACAAGCACCCCATGTGCTGCCCATGAGAGAGGGACCCGATGGAGCACTCTACACGCACCCAAGGGGCCCCAACCGAGCACCTTCCATGCTACCCATGCCATGGAGCCCGAGTCAGCACCCGATGTGCACACCAGGGGCCGAGACAAGCCCCATTCGAGTTGCCCATGACCCTAGGGCCCGATTCAGCACCAAGCATGCTGCCGAGGAGGTTTTGGATGAGCAAATCGGGCCCATCAATGCCCAATCCGCCCAAGACTCCAAGACCCGTTGAGAATGGTCATCTTTTGACCAATACACATGGAAGGGGATCACGTTTGACCAACACTTGGGGGAAGTATCCTTTTCCACCTAAGTGTGATATCATAGAATGATTCTTGCCCTTTGTAATTTAGGCAACCTTGTATTTGAGTGATACTCTTTCCATAGATAGGAGATATGTATCTTGAGGATTCATCCACAGCCCTTGGATCAAATCATCCATGACCGTTAGATCGTAAGAGGTAAGCCTATAAATAGAGGCTTTCACCCACCATTGTAAATCATTCCATATTCCATCTTCGATTATTTTTTTGAGTTTGAGTAAAGAGTTTATATTTTCTCTTAACCTTCTTTCTTTGATTTCTTTGTTTCCTCGCCTTAGCTTTTCAAAGTTTCCACCACTATAAGTTCTAAGCATTATTGCTTAGTGATTTTAAAGGCTGACTTAGTCTTCGACTAAGATCGTCGACTAAGGCCGCACGGATCAGCTAGTCAGACTCTAGCCTCGTGACAAGTGGTATCCAAGCCATTTTGCGCATCCAAATCGAGTAAAGATGGCACAAGGAAGAAAGATCATTGCAGCAAAGATGGACGTGGAAGGACCAAGGTGTTGGATCTGTAATGGTCCACATGGGACAAGCAAGTGTCCAGAGAGGAGCAGTTACATTGCCTACAAGCGGAGAGTTGGGGAAGGACTAGAGTGCTACCATTGTAAATGAGCACATAAGTTTTTCGATTGCCCGCACAAAGTCAAGCAGTCCAAGGTACACGACGAGTCCGATGAGACTGAGGCTTCGAAGCTTGACTCGATGTGCAAAGAGCCACCAATGGGTACGGTGGATACGACTTTGAACTTCAAGAGTGAGGAAGTGTCGATTCGTGAGAAGTTGCCAGAGGGCAACCCAAAGCCATGGAAACAACACGAATCTGTGGAGTGTTCGACGAGTGCCATGCTTGCTGCCGACCATGGAGACAATGGGGCAAAAGAGTTCAAGCTTGGTTTGAAAGAAAGCTCACTTCAAGCCAAGAGTGGCCGTGAGAAGAAGGAGCCTAAGTTCATGGATGTGGTGTTTCCCGACATAAAGCTAAGTGCACTAGTGGATCCAAGTGCATCTAACTTGTTCATATCCGAGCGAGTTGCCGAGTGGTTAAACCTTCAAGTTGAAAAGGTAAACGGATGGATTGAAACCGTTGAATCCAAAGAAAAGCCAATTGCGGGAGTTGCAAATTGAGTGGATTTTCAAATTGGAGATTGGCACGGTACATCCATCAAGGTAACATCTCTTGATTATTTTGACCTTATCATTGGTTTATCTTTTCTAGAACGGATTAACGCACTTGTCTTGCCAAAAGCCGATGTTGTGTGTAATCTAGATCCGCACCAACAAGGTGGTGAACCATTGAGCCATAATAAGGGCAAAAAGGCCAAGGCGTTGTCAACCATCCATTCCTACGAAGGAATGCACGAGCCAAAGGTATCCAATGACGATGTGACCATGGTAGAGACCATGGAAGTCCCCGAGGTAATGGAATAAGTCTTTGAAGAGTTCGAGGATGTGAAGGCATTTGAGGTCTATATCATTACGTGCAATGTTGAAATCGGAGGACTTCTCATTCAAGAAGGAACTCCTATTGCTTGTGGAAGTCGGAAGCTTAATGAGTCTAAGAAGAGGTACTCGATTCACGAGAGGGAAATGCTTGCAATCGTACACTATTTGCACACATAGAGACATCGATTACTTGGGTCCAGGTTCGCTGTTTATACCAAAAATGTCTCAAATAATTATTTTCTAACCCAAGATAAGTTGTCTCGTAAGCAGATTCGTTGGCAAGAAATTCTTGCAAAATTCAACTTTTCCTTGGAGTGCAATCCAAGAAAGGTGAACTCCTTAATCGATGACTTAAACCAAAGGTACAATAGGGGGATGCTAGTTATCCACCAAGGAGTGAGGTGGATCGTGAGATCGAGCACTATCCGAGTGTTGTGCCACCACCCAAAGCTCAACATCGGATAGCGCCATCTGAATTTGGAGAAGTGGATCAAGCCAAGGAGGGCGAGCTAGAGTTGCTGCCAGATCATGTCAAACCATCAGGAGCCCCACATCAGATGGCAACACCAAAGCTTGATGAGTTGAAGCAAGCCAAGGTGAATGAGCTAGAGGCAGTGCTGCTAGATTGCACCAAATCGTTTGAGTACCACACTGAGGCATCAAACTTTGCCATTGGAGAGTTGTCGATGCAAGTGAAGCATCCAATCACTTTTGAGAGTAGAAAGCGAGCGAAACCATGGAGCAAGACACCATCCAAGAGAAGGAGGTGACTATAGTTAAAAGATTGCAAGAGCCCACTGACGAGTTTGTTGAACCCATGGAGCACGAGCCAAGCACCATGACGGATGGAGCAAGCCGAGAGTCTCCAACCGAGGCCATCAACCAACCTAAGAGAAAAGTGCTTGAAAGCACCAAGGAGGACCTATCTAATGACCCTTTTGCCAACGACACTTGTCTTGAGTATTGACAAGACATGGTGGACCAATCCGACAAGGACATTGTGTCCAAGGTAAGTCATTCATCTTTTGGAGAATTAAGTCTAACTTATGGTGGTTTTTTCAACAGGTCACTTGTGAGACCGAGCGAGGGACAAGCCATGGAGAAAGTAGGAAATGAGGCCTACAAAGTGGAGCTACCACCGAAAGTGCGAGAAATCCATGCCAGCATGCCCACGCCGTTGGACAAGGAAGTCGATTGCTAAAAGCGAAGCATGCTAAGCTAAGAACCATGAGGAGTGAAGGTCTCCTATGAGAAGGAGGCACCAACCATCCTAACGGATCAAGGACCAGACCCTAGCCCAAGGCACGAAAGTCTTGCACTTTGGACGAGACATTCCAAAGTTGAGAGTGATCGAGGACTTACCAATGAGCAAGAGCGGAGCGAGCTAAGCCAAGCACAAAGAAAAGCTAACGTCTACAATGACGAGGAGGTACTAATCATCCAGATGGACCGAGCTCCAAGACCAAGGCACATAGGCCTTGCACTTTGGAAGAGACTTCCCGAAGCCAAGCTGGAACTTGCCGAGAAATCAAGACAGTTCGAGGACGAGACAGCCGAGATTCATCATCACCTAGCGATAAGGGCATCGCTAGATCCAGTGAGGGAGAATGTCATGGGCCGCTAGCCCATGACCGAGAAGGCCACACACCCAGGGGCCTTTGCTAGCACACCAAGTGTCGCACCTGACCAAGGGACCTATGTCTACACCTTGCCCGCGCACCATGGAGCCGAGACAAGCACCCCATGTGTTTCCCATGAGAGAGTAACCCGAGAGAGCACTCTACACACATCCAAGGGGGCCCAACCGAGCACCCTCCATGTTGCCCACGCCATGGAGCCTGAGTCAGCACCCGATGTGCACACCAAGGGGCTGAGACAAGCCCTATCTGAGTTGCCCATGACCCTAGGGCCCGATTCAGCACCAAGCATGATGCTGGGGAGGTTTTGGACGAGCAAACCGGGCCAATCTGTTGTCACTAAATTTTTACTTGTGTTATATTGTTGATTAGTATAATTGTCATACGTTAGTGTTACATTGTTATTAGTATTATTGTTATGTGTTAGTATTATATAATATTGATGTGGTAGATAGTATTATCATAGATATGTACATTTTTGTTAGTGTTTAATTAATATAATAGTTAGTTATTAAAACCCAAAAAATATAAAAGTACACAGCCATTTGTATTTATACTGAAATGTCCATTGCAAAAAAAAAAATAAAGAGTCCATTACACAATGGCCCGTTCGGCCCAGTTACAATTGAATTAAACCCTAATGGCCCTTATTCTTTTATTCCATACGCAGCTAAAAGAGGACCGTTAGATCAAGAAGCTGATCCAACTGCGTGGATCATGCCAGCTTGAGAAGATCAGGTGCCGCATCCCCATCACCGTTGGATCCAAGATCAATCGAACGACCTAGATTGATCAGTAGTGAGACACGCGGATCACCACTCGCACGTGGCAATTACGCGCCCGCCTTTCCAGCTTCCAGGGAACATTTCATTTTCTCCAGCAAGGCTCATGCCATCCTTGGTCGCTTCGATTGCTCTCACCGGAAGTGTTGTCAGCATTTACAGTCACTGGAAACACAAAAGAAACAAACGAGGGTTAAATCCCTAAAATACAGCACGGGCTAATCCCTAAATCAAAGCTGAGGTAAGAATTAAGCTAAATTGGATTCAAAACAGAGGTAAATCACGAGTCAAAAGCAAATTGGCTTAAAATCAAAGCTGAAACAGAAGCATTATAGATGATTTTTAGGGATTCAAGCTTAGAATTCAAGCATATTTGTACCTATAAATAACACTGTAATTCTTTGTAACAAACACCAGATTCATACGATTTACACAATCGATACACAATACACATACGATTTAGAACAATAGGCATTCAAATTCCAAAAGTTGTAAGAAAGCAAGCAAGCAAGCAATTGTAATCAAGTTTTCATCAGAGAAATAAAGCTCATTTTTTGGTAATTTTCTTCTCTATGTTTCAAGTTTTAAGTAAAGAAAGGAGGATAACGTTTTTTACCTTCATTTTGAATAGCGCCGCTGTGATTTTGGTTTCGATGTAGCTTCGGTGAGGTAAAAAATACGATTTGGGGTCGCCAGAATTTGGGAAATTGGGTTTTTCTAGAAATTTTCGCTGCCGATGCCAGTGGAAGGTGGGTGGCATGACGGATGTTCATCGTGTTCTTCAGTTCATGAAGAATGGAAATAACACTTTAGAGAATTTGAAGGAACCGTTTTTGATCTTTTTGGAAATGAGGGGAGAAAATGATTTTTGTTTCTAAAATGTAAGTTATTTTAAAAATTATTTTAACTTAGTCCTTAACTAAATATTATTTTAAAAAATAATAAAATAGTTATCCATTTCTTTATTTAAAATTTATTTCTCTTAGTTATTTAATTAAAGTAATTTATTTATTTCTTGTTCTTTTTTAAATATTTATAAATGTGTGTATGTTTGAGAACGTAGGATTAGGGCCTTTGAAAAATAGATTAGAGCCTTGTGTGATGAAAACTTTCTTCATGTGTAAGATAAAATACACTTAAATACATTATAACCTTAATAGTTAAAATGAATATAGACGTTTCTTTAAGGTTTAATCACTAATTAGGTTTTAATTAAAAGACTTTAACACACTTAATCTTTTTGTTGGTTTGTTTAAAAACTGAAAACTAATTAATATGGTGTCTTACCAAACGAAAATGACGAGTTAGCACCGTAGTGTTGGCGGTGATTGGAGTTTATTTTTCGGGCGGTAAGGCAGTTAAAATAGATTTATATTCATTGAAATGATGAATAAATTAAAACTCTCGTGAACTTGCAAATTCCAATATTAAAAATGCTTTTTGAAATCAATTAGGTACCAATTTTTGGACGTTGTGGGGGTGCTAACCCTTCCCCACACGTAACTGACCCCCGAACCTATTTTTTCTTGTTTTCATGGACCAACAATGTTATTTTAATAAATAAAACGTTTTATTAAAATAACCCTTGTTTTAAAAGTGATACAATCACACTTTTTTCAAAAAAGATTGGTGGCGACTCCGTGATTTAGTTTTCAAAACATCAAGACCCCTTAAAAAGGGTTGCGACAGCTTGGAGACTCCGTTGGGGAATTTTGTTTTAAAAAAACAAAAGAGGGTCAGGCCACAAATGGTTTTCAAAAAGAATGTTTTTTATAAAAAAAGGAATTTGGAAGTTCACAAATCTTTCGATCTATTCGTCCGTTTAATGAATATAACTCTATTTTACGCATTCCAAAAATTGTTCAAAAGCTTTATTCCTGAGCTTGTCCCGTTTGTTTAAGTGAGGGGAAAATGCTTTGCTCATGTAAGAATAATGATTCTCCGTATGAGCCTAGCAAGTACCTTCGGGACTCATATGCCTCATGTCTTCGTAAGGATACGGATCCTTCGAGAAGACATAGGAAGTGAGTCCTCTTGAGTTGAACTTGGTTCGTTTGAAGCCTATAATAGGTGAGAACCAGGGGCCTTGCTACCCTTAGTAGGGGACAGCAAAGACAACTCGGGTACCCTTTTAGAACCAGACCTTTGAGAATCTAGAGCCATGCGGAAAACCTAGGGTTATGAGCCTGGTCAAAAAATATTGCGAATAATCCATGGAGACATGTCCTGGAGTGCTAGAATGTGCTGCCCAGAATTATTCGTGAAATTATTTTGGTCTCTTTGTGTTTTCTTAATTCTAATCTTTTTCCTTATTGTTTTGTTGTTTTTCATATTCATTCATGCATCACCATTCCATATCCAGAAGTGATTGATTCTCAAAAATATTTTTCTCAACTTTGACAAGCTCTCAACATGGATGAAAGGATCTTAAAGATTGAAGATGAGAATGCAAGAGTGCGACATTGGTCTGAGGTTAATCAGTGAACATTCAGAGACAATCTAGCAGCTGATCATGAGACAGAGACCTTGGAGTATGCCCATATCAGTGTTAAACAGAATAACATGCAAGAACTATGAGAAATCTGGGATCGCTTTGATTATGAAACCAAGCAGTTGTTCCATGAATCTTATGGTGATATAGCGTATCTCCTATATGTAAAGGTGGATGAGCCGTTTCTGAAAGCCTTGGTTCAGTTCTGAAATCCTGGATACTATTGCTTCACTTTTAATAGAGAAAATATGATGCCTACATTTGAGGGGTACTTGGCTCTTTTCAATCTGTGCAAGGTGAAGAAGAATTGGATTTATACCAAGCTGCTTAAAAAAAACTTGCATTCAATACTCCAAGCTTTCGCTGGTATGGGTGATGGTTGGATCAAGGGATTGATACGGAAAAGAGGAGGCAGTTTTAATTTTCCTTGGTCAAGTATCCGAAACATAATTCTAGTTCATCCAGACAAAGAAAAGAGAGTGGACCTCCTGGATATTGCAATCTACGGCCTGGTTATCTTTCCAAAAGTCTTGGGAAATATCGATGTAGCATTGTTAGATTTCTTTGAGTAGCTGAAGAGATAGGTTAACCCAGTGCCAGCTGTGTTAGCTGAAACTTTCATTTCCCTGAACGCGTGCCGAAAAGTGGAAGGTGTGCGTTTTGGTGGGTGTGCTCCCTTACTCTAGGTTTGGGCCCTTAGTCACTTCTGGAAGTGCCCAACTTTGGCCTTGTCAAATGTATTTTCCCCAAACTTCTCTCCTCTCAGGGAGTTCTTGGCAAAATAATGGCCAGTTGTTAAGAAAAGCAAGTGGATTGATATCTTCAAAGACCGTCATGATGAAGACATTAGATGGAGGGTGTTGCACGTAATAAGTGCTACGCAATTGTGCAAGTATACACGTTGCAAGTTATAGTATAAAAGATATCGTCTCCACAGGGATTGGTGCCACTTCAAGAATCTAGTCCCTTGCACTGTAAAAAGTAAAAACACAAATAAAAGATTATAGGAGTTTAACTAATAACTAAACTAGAAAGCAATAAAGTAAAAGAATAGATTAGATCAATTGATAGAGATAGGCTAGGTTATCGTGAGTTGAGGTGTGATACCCGATTGGATCGTCTTGGTAAAAGAGTGCACGGGCAACTCAGTTGCCGTGGCAACTTGCACAACGGGGTTGCCTTGGCAACTAATCGATGGTTGCCTGGGCGACTGGTTGGGCAACTACTTGGGCGTCTGGGCAGCAATCTTCAAGGTTCGGCAGAGCGTTCTTCAATGGTTTCTTCTTATCCCTAAGTCAAAACTCTATCTATTTGTGCATGCCTTGATAATACATCCCTGTGTGAATCAAGGGTGAACAACAACCAATCTTGCGCTCCTCTTAGCCGTTGAAATCCTTGACTTATTCCTAAGCCGGATTAATCTTCACCATCAATAGATTGAATAAAGACCATATTCATTCGTTTCTTGAATCTAACTCTCTTGATATTAGATAAATAGATGAAATCACGAGATCCTCTCCTAATTCACTCGCAAACAAGAATAAGAACCAAGAATGAATAAACCTTGAATAGAAAAGTGCAAACTCTTATTACCTAAACAAAAACCAATAGTTTCTCACAACCACAAAACACAATAGCCATAGCCAAATAGATTTAGTTCATGGCTAGGTTCCAAAGAATCACAAGATAAATAATCCCTAGCATGAACCAAATCGAACAAGAAAGAAAAAGATGAAGAAGGAAGCTTGTCGAAATCCTCCTTGCCCTAGATGCTTGTCGAAAATTCTCTCCTCTTGCCCTCCTTGGAGTTGTCAAAATTCCCCTCTCTTGCTCTCTCCTTGGAGTTTGACGATATGGCCTCTTATTTTTAGGGCTAGGTCAAAGTCCTTCATTGAGGAGGAAGTTAAGTTGGAATTAAATTATCTTTAAAGAATATAATTCTTTATTATAATTATATTCCTACTAGAACTTCTCCTATCTTCTTGGAATTTAATTCTTCTTTAATCTCTTCATGGAAATCAAATTCCTTTGGGATTGGGCATTGCTCCACGTCATCTTGGGCTTGTCTAGTCATCAATTTTGACTACCATATCACCTTTGCTCTTTGTCGAAAATTGCCCTAGCAACTGGCTCGGCGTCTCCTTCATGCATTGCCCTGGCAACTAGCTCGACATCTCCTTCATGCATTGCCCTGGCAACTAGCTCTAGCCTTGCTTTGGCAAGTGATCCTACACATACACACAAAACATACCAAAGCAGCATCTTTTCCCACAAAAACTACCAAGTTATGTAATCAAGCTCAACGATGGAAGGAAACATGGATTAATGCATGAATGGCTAATTATGCAACTAATATGAGCCTAAGTCTAACAATAATATGAGTAAAAAGGGTAAGAAAATAGTACTTTTGAACACTTATCACACCCCCAAACTCGAACTATTGCTTGTCCTCAAGCAATGCAAACTCATAATTACCTGCCAAGACTTCAATTTTCACAAACTTAGCTTTGAACTTGATTTCAATTCTCTGAACCGGGGCACAAAGTATGATTGGCTTTTCATTTTTCGGAAAACTTAGGAGTTACTTGGAATCAAACTATAATGCTTGTGAGTGTGTGCAGAGTTGTGTGCAAGTTGATTTTTCGGATTCTATGCAAACAAAAGGTTTTCAAATTACTTCATTGGGTTCTTTTTAACATGTTTTAACTAGAGCCAGTTTTGGGCACCTCTAGTGTTTTGGTTTTAGTTTTCTTAAGTTAATTTATTCGACTAGAGCCGGTTTCAGGCACCTCTAGTGAATTTTTTTAACACATACTAGAGCCAGTTTCGGGCACCTCTAGCGATCAATTTTTTTAACACATGCTAGAGCCAATTTCGGGCACCTCTAGCATTCATCCAATTTTTATTCTAATCCCCCAATTTGTTAACTATCAACCTAAGTTCACTAGAATTCCTTAAATCAATCAAACCACAACAGTGTTTCATCAAATTTAGCATCATAGTAAAATTCTAAGTTTTTCCATGGTTATCCTAGAATAAAATTTATATCAATTAAGTGCATTGGCAAAGTCATCATCGGATATTCATCAAATCTAAGCAATTCTTGTTCCAACTAAAGGCATGGCAAGCAATTTATGTATCCTAAATGTAATACTTAAGATGAATGTAACTAAACATGGTAACTACTAATAACAATCCCCCCCAAACTGGAGTGAGGCATTGTCCTCAATGCATGTATTAAATAAAAATAACGAAAAATAAAATGTAAACGAAGACTTACTCTGAGTTCGTCGTCGTGGATGATTAGTTTCCTTTTGGTCGGTGTCTTGATTCTCTTTCTTGAACGCGATGGTTGTTTTCTTGTTGCCGGTGGTGGAATCGATCCTCGTCTCATCGTCCTCTTCATCAGTGTCATTGGTTTTTCGCTTGGAGGATTCAATTGGTGCGGTCTTTGTTGGTGCAATGGAGGACTCGTCCAAATCTGAAAAATTAGAAAATGATTCCATAGGAGTTGATTCAGGCATAGGTGCTTTACCTTTGGCTTTTGCAGTGGTTACCAGGATGTCTTTAGCTTTGGTTGCCGTGGCATCTTCAGGGTTGGTTGCCGGGGCATCATCTGTTGTGATTGCTGTGGCAAGTAGTCGGTAGTAAATTTCCTTAGCATGGTGGTTATGAGTCTTGTTGTGGAAAAGAAAACCTGGAAACTGAAGATAATGAAGAAAAATCTCTCCTAAAAATTAAAATAAAAGTAAAAAGAAAAAGAAAATATTGAAAGGAGAGCATGCTCATGCATCTCCTAACGTGACCACTTCTTTGTTACGTTCCACATGGGCACCATTGTAGTGCTTCAATCTTTGTCCATTAACTTTGAATTCATGGTTGTCAGAGATGGACTTGATTATCACAGCACCATGGGAGAATGGTTTGACGACTTCGAATGGTCCCGACCATCTTGATTTCAGCTTTCCCGGGAAAAGTTTTAGCCGAGAATTGAATAAGAGAACTAGTTGCCTTGGCGTGAATCGCCGTGGCAATAGTTTCTTGTCATGCCATTGCTTTGTTTTCTCCTTGTAGATTCGTGCATTGTTATAGGCGAGTGCACATAATTCTTCTATCTCATTGAGGTCTAACAAACGCTTTTTTCCGGCACTTTCCCAATCCATATTCACGGTCTTGATTGCCCAGTATGCCTTGTGTTCGATTTCCACCAGTAGATGACATGTTTTGCCATAGACAAGTCGGAAGGGGGACATACCTAAGGGTGTTTTGAATGCAGTGCAATATGCCCAAAGTGCGTCATCTAGTCTTAATGAACAATCTTTCCTAGAGGGATTTACAACTTTCTCGAGTATACCCTTCAATTCCCGATTATAAATTTCTGCTTGCCCGTTGGTTTGTGGGTGATATGCCGTGGCGATCTTGTGTGATATGCCGAAGCGTTGCAACATCTTGGCAATTAGTCTGTTGTCAAAATGCTTGCCTTTATCACTGATAATTGCTCTCGGCATCCCAAACCATGTAAATATGTTTTTCTGCAAGAATCATTGCACAGTCTTGGAATCGTTGTTGGGAACTGCAGCTGCCTCAACCCATTTAGACATGTAGTCGACAGCAAGTAGAATGTAGAGGTTGCCGAATGAAGATGGGAAAGGTCCCATAAAATCGATCCCCCACACATCGAACAATTCCACCTCGATGATGTTCTAGAGCGGCATCTCATGTCGTCTAGAGATATTGCCCGTCCTCTGGCAACGATCACATTGCTTGTAAAAGTCTTGGGCGTCTTTGTACAATGTTGGCCAATACAAACTGGATTGCAAAACTTTGGCCGCGGTACGAGTTCCTCCAAAATGTCCTCCATAGGGTGAAGAATGGCATTGCCGGAGTACATTCTGTTGCTCTTTTTCAGGGACACATCAGCGTATAACCTGATATGCACATTGTTTAAACAAAAGAGGCTCGTCCCAAAAGTAATGCTTAGCATCATGGCGGAACCGCTTCTTCCCTTGGTGAGTAATGCCATAAGGTAAAATACCACAAACAAGGAAATTAACTAAATCTGCGTACCAGGGCATTGCCGAGGCATGTGCTGCCATGGTGACTGCTCCCAAAATTGCTGAGGCGTGCGCGTCAAAGGCTGCTGCGGCATCGAGAGTTGCCGAGGTGTGTGCATCCATGGTTGCCGAGGCGTGCGCGTCAAGGGCTGCTGCGACATCAATAGTTGCCGAGGCGTGTGCGTCCATGGTTGCTGCGGCGTCGAGGATTACCGTGGCATGCGCGTCCATGGTTGCCGAGGCATCTAAAATTTGTTCATCGGGGAATGCATTGCATATCTCTAGATCCGCGTCCTCCTCCCTATTGCGTTCTAAACGTGATAAGTGATCGGCCACTTGATTTTCTGTTCCTTTCCTTTCCTTAATTTCAATATCAAATTCTTGTAAAAGTAATATCCAACGAATCAAACGAGGTTTGGCATCCTTTTTAGCAAATAGATATTTGATTGCCAAATGGTTCGTATGAACAATTACCTTTGTACCAATCAAATAGGATCGAAACTTGTCAAGTGCGAACACTACAGCTAGTAACTCTTTCTCCATTGTTGTGTAATTCACTTGAGCACTATTAAGAGTTTTACTAGCGTAGTATATCACATGGAAGGTCTTACCTATGTGTTGGCCTAGGACTGCTCATACTGCGAAATCACTTGCATCACACATGAGCTCAAAAGGTAGCGTCCAATCTGGTGGAACGACAATGGGTGTCGAGGCAAGCTTTTTCTTTAGGGTTTCGAATGCTTGGGTGCAAGAATCATCAAAATCGAAGACTTTATCCCGTTCAAGCAAATTGCACAAGGGTTTAGTGATTTTAGAAAAATTATGAATGAACCTCCTGTAAAAACCTGCATGTCCAAGAAAACTTCGAATTCCTTTAACCGAACTTCGTGGGGGTAATCTCTCGATCACGTCCACCTTGGCTTTGTCTACTTCAATTCCTTTGGATGAAATCTTCTGGCCAAGCACTATTCCTTCATCTACCATAAAATGGCATTTCTCCCAATTGAGGACTAAATCAGTTTCTTCACATCTTGTCAACACCTTCTCTAAATTGCTGAGACAGCTATCGAAGTCATTACCAAAAATAGAAAAATCATCCATGAAGATCTCAAGGAAGTCTTCGACCATGTCTGAAAAGAGTGCCATCATGTATCTTTGGAAGGTTGTCGGGGCGTTACACAATCCGAACGGCATCCTTCAGAAGGCATAAGTACCGTATGGGCATGTGAAGGTTGTCTTTTCTTGATCTTCTGGTGCTATGGCAATTTGATTGTAACCTGAATAACCATCAAGAAAACAATAAAAGGGTTTATCTGCAAGACGGTCAAGCATTTGATCAATAAAGGGTAATGGGAAGTGATCTTTCCTAGTGGCTTTGTTTAGCTTTCGATAATCCATACAAACCCTCCAACCGGTCACAGTCCTGGTTGGAATGAGTTCATTGTTTTCATTACTTACCACCGTTATACCTCCCTTTTTCGGTACACATTGTACCGGACTTACCCAAGTACTATCAGAGATAGGGTATATAATGCCGGCGTCAAGCCACTTGATGATTTCTTTAATTACAACCCCTTTCATGGCATGATTCAATCTCCTTCTAGGCCTCAATTGAAGGTTTGTGATCATCTTACAACAAAATCTTGTGCATGCACACTGCCGGGCTAATTCCCTTCAAGTCGGCAATTGTCCACCCTATTGCCTTTTTGTGTAGGTTCAACATCTTGATCAGCTCCTTTTCTTGCTCAGGCTGTAACTTAGAAGAAATAATTACAGGCAATGTATTATCGGTTCCTAAGTATGCATATTTTAGTTGCTCTGGCAATTGTTTCAACTCAAGAATCGGTGGTTGTTCAATAGAGGGTTTTTCGAGTTTACCTTCCTTAGCTGAGTAATCTAGTGGTTCAAAGTATGTACCTGGTAGATTGACTAGCCAATTTGCCTCTTCTTGTTGTTCATCATCGACCGGTTCTTCATACTCCTCAGGTTCCTCTTGATCGGCAATGTAGTTGCCAAGGCAACTAAATTCCTCGTCGAAGTTAAACTCTGCCGTGGCATGAAGAAGTTGGCATTCTTCTGGATCATCGGCATGCCTTAGTGTTTGGAACACATTTAGTTTAACTTGCTGGTCATTCACCCTCATTGTGAGTTCTCCCTTTTCAACATCGATCAAGGTTCTCCCTGTTGCTAGGAATGGTCTCCCGAGAATGATGGGTGCATGCTCATCCGCTTTACAATCCAAAACAATAAAGTCAGCGGGAAAAATAAATTTATCAACTTTTACCAGTATGTCCTTGATTTTTCCCTCTGGATGCACATAGGATCTGTCGGCTAGCTGTAGCATAACTGTTGTAGGTCTTGCCTTCCCAATTCCTAGTTTCTGGAAAACCGATTTAGGCATCAAGTTTATGCTAGCCCCAAGGTCGCATAATGCTTTCCCGACATAGTGGTTTCCAAACAGGGTATTGTGAAACTTCCGGGATCCTTCAACTTGGGTGGCATACGATTGTGTAACATTGCCATGCATCCCTCTGTTGCGGCAACTGTTTCAAACTCTCCTAGCCTTGTTCTTTTGGACACGATGTCTTTAAGAAACTTGGCATAGTTTGGCATTTGTTCAATTGCTTCCACCAATGGCAAGTTGATGTGGACTTGCTTTAGGATATCAAGAAACTTCTTGAATTGATATTCTTGCTTTTGTCACTTCAACCTTTGTAGGAATGGTGGTGGAAGTCGGATATCTTCGATCATTTCATTGGTTTGGAACCTGATTGACGGTATTATCGGAACAACTAAAGTTGCCGAGGCGTTATCAACTGGGGTTGCCGAGGTATGCTTATCGCAAGTTGCCGAGGCATCTTTATCGTCGGTTGCCGAGGCATGCTTATTGCCGGTTGCCGCGACAATTCCTGGTTCAGCATCTGAGGCTTTGCCGCTAGGTTCGTCTTGATCTTTTTGTGAAGTTTTGTTTGATGAGCAGGTTTGAGCCTCTCTAAGTTATTGGCCACTTCTAGTGGTGATTGCCTTACATTTCTCATGGCCAGTTCCTCTTGCGACTTCAGTATCGCTAGGTAAACCTCCTTGCGGTCTAGTATTCAGATTTTGAGCAAACTGTCTGACTTGATTTTCCAATGATTTGATTGTCGCCTCTTGGTTTTGCAATCTCATCTCGGTCCTGTTAATAAAAGCATCAGTTCTTTTTATGAAATTACTATTCTCAGCCATATAAGATTCAGTTTTCATCATAAAAGCATTTAGAGAATTTTCCAAAGAACTAGATGTTGTCAGTTGTTGCTGCGGCAACTGCTGCCGTGGCATATTCTGCTGGTATCCCGATGCTTGTGCATTCTGATTGTTCTGGTTTAGAGCATTGTTGGGATTACTCCTTGAAAAAAATCGGGTGCTTCTTCCAAGCTGGATTGTATGTATTGGACATCACATTGTTGTTCCGATTGTAATTCCCCATATAGAAGCTGGATTTCGGATTCTGCATACATTCAGAAGAATCATGGTTATCACCACATAACTCACAAAAAGAATCCATTACCTTGACTTCATGTGTGTTGTTTGGTTTTTGCATGTTCTGGACCATCTTGGTTAAAGTGGCCAATTGTGCCGAAATTGAATATGATGATCCTAGTTCATGTATTATGGCTTGGCGTCTAACTCCTCCTCTTCTAGTAGATGGGAATTGATAATCATTCTTGGCCAGCCTGTTTAAAATTTGCATTGCTTCCTCCGGTGACTTATCTAGGAGTATGCCGTTTGCGGAGGCATCTAGCATCATCCTTGTTGGTGTATTCACGGCATTGTAAAACATTGTTACTTGAGTCCACACCGGGAATCCGTGTAGGGGGCATTTGTGTAGAAGTTCTCTATATCGCTCCCAAGCCTCGTACATGGATTCATCATCTACCTGCCGAAAAGAAGTAATGTCGTTACGAAGCTTATCAGTCAAATTTGTAGGATTAAACTGACAAGGAAATCACGACAAAGATCGGTCCAAGATGATATTGATCCAGCAGGAATGCTATTCAACCATGTTTTCGCCCTATCCCTCAGTGAATAGGGGAATAATCTTAATCGTAAGACATCGGGGGTGACTCCGTGTATTTTGAACGAGTTGCAAATCTTGAGGAAAGATTTCAGATGTTGTCGTGCATTTTCAGTTGCTGAGTCGCCAAATTGACCAATTGTGTTGATCATATTAAACATTACCGGTTTTAACTCAAAGTGGTCAGCTTCATTTTCAGGTGCGACAACTCCTGGATTAAGTCCATCAAGATCTTCTTCAAGATAGTCTCGAACAGTTCTGTTCAATTTCGTGCAAGAATCACTCCTCCTTCTGCTGGAACATCTTGATTTATATTGCCGTCTTGATTAGCCATTGCTAGTCTTATCCTTCGTCTAAGTCTTTGTAAGGTTCGTTCGATTTCTGGATCAAAGGGATATTCTGGTGTAGTCGGTCTCGCCCTGGTCATATACCAATGCAAAACCAAAGTTTGTTAGCCCTTTAATCTTAAACAAGAAAAGTAAAAAGAAAGTGCAAGAAAATAAAAACAAAGTCGTTATTGCCAATCCCCGGCAACGGCGCCAAAAACTTGTTGCGCGTAATAAGTGCTACGCAATTGTGCAAGTATACACGTTGCAAGTTATAGTATAAAAGATATCGTCTCCACAGGGATTGGTGCCACTTCAAGAATCTAGTCTCTTGCACTGTAAAAAGTAAAAACACAAATAAAGGATTATAGGAGTTTAACTAATAACAAAACTAGAAAACAATAAAGTAAAAGAATAGATTAGATCAATTGAGAGAGATAGGCTAGGTTATCGTGAGTTGAGGTGTGATAGCCGATTGGGTCGTCTTGGTAAAAGAGTGCACGGGCAACTCAGTTGCCGTGGCAACTTGCACAACGGGGTTGCCTTGGCAACTAATCGATGGTTACCTGGGCGACTGGTTGGGCAACTACTTGGGCGTCTGGGCAGCAATCTTCAAGGTTCGGCAGAGCGTTCTTCAATGGTTTCTTCTTATCCCTAAGTCAAAACTCTAGCTATTTGTGCATGCCTTGATAATACATCCATGCGTGAATCAAGGGTGAACAACAACCAATCTTGCGCTCCTCTTAGCCGTTGAAATCCTTGACTTATTCCTAAGCCGGATTAATCTTCACCATCAATAGATTGAATAAAGACCATATTCATTCGTTTCTTGAATCCAACTCTCCCGATATTAGATAAATAGATGAAATCACGAGATCCTCTCCCAATTTACTCGCAAACAAGAATAAGAACCAAGAATGAATAAACCTTGAATAGAAAAGTGCAAACTCTTATTACCTAAACAAAAACCAATAGTTTCTCACAACCACAAAACACAATAACCATAGCCAAATAGATTTAGTTCATGGCTAGGTTCCAAAGAATCACAAGATAAATAATCCCTAGCATGAACCCAATCGAACAAGAAAGAAAAAGATGAAGAAAGAAGCTTGTCAAAATCCTCCTTGCCCTAGATGCTTGTCGAAAATTCTCTCCTCTTGCCCTCCTTGGAGTTGTCGAAATTCCCCTCTCTTGATCTCTCCTTGGAGTTTGACGATATGGCCTCTTATTTATAGGGCTAGGTCAAAGTCCTTCTTTGAGGAGGAAGTTAAGTTGGAATTAAATTATCTTTAAAGAATATAATTCTTTATTATAATTATATTCCTACTAGAACTTCTCTTATCTTCTTGGAATTTAATTCTTCTTTAATCTCTTCATGGAAATCAAATTCCTTTGGGATTGGGCTTTGCTCCACGTCATCCTGGGCTTGTCTAGTCATCAATTTTGACTACCATATCACCTTTGCTCTTTGTCGACAATTGCCCTGGCAATTGGCTCGGCGTCTCCTTCATGCATTGCCCTGGAAACTAGCTCGGCATCTCCTTCATGCATTGCCCTGGCAACTAGCTCTAGCCTTGCTTTGGCAAGTGATCCTGCACATACACACAAAACACACCAAAGCAGCATCTTTTCCCACTAAAACTACCAAGTTATGTAATCAAGCTCAACGATGGAAGAAAACATGGATTAATGCATGAATGGCTAATTATGCAACTAATATGAGCCTAAGTCTAACAATAATATGAGTAAAAAGGGTAAGAAAAATAGTACTTTTGAACACTTATCAGAGGGTTCCTTGGATGGGTCATACTAAAGTCCTGTACAAATGTGGGGATTTCAATTTTCTGATGTTACTTGGTTTATGGGGAGGAATTGGATGTGCCCCTCTGTTAGTATCTAGTCAGTTTGGGTCTAGGCAGTTCATCCCATTCACTACTAGTCTTAGCTCGTTGGAATTCGAGTTCCAGGGGGAGTTCATGCAAAAGATACATGCAATCAGTGATTCATGGAACCACTGCTATAACATGGAGTTGGAGTTAGATAGTCATTGCATGTACACCCCTGACTATGATATTTGGAGGCATACAAGAACGAATAAAAGAGTCATAGCACCTACACCTGGGCAGGCTAAATCTTTGGAAGAGCACTTGAAGGTAGTGCCTATAGAAGCTAACATCCTAAGAGAAGAGCTGAGAAGAGCCAACTTGGAGATAGAAACCTTACGAGAACAGAACCAACGGGATAAGTTTGAGTCAAACCTTGATGTGGAAAACATAAAGGGGAGATGAAGCGGGTAATGAAGTTGTACATGGACTTAGAAAAGAAGTTTGAAATCCAGAGGGTTGATTTCCTCAAATTCCAGACCACTGTTCGAAATACTGACCTGTGAAAACCCCAGAACGGTGGAAATAAAAAATAAAGCATGCTTTGGGAGAAGAGAGAGCGTGGAAAGTGGGAGATTGAAAAATACAGACGGGCGCTTGCGGAAGAAAAGAAGAAGGAAAAACAAGCGATTGAAAATGAGAACGGCAAACGAGCTCACGAGAAGGAAAAAGAAAACATGGTTGTTTGGAAAAGAAAAACCCAAGATAACAAGAATCGTTTGTTTGAATTACATGCAGCATGTGATGAGACATGTAAGAAGTTGAAGCAGAGCTAGAATTTTGTTGCCGAATTAAAAGACAAGTTGAATTCCTGAACCAGTCTCTCCAAAGGTTACAGAATGATCACACTTACACACAACTCTAGGACAGCTTAAATGAGAATGATTCCCTGAGAGGGCAAGTGGAAGAAATGGACAATATCATTCAGGAGTACAGAACGAAGATTTTGGTCCTTCAAGATATAGTTGATGGAGGAAATGACTATTGGTTTACTCATCTCTGAGACAATGCACGAAGGTTCCAGGAACGGGATGAGTTCGATAGGACTGTCATGACCCAGATACAGGATGTGGCTCGACACGTAATGATGCTGGCCACTAAAGCTGCAGCCCTTCGTCGGTACATTAAGCCAGAAGGGGAAGTGTGACCAAGACTTATATGGCTTATTGAAGAAATCAAGGAATTAGGAGTTCGTGCTGAAAAATATTTATAGAAAATTTGAAATTTCTTGTAATAAGGATCTTTCATATTCAATAAAAAGCTGTTCCTTGAGCAAATATTTCATGGAATTAAGGACCCTTCGCTTGCATTCATGCATTTGCATGTACTTTTGTGTGCTTTGCTGGTTTTCTTTGCATTTGTTTATTCATGTTTTTGCATGCATTCAAAACATGATAAGAATCTGACTTAAATAAAAACAAAACAAAAATTCAAAATAGCAAAAACAACTCACAAATACGGAACTCGGTCCCAAGTCAGAACGATGGAAGACAGAGTGGCAACCTTGGAAACCAACCACAAAAGCACCTAGGACCGATTAGATAAGTTGGAAACTGACTTAAAGCAAGAAATGGAGCTAGTACACCGAAAGACAGTCAGCTCGATTGCAGCAATGCTGGGATTCAAGGACCCAGATGCAACAGAAATTGGAGAGGAAACCAACGCTCTGCCCTGATTCCAGGGAATGACTTTCACTCGTCCTAGAATGAAAAAAGAAGCTTCAACACCAAAGGCTAAGCTGTCTCCCCATTTTGCAGAGTCCTCCTTCCGGAACGAGTATAAGGCCAATATAGATAGAGCTCACAACTATGAAGTACCCGACCTCAATGAGATTGCTGACAAGTAAAGAGTTAAGAAAAAGTGGGAGGACCGTTATGAAAAGTTGGAAGGAATGATTAAGTCTTTTCAGGAAGGAAGTATACATGGCGACGTGGATGCCAAAGACCTGAGCTTGGTGACTGATTTGGATGTGCCTCCGAAATTTAAGATCCCAGATTTTGAAAAGTATAATGAAACCACATGTCCTTCAGTACATCTAAATATGTACTGTAGGAAGATGTCGATGTAGCTGGATAATGAGAAGATGCTCATTCATTGCTTCTAGGACAGTTTAGTAGGGTCAGTTGTATGCTCGTACACGCAGTTAAGTCGGGTCAACATTAGATCATGGAAGGATTTATCTAGGGTTTTTAGTGAGCAATACAAACATGTCTCAGATATGATTCCAACCCGATTGGTCCTGCAAGGGATGGAACAAAAACATCATGAGAGTTTCCTCCAATACGTGCAGAGATGGAGGGATGTAGCTGCTCAAGTTCAGCCACCGTTGCTAGAGAATAAAATCACACCGATGTTTGTGGAGACATTGAAGGGCTCTTTTTATGATCGCATGATAAATCATGCAACTAAAAGCTTTGTAGACATGTTGATGAATGGAGAGTTGATTCTGGCAGCTGTGAAAATGGAAAGTTGGATAGTGGAGAAATGAAGAAACCCTATAAAAAGAGGGAAAATGAAGTCAATGCAACGAATGTTTACAACCCTAGTTATTCGAAATGAGTTGTTTTCAATAAACCTAATGTTTCAACTCCAACACCTGTTGCAGCAAGTATACCAAAGGAATAATGAAGATATCAAGGGAATTCTAAGCCATACTTCTCACCCATCTCTATGACTTATGTAGAATTGTTTGCTGAATTGGTCAAGTCTCATATGGTACTGCCACGCCATGTTCCTTCTTTCTCACCACCGTATCCCGTGTGGTACAATGAGAAAGCGCAATGCGAATACCATACAGGTGTTAGGGGGCATACCATTGACAACTGTACTGTATTTAAAAGAGTGGTGGATGATTAAAGGAAATCAGGCATGTTATCATTTGACACGTTTGAAGAGAAAGGAAACCACTTGCCAAACCACCAGAAGGCAGGAATAAATATGATCGTTGAGGATGGGGACAAGATGATTAAGGACAATGTTACTGAGGTCAAAGTGCCCATGAAGTGCGTATGGGCCCAAATGGTGGCAGTTGGGATGTTGGAAGGAGAAGCCCAGAAATTGAAGGTTGAAGATGGGTGGTATTGTGAGTACCGCAAGATAGAAGGGCACGGGATTGAATGTTGCTTAGAGTTTAAGCAATTGGTCTAAGATAAAATGGATGAAAAAGAACTTGAGTTCTTTGAGAAAGAAAACAATGAGTGTATGTTGGATGTTTGTGCATCAAATGAGTTATCTTCTAAGATAGATTATTATGGAATGAAGCCTTTGGTTATCAAGACCAAGGTAAAAGTTAGTGAACCTGTGAGGGCTGTAATCCCACGACTTATAATCAAGGCACCAGCACCATTTCCATACAAGGATAGCAAACAGGTACCATGGAACTACACTTGCACGGTGGCGGCCCCGGAAGAATCACCTGTTGAAGAAAAGATAAAAGATGAGCTAGTTAATGCAGTGAGCCATTTTAAAAGGATTGAAAGGCTCTATTCCCAGCCAGTAGCAAATGATAGAGATGCCGCACAAAGAAAGCCTGTTGAAAAGCCTAACAAAGAATGCGATAGAGATTTCTTTGAGGAAAAGTCACCAGTATACCATGAGACGGTGAAAGAGTCAAGGCTCAAGAATTCATGAAGATCCTTAAGCATAGTGAATACAGCGTGGTGGAGCAACTTCACAAACTCCCAGCTCAAATCTCTATGTTATCTTTGTTGTTAAGTTCTGAGGGCCACCGTGAGGCTTTGTTAAAGATTCTAAACCGGGCGTTCGTATCAAAGGAGATCACAACTAATAAGATAGACTTGCTGGTCGGTAACATTTCTGTTAACAATTTTATTTCGTTCAATGATGAAGAAATACCAGAGGAAGAGAGAGGATCGTGCAAAGCGCTACATATCTCCACAAGATACAAGGGATATACGTTATTGGGAGTCCTTATTGATAATGGATCAGCCCTGAATGTTTTGCCATTAGCAACACTGAAGAAGCTGCCCATAGATAGTTCTTATATAAGAGCATATCAAAATACAGTAAAGCATTTGACGGAACAAAGAAATATGTGTTGGGAAAATTGAAGTGCCCTTGCAGATTTGACCATCAATCTTGGACATAGAATTTGTATTTATGGATATTAGGCCCAGTTACAACTGCTTGCTTGGGCATCTATGGATCCACACAGCAGGAGCAGTCCCATCTACCTTACATCAGAAGTTAAAATTTGTGATTGACGGCCAATTGATAACTGTAGGTGCAGAGGAGGAAATCATTACATCAGTAACTACTGATGCACCCTTTATCGAGATTGATGAGGGTGTGCTTGAGTGTCACTTTAGGACATTAGAGCTAGTCAATGCAACCTTTGTTACCGAAGGGAGTAAGGTGCCCGAGCCAGAACTATCCAACTGTGCAATGATGCAAGTTAAACAAACTCTTGGAAAATGAGCTGAGGTTGGGAAAGGATTTGGGAAAAGACACCAATGGAGGCTGTATCCTGTGGTGATCCCAGCAAAGAATGATCGATTTGGCTTGGGATTCAAACCCAACAAGTGGCAGAGGAAGACAAAAATAAGGAAGCACCAAGAGAGAAGAAAGGCAAGACTGAAAGGAGAGGAAATTGAGTGGGAGCCAATGACATTTCTGCCTTTGAGCCATAACTTTAGATCTGGAGGCATGTTGGACCTGAATGCCCAAGTCGATGAGGAGGAGAAAGGAAAGAATAATCTATGTGAAGCATTCGAGAAATTGAGCATCAACGTTGTGACAGACAATGAAGGAGAGAACATATACTTGTCCATGATTTGCCCCTGCTCTGAACTTGAAAACTGGACTACTGAAGAAATTCATGTAGTCTTTAAGACAGATTCAGAGTAATTCTCACAACCGACCCTTTTGCCTTTAGACCCGAGGGCAATTAGGGATCTTATGTAAAGGGTCTATGTCAAACTTTATAATTTGAATTTCAATAAAGATGTATTTTCTTTCTTACAACAAATCTTGTGTGGCAAACTCTTTTCATAAATAAAACTTAAAGTAAAAACTAAAAAAAACAAATCATTCCAATCATCCCATTCATCTCTTTTCTTTGTATATATCCACGTCCCTTTTCTTTACAGGTCTTTAGATATCAATGACCTAAATAACTCTCAGTCCGACACTGAAGTTGATTTTGAATTACCTTTATGCTTAGAGGAAGTCGATGATGTTGATAATGAAGAAGAATATGACTTGCCCAGAGATCTGCTCAGAATGGTAGAAGGAGAGGAAAAACAGATCCTACCTTACAAAGAGAAGCTAGAAATACTGAACCTTGGCACTAAAGAAGTAAGGCGTGAGGTAAAGATTGGCACCACCATTACAGCCAATACTCGACAAAGCCTGATTAAGCTTTTGAAAGAATTCAAAGATATCTTCTCCTAGTCAAATCAAGACATGTCGGATCTCGACACTGACATTGTTGTACATCGGCTTCCTATAAAATTAGGATGCGAGCTTGTGAAGCAAAAGCTTAGAAGGATGAAAGCAGAGATGCTCCTAAAAATCAGAGATGAGGTGAAAAAGTAGTTTGACGCAGGGTTTTTAGAGGTAGCTAAGTATCCAAAATGGGTGGCCAACATCGTCTTAGTTCCCAAGAAGGATGGAAAAGTACGTATGTGCATTGACTATAGGGATCTCAATAGAAAAAACCCCCAAAGACAATTTTCCGTTACCGTACATAGACACGTTAGTGGATAATACAGCTGGACATTCCTTTTTCTCTTTCATGGATGGGTTTTCCGGGTATAACCAGATTAAAATGTGCCCAGAAGATATGGAAAAGACCACATTCATAACACTTTGGGAAACTTTTTGTTATAAAGTAATGCTCTTTGGTCTAAAGAATGCAGGGGCAACTTGCCAAAAATCCATGGTCACTCTTTTCCATGACATGAAATAGAAGTATACGTAGATGATATGATCTCCAAACCCCGGTCTGAGGAGGAGTATTTGGTGAACTTAAAAAAACTCTTTCAAAGGCTAAGGAAGTTCCAGTTAAAACTTAATCCAAACAAGTGTACATTTGGGGTCACATCGGGAAAATTATTAGGCTTTGTGGTAAGCAAGAGAGGAATTGAGATTGATCCAGACAAAATTAAGGCCATACAAGAGCTCCCACGGCCTCAAACGCAGAATGAGGTTTAGGTTTTTCTAGGAAGGTTAAACTACATCGCCCGTTTTATCTCCCAATTAACTGATAAGTGTGATCCAATGTTTAGACTACTCAGAAAGAATAACCCAGACACATGGAATGAAGAATGTCAGGCAGCCTTAGAAAGGATTAAGGAGCAATTAACTAATCCTCTTATACTAGTACCACCAGTTTCTGGTAAACCATTGATTCTATACTTGACAATATATGAAAACTCTATGGGGTGTGTGCTGGGCAACATGATGAAACTAGAAAGAAAGAAAAGGCAATATATTACCTGAGTAAGAAGTTCACTTATTGCGAAACCAGATATTCTTCAATTGAAAAACTATGTTGTGCTTTGGTATGGGCAGCTAAAAGGGTCAGACAATATATGTTATATCACACTACATGGCTAATCTCGAAGTTAGATCCTTTAAAGTTCATGATGGAAGCTCCAGTCTTGTTGGGAAGATTAGCACGTTGGCAGATGTTACTATCAGAGTTTGATATCCAATATGTAAGCCAGAAAGCAATCAAAGGGAATTCTATAGCTGACTTTTTGGTGAGTCGTGCTTGTGAAGACTATGAGGCCCTAAATTTCAATTTCCCCGATGAAGACCTGATGTGTATTTCGGAAGATAGTGGAGTCCCCACAGAATCATGGGTCTTGAACTTCGATGGTGCAATAAATGCTTTAGGACATGGTATTGGGGCAGTTTTGGTTTCACCAGAGGGAGATTGCTACCCTTTTACAAGTCATTTAAATTTCTTCTGCACCAATAATATGGCAGAATATGAGGCTTGCATATTGGGTCTAAGAGATGCCATTAAGAGGAAAATCCGTACCTTGAAGGTTTTTGGAGACTCAACATTGGTTATCTATCAAATACGAGGTGAATGGGAAACAAAAGATACAAAGTTGATAGAATATCATATGTTGGTCCTTGAATTAACCAAAGATTTCGATGAGATCACCTTTAAGTACCTCCCCAGAGAAGACAACCAGATGGATGACGTCTTAGCCACTTTAGCCGCCATGTTTAAAGCAAGTGAAGGTTCTGAGATGATGCCCATCAAGTTGCAAATGCTAGACTCTCCAGCTCACTGCTGTGACATGGAAGAAGAAACAGACGGCTTACCTTGGTACCATGACATCTTACAGTACCTAAAATTTAGGGAATATCCACCCCAGACTACTGAAAATGAGAAGAAAGTAATTAGGAAAATGGCATCAGGGTATGTTCTTGATGGGGAGATCTTGTATAAGAGAAGTCGACATCAGATACTTCTAAGATGTGTAGATGCAAAAGAAGTACAGTTGATTTTAGAAGAGGTTTACGAGGGAGTTTGTGGAACCCACCCTAGTGGCTTCACCATGGCCAGAAGGATTATGCGCTTCGGATATTATTGGTCAACTATGGAAGGAGATTGCAACAATTACTCTCGCAAATGCTAGAAATACTAAATTCATGCTGACAAGGTTCATACACCTCCACAATCACTTCATGTTATGTCATCTCCTTGGACTTTTTCCATGTGGGGCATAGATGTTATCGGACAGATTTACCCAAAGGCGTCAAATGGGCATCGCTTTATTTTGGTAGCTATTGACTACTTCACAAAGTGGGTGGAAGCAGCCTCGTATGCAAGCGTCACTAGGTCTACGGTTTGCAAATTCATAAAAAATGAAATTATTTGTCAGTATGGCCTACCTAAAAGTATCATTACTGATAAAGCCTTCAATCTGAACAACAGGATGATAACCGGAGTCTGAGAGTAGTTTAACGTCAAGCATCATAATTCAGTGGCATATTGCCCGAAGATGAACGGGGCAGTGGAGGTTGAAAATAAGAACACTAAGAAGATAGTTGCAAAAATGGTTGATACTTATAAGGACTGGCATGAGAAGCTACCATTTGTCTTATATGCCTATCGAACTGCAGTACGAACTTCTACTAGGGCAACACCCTTTTCATTGGTGTATGGAGTGGAAGATGTACTACCAATTGAAGTAGAGATACCATCACTCTGTTTATTAATGGAGGCAAAGTTGGAAGAAGCAGAATGGATTCAAGCGAGATATGACTAGTTGAATCTGATTGAGGAGAAAAGGTTGAAAGCATTGTGTCATGGGAAGATGTACCAAAGAAGGATGATGAGGGCACATGAGAAGAAAGTTCGCCCGAGAGAATTCCAAGAAGGTAATTTGGTATTAAAGAAGAAGTTACCAATCCAAAGCGATTCTCGAGGAAAATGGGCACCAAATTGGGAGGGACCTTACGTTGAAACAAAGGTTTTCTCAGGTGGGGCATTAATTTTGGCTGAAATGGATGAAGATAAACTTCAGAGCCCGATAAACTCAGATTCAGTCAAAAAGTATTATGTCTAAAGAAGAAGAAAAGAAAAAAAATAAAGAAAGAAAAGAAAAGAAAAGAAAAAAGAAAAAAGAAAAAGAAAAAGAAAGAGAAAAAGAAAAAGAAAAGGGGGGTTCAAAATGAAAACCCGCAAAAGGCGTTTTGAAACCAAATGAGGAGTTGAGTTGAAAACCCACAAAGGGGCTCAAGTAGTTGATAACTAGGGAAATTCTCTGGAACATGACACAGATGAGTTGTTTACCTTCTCACATTATCACCATTTTCGAAGTATTCTCGGTATGGGTAACATTTAGGACATCTCACGACGTTTTGACAAGAGAAGTTTTGGTCATTGATATTTGAATATTTGTAACTTCTTTTCTGTTTGCCACAATATTGATAAAATTTTGTTTCTTCAGCCTTCCTTTCTTTACTTAGGCCATCTTCCTTTTTCGTAGAAGCAACTTGCATTGAAATGAGAATTAATAAATTTGACATCATTTAAAACATACAAAAGATTTTTTGGGCATTACTTTGAAATTTGTTTAAAAGAGTATTGGAACTATGAGGCATCACGTGGTCAAGTTTTGAACTTAGGGCATAAAAAGAAGTAAACACATGAAGAGGTTCAAGGTGGAAATAGGTTTTTGCTGCAAAGATTCCCATGCAAGCAATTCAAAAACCTCTGCGGAGACAAGAATCAAAGAGTCCTCAAGAAGCGTTGAAGACAGCATGTTGCAAAACGAAGATGTTTACTCAAGATAGTTTGTTTCTAAAACAATGAGAAAATTTTTACAAATATTGGAGGAGACAAAGATACAAGGGTTGCCATTCAAATTC
Source organism: Hibiscus mutabilis (assembly GCA_019671005.1). Lineage (NCBI taxonomy): Eukaryota > Viridiplantae > Streptophyta > Magnoliopsida > Malvales > Malvaceae > Hibiscus > Hibiscus mutabilis. The sequence goes on from CM033715.1 coordinate 27,510,294, forward strand.
CAAAGATACTCAAGAAGGCATGTCTCTGAATACTGATGATGGCATAACCTTTCTTCCATGACAATAAGAACAATTTTACAAACATTGGAAGAATAGTAGGATCTCTATTCAAGAAAGCTTGTCACTGAATATTGATGTATCAACTATAATGATAATTTGACAAAGACCAAAAAGTGTTGAAGAATATGAGGATAAAGTCAATCCTTCCAACCAGGAGTACGAGATAACTAGACTGAGTGAACAAATATGCAGGGATCAAATGTTCTCTATGAAGCAAAGAGAATTATGGGGCTGAACCCATGATGCAGCCTGGTGGTGTTTTGGTGAACCTCAATCTCACCCAAATTAAAGAACGCGTCCTACAGTCCCTGAAGTTAAGAGTGGGCAATGGTGAAGATTTCTTTCCAAAGAATGGTCGATGGAATTTTAACAACAAGAAATTGGTGAAGCCAATTAGGATTGAAAGATGGGCGGTTGTTGACTTTTCTACTCGTTTTGATCCTGGTAAACACTGTGCAAAGTCTTTTTTAGTGAAAGGAACTCATATCGGACCTCCATTTGAGGAGATGGGCCAGAATAGACATTTACCATCTGTTGCCAGAGTTGAGAAAATGTTTGAGATAATATGATCCAAGAAAACTAATTCTGATAAAAGGATTATAAAAAGCAAAAATGACATGCATTCATGATTAGGCATCCCTAGGGGCATGTTCATCATAGTCATAGCATTTATTTGAATTTTGACAAGTATAAAACCCGTTTATCCATTCAAGAATAAGGAGGATGGAACCTTTTTCAAAATGCGCCTATCCATTCTAGCATCAGGAGAATGGAACCCGCTTATCTATTCGAGCATAAGGAGAATAGATCATGCTTATCCATTCAAGCATAAGGAGAATGGAACACCTTTTTCTCAGTCTGCTTATTTATCCGAGCATGAGGAGGATAGAACCAACATATCTATTCAGGCTTGAGGAGAATAGAACCTGCTTATCCATTCGAGGATAAGGAGAATGGAACACCTTCTTTTAGTCTGCTTATCTATCCGAGCATGAGGAGGATAGAACCGGCCTATCTATTCGGGCTTGAGGAGAATAGAACCTACTTATCCATTTGAGCATAAGAAGAATGAAACACCTTCTTTTAGTCTGCTTACCTATCCAAGCATGAGGAGGATAGAACCAGCCTATCTATTCAGGCTTGAGAAGAATAGAGCCTACTTATTCGTTCGAGCGTGATGAGAACGAAACTCGCCAGTCTGTTCAAGCATTGAGTTGTGACAGGTTTGGTAATTGGTGAAAATCAGTGTCCTTTGTTCTTTGCTCTATTCTTGTTTCACCGAAATGACCAAAGAGTGGCAGTTGTTGTCACTGGTTTTTCATTCGTGTTATACTGTTGATTAGTATAATTGTCATACGTTAGTGTTACATTGTTATTAGTATTATTGTTATGTGTTAGTATTATATAATATTGATGTGGTAGTTAGTATTATCATAGTTATATACATTTTTGTTACTGTTTAATTAATATAATAGTTAGTTGTTAAAACCTAAAAAAATATAAAAGTACACAGCCCATTTGTATTTATATTAAAATGTCCATTACAAAAAAATAAAGACTCCATTACACAATGGCTCGTTCGGCCCAGTTACAATTGAATTAAACCCTAATCACCCTTATTCTTTTGTTCCATACGCATTTGAAAGAGGACCGTTGGATCAAGAAGCTAATCCAACAGCGTGGATCACGCCAGCTTGAGAAGATCAGGCGCCGCATCCCCATCATCGTTGGATCCAAGAGCAATCGAATGGCCTAAATTGATCAGCAGTGGGACACGCAGATCACCACTCACGCATGGCAATCACGTGCCCGTCTTTCCAGCTTCCAGGGAACGTTTCATTTTCTCCAGCAGGGCTCAGGCCATCCTTGGTCGCTTTGATTGATCTAGCCAACAGTGTTGTCAACATTTACAGTCACTGGAAACACAAAAGAAACAAATGGGGGTTAAATCCCTAAAATACAGCACGGGCTAATCACTAAATCAAAGCCGAGGAAAGAATCAAGCTAAATTAGATTCAAAACAGAGGCAAATCGCGAGTCAATAGCAAATCAGCTTAAAATTAGAGCCGGAATAGAAGCATTATAGATGATTTTTAGGGATTCAAGCTTAGAATTCAAGCATTTTTGTACCTATAAATAACACTGTAATTCTTTGTAACAAACACTAGATTCATATGATTTACACAATCGATACACATACGATTCAGAACAATAGGCATTCGAATTCAAGAAGTTGTAAGCAAGCAAGCAAGCAATTGTAATCAAGTTTTCATTAGAGAAATAAAGCTCATTTTTTGGTAATTTTCTTCTCTATGTTTCAAGTTTTAAGTAAAGAAAGGAGGATAATGTTTTTTTTTACTTTCATTTTGAATAGCGTCGCTATGATTTTGGTTTCAATGTAGCTCCAGCGAGGTAAAAAATACGATTTGGGGGTCGCCAAAATCTAGGAAATTGGGTTTTTCTATAAATTTTTGCCGCCGACAACGACGGTAGGTGCCGATGGAAGGCGTCCACACGGCGGATGTTCATCGTGTTCTTCAATTCATGAAGAATACGAAGAACACTTCAGAGAATTTGAAGGAACCGTTTTTGATCTATTTGGAAATGAGGGGAGAAATTGATTTTTGTTCCTGAAATGTAAGTTATATACAAACCCATTTGACCGACCCATACCCGGCTTACAACCCGCGCCCTTCTTTTCTGGATCTTGTACTGCAGCACTTTAGTTTTAAATCCTTTCAATTTTGTCATTTTTCTTCTCAATTTAGCACCAGATTTACAATTGTTTTCAAATCAGCCTTCAAATTTTGTTTGTAATACCCTAAAATTTACTAAGTTGATTAAGGGTCATTTAGTACTAAGATAATATCTTAAAAGCTAACTTAGTGACTAAAATGACAAAAATGCAAAAGTTAGGATTTCTTTAATGACTAAGGTTTAAAGGTATCATGTGATAGATAGTGAATTGAATAAGGTATTCTTAAAGTTTGGTTGAATTTAAAGGAAAATTGGAATGGGAATTGAAGTTTAAAATGTTAGTGACCAAAATGTAAATTCTAAAAATTTTATGGCTAAAGTATAAACTTTGGAAAAGTTTGGGGACTAAAGTTGTAATTTCCTAAAAGTTAAGGGTTTTATTTCATAAATAAATATATCACCTAAGGGTGTGGATCGAATGTGAAGATTTTGGTTCGATCTGATATTTCGATTATTGGGAAAATCGCAGTTACAGTCTAAGTGGAATTCAGGTACCCGGATCGAACTGGAAAATTTTGAAATTTTGCCATATGATAGAGAAATGTTATAAAAGTCATTTCCAAGTGTTGGAAATATTTTTAGTTTGATTCAAGATGAATCCTACAGTTTATTTCTGAGTAAATGATTATTTATCGATATATTGGATCGAATGGAAATTTTGGAGACTGATCCAAAAGATATGGAAAAGTAATAAAATGTTATTTTATGAATATTTTATTATTTTTGGTTGAATTCTAACTAGATTTATTTAGATTTTAATGGAATGGCAATTTGGAAACAAACTAGTAAATAAAGACTAGTTGGAGGGCAAATTGGTCATTTGGCCCCAATGGCAATTTTGAAATATTTAAAAAGTTATAAGGGCAATTTTGGAAAGAGGAAATGGAAGATTAAATCTTGTCCCATGATTGATGATAAAATCAATCTCAACCATTGGATAAAAAGGGCAAAATTGTAATTTCACTGTTAAATGAATTTAATATTCATTTAATAGATATATGTTTAAAATAATGGTGCAGCCGTGAAACGTGGAGAAAGAGGGGAAAGAAGAAGAAAATTTTCCAAGCTCGATTTAAGCCCTGAAACTCGGTTTTCAGGTAATCTCTTCAACTACAAAGTTGTTCTACTCTTCAAGCTCTATCTTTTGATATCAATAATTCATGGAATACATGCTTGGTTGATGAGAATTTTCATGAGAAAGAAATTAGGGTTATGGATCAAATTGGGGCTTTTGAGATTTTATGATTCCATGATTGAATTCAAGTTAGAATTAAGCTAGTATGAACTTAAAATCATGATATTGAGTAGGGATTTAAGTTTTACATGTTTTGATTTTTATGAAGATGATTAGGGTTTATGGATTCAAGTTTAATTTAGGGTTTGTGATGTTGAAATAATGATCTAGTAAGCTTGAATTGTTGTTTGGAAGCAAAACCCTAAGTTAAATTGTGTAGGGACCATTTTGGCAAATTGAAAAGTTGAAGGACCAAATCTGAATTTTTAGAATTTGGAGTGTATTTATGTTATTAATGATGTTAGAGACAAGAAAATAAAGTTAGAATGCTAAATTGATGTTGAATTGAATTGGTGACCATTTTGACAATTTGTCAAAGTTAAGTGACCAAATCTAAATTGAAGTTTTGTATGGGGGCTAAATCTGATTTTTAGTTGTAATGATGGAATTAAGCTAGTAACGTTGAATTGAGGACTAATTTGCAAAGTTAAGAAGCTTGAATCCTTATCTTTGCATTTTAGTGACTATTTCGGTAAAGAAGGAAAATTAAGGAGAATTATTGTGAATAATTATTTGATGAAGAAGGTCATAAGATGGTGGGTTAAAGAAAGTAATTGGACTAAATTGAAAAGTAGAGAAGTAAGGAGAAGTTAGTATAAAAGTTGAAGTTGTTTATGGAAGCTGTGTAGAAAAACTAATTTATGGCAGTAACTTTGAAAATTCACCATAAATTCTACAAAAATGGTTAGATAGTGAATTTTATACGATGTAAAGATTTGTTCGTCTAGTTTCGTGTCCAACAAACGGAATCTGATTTTGAGTTTTGAGTCAAAAAGATATGAATTTTTAAGTGACGAAAGGTCAGAAAACAGAACACCAGTCTGTTCCGAATTTCAGCATTGTAACTGACTTTGAAAATTCGCCATAAATCGTACAAGTTGAATTTGGACTATTAATTTATATGTTTGAAAAGCTTATCGAATCTAATTTCTTTCGGAATGAACGGAGTCGAATTCCAAATTATAGATTATTTTATAGAAATGTTTCTTCAAAGGTACTGCAAACTGTCAGAAAATGAGAATTGATACACTTTGTATCTAATGTTGATTAGTAAGGTTGAAAGGGGTTAATGGAAGTTCAAAGTGGTCACTAAGGACAATAATGAATTTTTGAACAATACAAGGAAGAAAGGAAAACGTTTGGATATTTTGTATTCGAATGATTATTTTGGACAATATGTCTAAGATATTATTAGATTGGGATCTAACAAATATTTTACTTATTTGAATTATGAAGTTAAGTTCGAATCAAGGGAGGTTCGAGGTACAATGAAGGAAAGGATCAAAGAGGACTTAGTGAGGCAAACTAATAAATGGCCTAGGTGAGTGCAATGCATACATAACATTATACATGGATGTTTCATACATCACCGGTAGGACTTGCGACGAGTCTACCTGGTTTATATATTGTCATGATATTTATGTCATTGATCATATATTTGACATATTTTTCAAATATGTCAAAGGTTGAAAATAAATGCATTGATCACTAGTTATTGATGATGGTATAATATGAATGTTATTTCGGTTATGAACTGTTAAATGTTGATATATATTGATATATGTTGTCATTGATGACTTAAATGATGAAATAAAGCCCAATGTATGATATAGAGGTTCGATGGTATAGTTGGATATCCATAGGGTCATAAACAGCTGTATAAATATTCTAAGCACTTCAGGTAAAGTGCAAATATTATAAATACTCATTGAGGAGTATACTCATGCATGGTTTGAGTATACGGACTTACTACGGGTGCTAAACACTTTGGTGTAATTTCATAAAAACTCAATGAGGGATATATTGTATACTCCGATAAGTATACAGAAGCACTTCGGTGCTAAGCACTCCCGGTAGAGTGCAAATAATACACATACTCAAGAAAGGTTGGGTATGGGGGGGTGACTCGTGTACATAGAATCTCTTAATTCGATACCTTGGGCTAAATAAATTAAAAAGAATAAAAAAACAGGAAGATAAGCTTGAAAGCTTGCAAATAGAAATGGGAAAAAGGTATTGGTAAGCATTGAAAGCTTACGGATGGAATGGCAACGGTATTGGTAAGATCTAATCTTATCACTTTGATATACATATTTATTTATGTTAACAAGCATATAATGGTAAGGTGATCATATGCATTGTTAATCATTAATATTGATATTATGACAATTGCACTTGAATTCGAATTATTGCCTCACTAAGTAAATACTTAGCGTGTAACTGTTTTACACGTAGGAAAGAAGAAATGGTTGGAGTAAGGAGCATAAACGGACATCATCAATCAATAACAGGTACATCAGTATCAGTAAGATATCTTTTGACACTGTTTGATATTTACTAGTTGGCATGTATATTAAAATGATATGCCAGCTCTGATAGAATTTGTATTTTATGTGGTATCTGGATGAATTTTAAGTCAGGCAGCTTCATTAATTATATAAAGTCAAATTAAATTAATAAGTTGTTGCCTGAAATTAAACTCGATTTGAAGATTAAAATATTATGTTTAAACTATACGCGATTAAATACATTTGTAAATAGAAACTAAATATATTGTAATATTTTTAAAAGAATCAAAATTTTTACCGAGTTACAAATGTAGAGGGTTTTACAAATGTTTTGTGATATCTTTGACTCGTATGCAGCTATGAATACAGGAAAGGGGTATTACATTGTTATTCTTTCAACTTAGTCCTTAACTAAAAATTATTTTAAAAAATAATAAAATAGTTATCCCTTACTTTATTTAAAATTTATTTCTCTTAGTTATTTAATTAAAGCAATTTATTTGTTTCTTGTTCTTTTTTTAAATATTTGTAAATGTGTGTATGTTTGAGAACGTAGGATTAGGGCCTTTGAAAATTAGATTAGAGCCTTGTGTGATGAAAAACTTTCTTCATGTGTAAGATAAAATACACTTAAATACATTATAACCTTAATAGTTAAAATGAATATAGACGTTTCTTTAAGGTTTAATCAGTAATTAGGTTTTAATTAAAAGACTTTAACAAACTTAATCTTTTTGTTGGATATTTTAAAAAGTGAAAACTAATTAATGCGGTATCTTACCAAACAAAAATGACGGGTTAGCGCCAGGAGTGTTGGCGGTGATTGGAGTTCATTTTTCGGGCGGTAAGGCTGTTAAAATAGATTTATATTCATTGAAAGGACGAATAAATTAAAACTCTCGTGAACTTGCAAATTCCAATTTTAAAAATGCTTTTTGAAATCCATTAGGTACCAATTTTTGGGCGTTGTAGGGGTGCTAACCCTTCCCCACACATAACTGCCCCCCCCCGAACCTGCTTTCTCTTATTTTCATGGACCAAAAATGTTATTTTAATAAATAAAATGTTTTATTAAAATAACCCTTGTTTTAAAAGTGATCCAATCACACTTTTTTAAAAAAATATTGGTGGCAACTCCGTGATTTAGTTTTCAAAACGTCAGGACCCCGTAAAAAGGGTTGTGACACCATCAATGCCCAATCCGCCCAAGACTCCAAGGCCCGTTGAGAATGGTCATCTTTTGACCAATGCACATGGAAGGAGATCACATTTGACCAACAGTTGGGGGAAGTATCCTTTGCCACCTAAGTGTGATATCATAGAATGATTCTTGCCCTTGGTAATTTAGGTAACCTTGTATTTGAGTGATATTCTTTCAATAGATAGGAGATATGTATCTTGAGGATTCATCCATAGCCCTTGGATCGAATAATCCATGACCGTTAAATCATAGGAGATAAGCCTATAAATAGAGGCTTTCACCCACCATTGTAAATCATTCCATATTCCATCTTCGATCATTTCTTTGAGTTTGAGTAAAGAGTTTATATTTTCTCTCAACCTTCTTTCTTTGTTTTCCTTGTTGTCTCACCTTAGCTTTTCAAAGCTTCCGCCATTCTAAGTTCTAAGCATTCTTGCTTAGTGATTTTGAAGGCTGACTTAGTCTTCGATTAAGATCATCGACTAAGGCCGCACGGATCAGCTAGTCAGACTCTAGCCCCGTGACACCCTATACAAGTAAACCTACTAACAAAATTTCCACTTAATAGCTAAAGAACTATCAACATTTTCCATTCAATTACAGTCATTTAATCTACGGGTAAAACTTTGATACACAGGTTGTGTAAAACTAATTTTACACAAGCCTGTGTTTTTACCTTATAAAACACAAATTCTAAATTCCTAAAACCTAAACCCTAAATTATAAATACTAACCTTAAATTCTAAACCCTACAACTTAAACCCCTAAACTTGTAACCCTAAACTAAACCTCTGACCCCTAAATTTGAAAAGCACGTGTAAACGTTTGTTTACGTGGACTGTGTATCAAACTTTTTCTCTTAATCTAAACATGACATCTCTTTTTACAAGAAAAAAAATTAAATGCCAACTTAGGCCTTTTTCTATACCCCTACAATTACATTCATGTCATAAGTGATGGTTCATATTGCACCAAGCCAGTCTAACAACCACAACCTTTATAGTTCTTCCTTTACTAGCACACTGCAACCATTCCAGAATTTCAAACCAGCAATTTTGCACCATATTTCTGCAATATCAAGATTCAGATCTGCATCATGTAAGAGGACTCCCCAAAAAGATAGTCCCTAGTTTCAAAACCACCATCACATAACAAACAACTAGAGTCCAATTGATTTCCCCATCTAATTATTCTATCTTTAGTTTGCAATCTATCCAACACAATAAACCATTACTACAACAATATAGTTTTTTAGTGGCAAATTGACAGTGACTAGGAATAACTTTGTCACAAATATTAACTTTTTGTGACAATTTTTTGTGCGACACTATTAGTATAAGTAATTGTGACGTATTTTTATTTAGTCACTATAATAGTAGTAATTGTAACGATTACATTTTTCACAAATAAATTCTCACTATAAGTATATAATTGTGACACAAAATTTATTGTCACTGACGATATGTGAAGTGATCACTATTATTTGATATTTGTTATGACAATTAAATTACTTGTCACTTAAAGTTTTACTTTTTGTTGTGATAAATTTTGTCACCAATAAAAAATAAAAGTAATGACAAATTAGATATTGTCACAATGATAAATACATTTTTATAATTATAAAAATTAAATTTATCATAAACTAGTTTGTCAAGAGATAAAATATTTCTATAGTCTCTATACTATGTGTAAATTATTGTTTTAGTCAATCTATTTTGATCAACTTTAGTCCCTATATTTTTCAAATTTTAAAATTTCAATCCTAATCCTAACGGGACACCGACAATATGACTAAATTAAAAGGACTAAAAATGATCAAATTAAAGAACAAAAATTAAATAAGCAACTTGTGTATAAAAAATTGGCTAAAAACAAATTGTTACTTATATTTAAAGATTACCATTCATGTCAGGATCGAAATTTCAAATTTTAAAAAGTATAGAAACTTAAAGTGACCAAATTAAAGCACAAAGACTAATATGTGATTTTAGCATAATATATGATAGAAATTTTATTTTTTGAAAAATTTAAAAGAAATATTCTATTTTGATTAGTTTTCCTTCAAAAAATCTAAATAGTTTCTTCAGCATACGTACTTCGTATAAGAAACCATAGAAAAATTAGTTAAATTATTATTATAATAATTAGTGTTATAATTAGTACATATTTTTAAAATAAATAAAATTAACTTCAATTACAAGTTAACCTAAATATTATTTTTCTTTCAAAATAATATTAAATTTCTTGTCTAGCCTAGTGGATATGTATTGCACTCTTGCCCTAAAGGTTCTAGATTCGATCCTCCTTGAAGCCATGCATTGCATTTATTTACTCAAAATTGACATATGAATATGCTACATCATCAATAATTAAATTTTCAGTGATCTAATGAAAGTTAAAAGTTTGCCGACTAGAATGCAAAAGCACCATTAAATTTTAGAGACAATTAGTGATTAGTTTAAACCCTAAATAAAATGATTACAACTAAAAATATAATTAATTTTTTATTATTGAAAGTGACAACATATTTTAGACACTATTTAAATATATATTTGTGATAGAATATTTGTCACTAATAAGAATAACATTAGTGTCTAAATTTTAGTCACTATTAATAATCATTTGTGTCAAATAGTGTGGTCATAAAAAATATAACTATTGTGACAAAATACATGAAAGTTGTCACTAATATAATAGTGACGGAGTTATTAGTGACGACTGGTGACAACTTAAAAAAATAGTCACGATAAATTTCAGTGACTAAATTTAACACTTTTTGTGACCATTTTTAATGTCACTAAAAATGTATTTTTCTTGTAGTGCATGAAATTCTAGGTATGGTCAAGCCATCCCAAACAACTCAAGACCATGACACTCTATCCCTCTTGTGCCTAAGGGACTCTCAAATTGTCCAAGCCTTATATTCCCCTACAAGCTCCTCATATCTGTCCATTCATCCCTAAGCTCCATAAGCTTTTTCCAAACCCAGCTATGAGTAATTTTAACTGGAACATTCAAAATTTAACATTCGTTCAATAGATATTGTTGCACCCATGCCACCCAAAGCAAACCAACTTGTGTGAGCAATAACCAAATGCACCTTATCATACAAGCCTTGTTCCATGTAACCAACTAACCATATTATTCGCTCTCAGTCCCCTTTAACATTTAGGATGACAAATAGCCTCCCAAATCACCCAAAGACCCCTAACATCACCATTTGTACCCTTCCAAAGAAAGACATTACAAATTTGAGAAATATTCTTTATCATTTTCGAGTTCAATATAAACACCCTACACCAAAAAAAATTAATGCTAAATAACATTGCCCGGATGATCTAAAGCCTCCCTGCAAAGGACAAACTCTTAGAAGACCACCCCTAACTCTACTGACAATCTTTCCCACAGATCCCTCATAATCAACAATAAAAAGGCTCTTTGAAACAAGTGGTACACTTACATATCTAACTGGCAGCACTCCAACTTTGAATTCGGATTGCTCCATCATCATCTGAATTTCAGCACTACTAATTTTAGCAGTAAACATCTCACATTTTGGCCTTATTTATCTTCAACTCTGACAGCTTATAAAAAAACATCTAACACCCTTTTAACTATTAGAATAGACTTCAAATCACCCTTTGTGAACACTAGCAGATCATCTGCAAAATAAATGTGGCTTTCTTCATTTTGGATGAAAACCAAACACACCACATTTACATTTATTGAATAGGCAAGGAGAGAGAAGGTTCTCCTGCCTAACCCCTTTTGCCCTAGCAAAATAAACAATTAACCCCATTTATATTTATTGAAAACTTAAAATGCATCACACAAGTCTCTACCCACCTTCTAAACTAAACAGAAAATCCCTAAACTTTCAAAACCTGAAGAATAAGTTTTCAGTTTATTAAATCAAATGCCTTTCTAAGGCCGATCTTAATTGCACATCTTGGTACTTTCTGCCATACCCCTGCATAATTTCCTGAGCAAGCAATACATTATCTACAATATCCTTACCTGTCAAAAAAGCACCCTAATTTGGCAGGATTAAATCTGACAGTTGCCTTATCATCTTATCAACATGATATTGGTCTAAAATCAGTAGTTGTCCTAGGAGCCAAAACCTCAGGTTCAAGAGTTATAGAAATAGAATTAAAAGCAAAATAAAGATTACCAATAGAGAAGAAAATACAGATCCCCTTTAAAACTTCTTGTCCAATAATTTCTCATGTTACCTAATTTTTTTACAGAATATCCATTTAGCCCAGGAGCCTTGTTGTCATTCATAGCAAAAATTACATCTTTAATTTCCTTGTGAGAAACGGGGGCAATCAAACTATTCCCCACTTTAGAGGGAAACTCCACCCCTAAAATTTACTTTAATAGATTATTAGACATCAACTCTACCTCAGGATCCACCTTGCCAAGAGAATTTGAAAAAAAAAAAATCGGCCAACTTATTTGAGATCCCGGCATAGGTGTCCAACCTCTACCCTTGGTCATCATAAAGAACAGAAATGGTATTGGCCTTTTGCTTCACAACAACTTGCCTGAAAAAAATAAGCAGAATTTCGACCCCTCTCCTTCACATATTGGACTCTAGACTTCTGTCTGAGAAAGGACTCCTCAGCCAGCAATAATTCCTTTAATTCTGCAACCACAACTCTCTCCCCAATATTACTGGCAGTGGGATTACTCATCAAGAGCTTCTACAAATTATCAATGCTTGTTGAACACTCTATTTGATATATCACTATATGCTTTCCTATTCAGTTGTTTCAAAGGACCTTTTAATTTCTTCAACTTTTCAAGTGAAATTTGCATGGGGTTACCATGTGCAAGTTGCTTCCAGGACTCCTCAACAATAGTCAAAAAAAATAGGGTGCTTAATCTAAAAATTAAAAAATTTGAATGGTCTTCGACGCTTTACTAAAGGGGCTCTCACCATCATGCGACTAGGAGAGTGGTTAGAGCGCCTAAGGACCAGAAACTCCACTATAAAAGAGGGATAAACAGTCAACCAAGCTTGATTTACCAATACCCTATTTATCTTCCTAGATAAAGGGTCTTCATCCCTAAAATTACACCATGTGAAAAGTGAACCAGTAAAAGAATGGTCAATAACATTTAATGCACCCCGATAGTTCCTAAACTCTTCTATAGCTCAAGTGACATCTTGGCTTCCATTAAAACTAAAACTTTTTTGCCCCAACAGTAAGCTCTAAACTCAATAAATCACTTCACAAAACTAGTTTTTCCTCTCTACTGTTGCTACCATAAACCACGGATAAAAGAAAAATTATCTCCTTTTTGATACAATACATGTAATCAATTGGGCAAACTTAAACACCACATCCACTTTCCAATCACCCCTACATAGGATCCATATTCTGCCATTTGAAGCAAACTCATAGTTATTTATAAACTGTCAATCTCTAAATCTTTCAACAATAACTTCAGGAAAATTGGGCTCCCGAACCCTAGTTTCCAACAAACCAAGCTCCTCAACGTTAAACTATTTAACCACCTTTAAAATTCTACATCGTTTTAGAGGATCATTCAATCCTCTCACATTCCACACAAAAAAAAACTCATTAGTGCAACCACCTGCCTTACTTTTTCTTTGCTTGCCACCTCTACCATGCTTTTTCTTGTTCAGTTCCTTTGCCTTGGGTCTTAATTGCTGCATCAGCTCAGCAAAACTTTCAGTAGCAACACGACTTTTCTCATAATAATTAATATTTTTATTAATATAATGTTATAATATTATATTAATATTAAATATATAAAATATTATTCATTATTAATAATTCAGTAATATTATTTTTGATGAAAATAAACAATTATATTAATAATATATTACATATTATTAAAACAATAATATAGTAATATTGTAATATATCTAAGTAAATCATTATAATATTAAAAAAAAGATATTATATTATTTATTTTATTAATAAATGTATTTTGATATTTTCGTAAATAATAATTTCTATTATAATAATATTATACTATTGTATTAAAATTAAATACATAAAATAATATTACTCATTAATAATGATTCAATAATGTTTTTATGATAATATTATTTTTAGAAAATAATAAATATTACTAAATAAAGTAATAATTTATTATATATTATTAATATAATTATATTATATTATATTATATATTATAATATAATATAATTGAATATTTTATTATAATATTATATTATTACAATTTTAATAAATATATTTTAAATATTTTAATAATTAATGTTTTTGTTAAAATGATACTAGAATTATATATTAATATTAAATATATATATATATATATATAATATTATTTTAGATGTTCATGAAGTCAAAAATTGGGAAAACATTTTACGGAAAATTAGACCGTAAACAATTTACAAAAATGCAAAGGAAATTTGTTGACCAGGAATATAAATACATTGACTAATTTATTTTTTGCCAACCAAACACAAGAAAATAGGAAAATCATTTTCTGTAAAATAAATTACATGAAACAAACATACCATTAGTGTGTTAGTAGAACAAGACCATCGTAATCTAGACACTGCATGTTAGAGGGAGACAGTCATTTTCTGACTATGACGTTAGATATTTAATTAAGACGGATCGATCTGAATACTGAACATTGCATTAGTCATCAAAGTGATCCGGAATCAAATAAAATTACATATAGTTTAAAATTACATACCTAAAATTGTTTGAGTTTGGTTTTGTAAAGAAAAAAATACCAAGGGCAAAAGTCTCATTCTACACTAAATTTCGTAAAGCACTTCAAAACCAAAATAAAAATTAACTACAAAACTGAACTCTACGTACTTAATTTTGGTTACATGCAAAATTTCAACAAAACCAAAATTCAAATTCAACATGAATCGCAAAAACAAGAATACTATAGACTAAATCATAAAAATTCGGTATTGACTTGAAAATGTTAAAATATCAGTTCTAACATAAATTTTAAGTCAAAATAAGGTTAATTTCAAAATTCTCAAGTCATGTGTACTTAAAACAAACGTTTAACCGCATTTTGAAAATCTAGTAATAAAATGTAAATTATGTAAAATAATTTACAAGTTCAAAATCAAGTCTCGTAGAAAATACACGTGTATCGAAACCATACTAAAGATATCGAAATTCTTAAGTTTTATATCCATAAAATGCATCAGGCGTTCATCTAAAGACATCAAAATCAACATGTGGGCACTTAAACTTGTTCATTAGCTATCAAAACTTGAACCCAAAAACTACAACAACAAAAAATAATAACGGCCCCTAACCATGCTAGAAAAATCTAAAACGCTTCTAATGCACCTTCAACATATCACACACATGAAAACACACTTCAATGCCAATTTTTATCATAAAAAGCACACTAGATCAAAATTTAGACATAGTTCATTTCATGCAACTTTTCTACTTTTCAAGAACTATGAGTCTCATTTTTAGCATATATGGTCATATACCAATACCAAAAAATCACATTACCTATTTTAACCATTTAAAACATGCTCAAATCATTCACAACATAGAATCACCAAACTTAACATGCTAACTCAATCACCATGCTTGTAAAACACTATTCATGCTCCAAGTATCAAACATCCTTCCTATCATACATCAATCATACTTGAAATACCTCATATTATTTATCATCGACATGCCAAAATCCAACATAAAATTGAGAATTCAACATAACAATAAAGACTTAATCTCTTATTGTCCACATTACCTTAAAAGACAATTCTGAAATATTTATTACATACTTAGTAGTGTTGTCTTGCCTTGAAACACCTCACTTGCTCTCCCAACAATCCTCCAAAAGTCTATTTCATTGTCTAACGAAAGTAAGCTTCAAAATATTTAGTGAATGCTCTACGCACCACAATAAAAATGCTATAATGCAGTTTAAACAAAAGCATGCTATATGCATCTCAAAACCAATGTTAAAAAACAAAATTTAATGCACCAAAATGATGCTCATTTATTGTCATTTCTCGATCTCATACTCTATAGGCTTCATAAATCACAAGGCATCATGATTGAAAATCATAAGGCATCATGTTAAACCAATGTACATATACATTATCTGATATTTAGATCTCCTTATTTCTACTTCAAGTTAAACCAATGGGCCTTTGGGACTAATGAGTCCTTAGATTACATATGATAGACCAACGAGTCCTTAATACATCATTTATACCAGCATGTCCTTAGTGTAGACATACAAGTCTTTGCAAAATCTACAATCGATCGATTAGATTAATGTATCTTTAATTTTTCTAACGGAAGACTAACGAGTCCTTAATGTAAGTATACTCAATACTAAGGCATGCCAATTATATTCAATGGTTATACAAGATCGCAATCCAACCTATCCCATTTAAAAAAATTTTTTCTATTTTAATGCACATTTCAACTCACAAAATCTAAATTTCGAAATCATACTCACAAGACATTTCATAGCATATGCATTGATGCTTCCAAAACATATTTTCGAACACTTATCACATGCTTCTTAGTTCAAGCATTCATTTCAACTAATCATGTTCATAAAAACATAGCATTATGGAATCAAATTTTTGTTATGCATCATTTGAAATCATCATAATTCGTGCGACTATTGAACAAAACTAAAATAAATCAAGTATAGTGAATTATCTTACTCTTGAAAATTAGAATAGGTTTTTCGGGCTATTTTTAAACTCTCGATTAACACATCAGATTGTGCTAATGAGAAGCACCACATAACGCTCGCCAATGAGCTCTAATTCACAACTGAAAAGTTCAACCGATATTTCTTTTCTTCATTAACTTCTTGAATCAGATTTCGAAACTTCAAAGACACATTAAACATGACCAAATATGATTACTAAGAGTCAAAATTCGTTCAAAATTGCCAAAAGTAAGCTAATCTACACATTCAAAAAGTTAGGATATCTGATCCGATTTGAAATTTTATATATATAAAATTTTTGGATAGACAATTTAGCGATCCGTATCTAGGATATTCAATTTTTTGGGGTCGGATATCCGAATATTTAAATTTATGACTTGATTTAATTATTTTTTTAATTTGATCATCATGTCCATGAAAATTTTAGGTTTTCAAATATAACAATAAAAAAATTATTGAATATAACAAGATTTATATCCATGAAATTTTCAATTTTTCATATATAACAAGTAAAAATATCGAATATAATAAGATTCATATCTATAAAAAAAAATTAATTTTAGGATATCGGATATCCGGTCCGAATGTGAAATAACTAACCGTATCCGATCCAAATTTTCCGAAAAATAAAAAACGAATCGGATTTTTTTACACACCCTTACCATGTATAAGGTAGGACACGAATGGTAACCAGTTCACTCAAAATACCTGATTAAACTATCAAGCCCACGGCTCGAGTCAACGCGAACTCATTGACCAGAAATTTAGGTTATTACAAACGGGATGAAAGTATCTCACCGGACCCACTGGTTGACATCCGCCAGTCATCCCAGATGACATGATTTCTTAAAGAAACCGTGTCTCATCAAGAAATAATTGGAGGAGACACATGGTGGATACCCATCAATGTCGACCGCAACACGCATGCAAGCTGCACTAAGTTGTTGCTAATAACTCCTTCCATCCGTTATCCCCACCTCGTCACTTGTGGACAAGGACAAAGCAACCGCAGACTTCCTAACAAGCGGGTGACAACGAGGTGAGACCTCTGCCCAGATTTGATCTTTCGTACGAGATCAAATGAGAAAAGCAAAAGTCAACTAGAACGCACAGAGAATAACAAACCACAGACGAAAGACTAGCCGCCTAAGATAAACTTATGTTAGATCATTTATTAATCTACAACCAATGTGTAGAAATCTTAGGAAACTTCTCATTTTCCAATTCCTATATGAAAGCATTGTAATAAGATGATAAATTTTTTCCGTTAAGAAGATTTAAAGCGCCGCAAAGCCTCTACTCCAAGCCTAAGGTGCAAACAGACCAAACTTAAGCATTCTACTCTACGGAAAAGCTCTACCAAGTAAGCCATTTAGTTAGTTGGGTGAGAAGAAGCATTCAAAATGAACACTAGCTAGGTAGGGTAAAAACAAAAGACTTTAGATTCAGCCTAGAGTGTCGAGAAATCCACTATACTTCTAGTGTTGTAGATGCCTCCACTCCTCAAGTAATGAGCGTCAAGATCCTTCGCCCCCAAGAGATGTCGAGATGCCTCCGCGCCACTACTACGGATTTATCTCAAACCTCCGCTCCAAAACACTAAATCTACAAGAGTGTTAAGAAACAATTCCAGTGTTGAGATGCCTCTGCCCTATTCTCAACGTCGAGATGCCTCCATTTCGCGACTCTTCTACATTAAAGAATTTTACAAAGAGCGTCGAGTAACCTCTGCTCCAACATATTGATTTTCACAATAGTGTCGAGCAACCCCGCTTCAAAACATTCATTTTTACCAAAGCATCGAGCTACTTCCGCTCCAACATATTCATTTTCACAAGAGCTCGAGTTAGCTCTACTCCAACATTTCAATTTCCACAATTCAAGCAACGAGCACTAGAAGATAAAAGCATAACGAGACTTCTTTTCTAAAGTCTCATATTATGCCACTTTATGACAATCCCTCGACCAGCGGAAATTGTTATACCCAACATATCTCCGACATTATCTTTCCCTGTGCAGAAAATGTTAAAAATTGAAAATCATTCTTTCACTTTCACCATTAACTTTAATAAACTAACTTAAATGGTGGATAATGTAAATAAATAAATAAAACTCTCTATTTTTTATAGTTGAGAAAAATAAATAGGGAAGTGGTTTAAACACTGCATCCATCTGTTCATCGTATGTGCTCTTCCTCTATTTTTTGATTTTATTTATTATAATATGGGCAATCTAATTTTCTTTATTTACAATATTAAAATTCAAACCTTTAATTTTATTTAAGAGACTTAACGTTTCATCCCGCTATACCAATTTATTATTAGCAAAGTTAGGTTTATTATTTTAGTGTTTTAGCAAGCATGTCAGCAGAACCTGAAGAGAAAAATCAGCTTGTTGGGCATTATGTTAGTAATCCCGTTATTATTATTTATGCAGTGGAATCTTTGATATCTTCATACATAAATAGATAAAAGAGATTCGTATTAGTATAAATTGTAAAAAAAGAAGCCAGTTTTCCTTCATCTTTGATTAGCTTTTTCCTTTTGGACTAAGTGGTAAAATCGGATCGACAGTGAAGCACGATCAACTTTCAAGCCATTTCAGATACAGATCATTGGAGGCCAGGCCAGCTCGAAAAGCTTATCAATTTTAAGGTTCAACCATGTCACAAGATGTATGATTAATTTAATAATTATGCTTGTAGGTAAAGCAGGAGACGTGCAGAGAGTTGAGTTTTTTTCAACAATTTTTACCTAAAAGAAGGGAAAAGTGGATTGCTCCTACTGGAACTATAACTCAAGACTTAAAAGAAAAATTAGATGCCAATAAAAATCTTTAACTATCTACTTCAAATTGTGTTTACAAGTTTGTCTTTTTTATGAAGAAAAAGTTTATGAATATACTGAAAATCCGGCTAGCAAGAAATGTGAACAAATTGGATGAAATTAAAGGAGGAAGTGAAAGGTTAAAAGCATAGAAAAAGGTTATAAAGTTTTTTAAATCCTAAACTTTTTTTCTTGTGCTTTCAGTATTTAGGATATGTGGGTCATTGCTAAGGAATCTTTTTCCCGTCACTTACACATGGGTTGATGCTAATTTCAGATGTAGGCAAGCCAATAGGAGAAAGGGAAAGAAAAAAAAGTGCTTATATGGTAATTTTTTTAACAAATGAAGTTTTTGTTTTTTTTTTAATATTTATTGGAGGAAAGTTCTGTCGTGAGGCATTCTTAGGGTGCGACCAAAATGAGGCGATTCTACTTAAATTCTTACTCAATTGGTAAGAATTTGTATAAAACAAATTTTTACCTAAGGCAAAATATACACAAATTCTTATCCAGATGATAAGAATTTATGTAGTTACACAAGTTCTTACCCAGTTAGTAAAAATTCCGGTTCTACCTAAATTATTACTTAGTCTTACATTAATTTCTTATTAAAATGGTAAGAATATATGTATGGTCACATTTTAACTGCACCATAAAGTGCCGCACCTTAGTAGTTCCTAAGATACTTATTGTCACCTCCTAAGTGTGATTATAAAAACCAACTCTTGTCTTGTCAAGATATAGACTGTATTATGAAGGAGATTGATGATGAGGAACAAGATGTTGAAAGTGTTGAGGATGGAGACAAACCGACCTCAAATTTGTTTGCTTCAGTAATTGACATTCGCTTGTTCATGCATCTCATAGCTTTTCTTGTGTTACCGAGCAGAAAATTTCAAAGTAAAACATTATTTAGTGAACTTGACAGGATGTACATATATGTCACGTACGAGAGATAAAAAAATATTAATTTCGAATAAAAAAAAAGAGAAAAGTAATAATAGTATATATCTTATTACACATATCTTTTGAGAAGTAAATAATGATTTTGATACAAGCGGTATCAAAAAAAATTTAATTATCTAAACACCTCAATGCATATAATAATTAAGGTGAACAACTGTGATAATGACTCATGACAAAAACATTACAAGATTAAATAGAGGATAATCTCACGTTTGAAAAAAACTAAAACATCAATCTCACACTAAAAACGAAAAAGACCGAATAAAACATATCATTTGAAAAGAAGATAATGGCCCATAGTATAGTATATAATTTTTATGTAACAACCATTCTGAATCCACAAAAGAAATGATGTTAGGAGGCACAATGGTTGGATACGGCGAGAAGTTGAATATAAATGAGAAAGCAGACAACGAGAGCCCGATAGGGAATGTGATGCATGAAAACCACCTACTCCCAAGCCTTTCAATTTATCAACATCAACATCAAGTTAGAGATTTCCATCCTTACTATGAACGGTAAGAGTGTTCATAGTTAACCATTGTAGTATTTTGATTAAATATAATGAGATAAATATATTATTTTTAGACATCATCATCCAATCACATTAAAAACAAAAATTTTGTAATATTTTGTTTAACCATAAACACTCCTAAATTTAACAATGCAATTGAAATACGATACACCTAAATTTGGTAAACATGGTCCTTAAATTACTATCAATGATTTAAGAAAAAACTTCTATATACCGTATGATGGGATCGTCTAACAAACCATAAACATACCCTTCGTAGGCACACGATATATAGGAAGATTTATAAGACTCAAACGTAAATCCAGAATTTTAAAAGTTAAAACCCACTTAAATTATGAAGCAAGCTTCATGAAACTCCAAATCCAAAACCAAACCTCATTTCAACTTCATAATTGGCAATTTATTTATATGAAAACTAAATGTATAATATAAAATAAGCGTACAATTTTAGTACACATGCCGAGTAAAATTAATTTTACACAAAACCTACATATTCACATTATAAAAACCCAAATCATAAATTCATAACTCTAACCCTAAAAAAATAAACCCTATACCTTAAATTCTAAACATTATTTTTTAAATTCTAAATCCGAAAACCTAAACCCCTAAACTTTAAACTCTAAACTAAAACCCTAACCCCTAAAATTAAAAGGCACTTGCAAATGTGTATCAATTTTTTTTTCCATAAAATAATATGTTAAATTATTTATGCTTACAAACATGTTAAACAAGTATATTTCTTGGAAGTAAAAATTACAACAAATGTGCTTAATCGCACTCAAATCAACAACGGTACCAACTCAGGTCAAGTTCAATCAGCATATATAGACAAGTCTAAAACAAACCTAAATCCTAAATGCAGAAATGTTGAACAGAGATTCAAATGCAGAAATAAATTCTAAATGCTTCTAATTCTGTCCATGCAAGCAAGATCTTGAGAATCTATAATTGGTTCTAGCAGGAGCCCTTCAAAATGTAGTCAATGCCAAAACAAACTACCTTTTCATAACCCATCCCATCAAATGAGAATTTGATGGCAAGATATAGAACAGAAATTCGAATGCAGAAAAAAACTAGAACAAAACACAATGAAACACAATGATGACGGATTTATTTTTAATTGGGATAATATTAATTTTAGTCCCAAAACTTATATATTTCTATTAATTTGGTCCTAACTTTATTAATTTAATTATTATCTTAACTATTTGAGATTAAACTGTAAATTTCTCTTTGTCTGTCTTCTTCCCTGAAAACCTTAACCCATCTTTTTCCCCCGAACAATTCCACCGTTTGCACACTCTGTAAATCAATTCAAATAGTTAATGTTAAATTGATATATACAAAATTTAATTAATTTAATAATATACAACGAAAAACCCAGATTTTTCCTTGAGCAATTCTACCGTTGTAAATCAATTCAAATAGATAGTGGTGGAGGCAGTATGAACGGTGGCGGCGATGGGGAAGTTCCAAACCAGCAGCAAGCATTTTCTCGCCTTTTGTAATGTTCTAGGTGAAGGTAGTGTAGGTGAAACCCCAATATTTTCTCATATTTTATTGCTCCACATAACTCGCCCAACACAAATAAATCTCGATTTAAGGTTGACGGTGGTTCAAGGAAAAAATAGGGGCTAGGGTTTGGGGAAGAAGAAAGAATAAAGTGAAAATTTTGTAGCTTTAATCCAAATATTTAAGATGATTATTAAATTGATAGAGTTTAGACTAAATTGATAAAAATGTATAAATTTTCGACTAAAAGTGTAATTATTCCAATTAAAAATGAACTACGTCATCATCTCTGTTAATTTTTAAATATCAGTTACTAAAACATAACAAAAACATAACGTTAAGTACTACTTTGCAAAAAATAATAGATAAGGTACTAAAACAAAAACACGATAATAGGTTAGGTACTAAATATGTAGTTTACCCTATTTATAATTAATAAGATTAAAAAATTAAACTATAACATTTGAAGAAAATGTTAATATAAAAAGCTAATTTACCGATAAAAAGGTATGGCCAACCCTAGTGTTTCTTCCGTCGATGCTTCCAATTTGAATCTGGACGTCAATCCAAGCGGTAGGTCGTCGGATGATTTGATCTGTCTAGATGCCCCAGCAGCATTGGTAAACATTGGTTTTCCAATCTCAATTAATGAATTTTTGGGTGAGGATGTACGTAACCATGAGACGCCTTTAAGGGAGGGCTGTGAGAACCGAATCAAGGATAGTGATGATGGGGACAGTGTCATAAGTGTTGTGGATATAGCCAATCTTGTGGGTGCTGCTTCTACCATTGTTGTGGATGAGATTGGTTTCGCAAATAATTCTTATGATGGGGTTTTAACATTGTTGGGAATTACATAATCAAATAAAAGCACTAATACCTCTATGGATATTGTCAACGATGAAAAAGAAGTCTCTGCTAAGTAGGACTCTACGAAAACCGTCCTTCAATGGTGGGAGATTTTGAGATCAACCAGCAACCAAGTTTGATTGGAGAACTAGATGTGGAAGTGTAGGATGAGGGCATTATCATTGTTAGGGATTGACTACCGTCGGAAATAAGGTTCTCATAACGTATCCATAAATCGGTTGATGAGAAATTGGTGAAGTCTATTATCGTGAGACTCATGGACAAAATCATTGGATAGAAAACATCACTGAACAGAATTCATGAATTAAGGAATTTATCGGACGAGATTAATCTTGTGGAACTTTAGACAACGATTACTTCCTTGTTCATTTTGCTCTTGAGGAAGATTTTGATAGGGTATTATCGAGTGGACCTTGGGTTGTATACGGTGTAGCCTTGGAGCAGACACTTCTCAAACTTAGTGGATCACTCGACAAAAATTATTGCGTGCGGTACATTTGGCTGGTCTCATTTATCGTTACTATACTAAAAATTCTTGCGTGGGTACGTTTGCCCATATCAAAGGGGTTGAGAAAGCCCTCGAAAATGGAAGACTGATATCCCAAACTCTTAAAATTGCTTTTAAAAAATGAGTTGTATTTAGTGTTGGACTATGAAAAGAGCTTTTGACATCAGAAAGCTCGCACTAGCTGGATTAAGAAAGGAGACCGAAATACAATATACTTAAAGGAGACCGAAATACAATATACTTCCACATTTCAACCATGGCACGATGTAGGCGGAACACAATTTGGTCTCTCCAAACAGTATATGGTGCTTGGTGCGATGACCCTGTGATGTTGAAATCCCATGCAGTGGAAGGAGTTATTCACAAGTGAACTTCGGGTTCATCGAACTAGTGCTCTTAGGGCAGTTTTCATCGCTTTGCTGACAATGGACTTCGAACTCTTATGGTAGATGTGTCTATTGTTGAGGTGTTGGGAAATGCCGGTACACCCCATGGCGCAGCAGAAAAATTATCCGGCATATTTCACCTATTATCCATGTACGAGGAACGAATCCCGCTGAAAATGGATGAAACATTACCTTAATTAAATCTGAAAACCGCAGGGAGTTAGGAGAATTCAACTCTTCTAGCACGATATCGGATCCAAGTCGTCACAATAGCATTCTGACCTCTACACAGTCCACTCGAACGAAACGAACAATATTTTCTCTTATTTAACTGTTAGAGAGGTTTTTCACAAAAGCATACTTTTGGTTGCTAGACCTTATGCCTTTATATAGCATTCAAAACCCCAATTCTAATTAAATTCGGATTCTTTAAATATACAATATATTTAACCGAATATAATTAAATATGTATAATCTGATTCTACTTCAATCAGATTTCTTTAGGGATATATATTAATAGTATATGATAATTACACTAATTATCTAGTATTAAAAAATATATAAATGAAACTATCTATAATTACAATAATCATAATAATTTTGTTTTTTTACTTATTTCGTGCACAACAAGTTTGTACACATGCTATCTAGTCGATATTTGTTCGTTTCAATTATAGGGTGTGACCCTTGTAGGTTCATGCAACGTTAGCAGTAATATTTAGAACAATTCTAATATTACAAGCAATGAGTGGCATCTAGCAATACATCATTGCTACCTAAGTTACAGGAAGTCGTGGTTCGACAGAACCTTTTTTCGTGATTAACTATTTTCATGTATTACATCTTTTTGTCCTTATATCTAGATCGGACACAAGACATGGAATAGTCACACTTGTATAGTCCATCTAATATTTCTTGATATCTTGAGTAGACTATTATAAACGAATAACTATGATATCTCATATCAATTTATTCGAGCATAGCCATGCATTTCTAGTCTCGCTCAATCAAGTGACCTATGATATTACTCCTATTATGTAGGAGAGACAAATCCTATCTTGATCAACCATATTCCGCTACATAGATTGCAACATATCCAATATCAGTCTTTATAGCGTAATCAGTTACGACACATGTTTGATTGTATCAAAATATGTCAATCATAATGATGAAATAATGATGATCTTAAATCTGAGGATCATACATGTAGTTATTATTATGAGCAATGTTGTGACTGTCACATAATGATCCAAGAAACATGCTCATAGCGGGTCAATCCAATATGTCGGTCTCTAACACATACTTATGTATTGATTTTGACATCTCCATGTCAATGACAACACTTTGTCATCAATCAACTACATATTAGTCTTAATATATTAATGTTGTTTATGCCCACAATAATACTCGACTAAGAACATTCTAAGAATAACTATATTATTCTAAGGAATTTACTATAATTCAATTTATTTATAAACACACACAATAATATTAAAATAATAATAATGACTTTATATTAATAAACAAGATAAAATGAGTATATCTTTTACAACCATCTTATGATTGGTCTTTGGGCATACTCCAACCTGAGGTACAACAATTAATCTTTTCTATGGGTCCTTTAAAGGCACCAGGTATCGATGGGTTTCACGCGGCTTTTTATCAAAAGAAATGGGACATAATATGAGAGTTAGTTTGTTTAGTTTTTCTGGAAATTTTTTTATGGTGAGCCGTTGAAGGATTGGGTCAATCAAACAATGTTATTCTTGATTTTAAAAGTGAATGCACCAAAATCTTATAGTCAGTTTCGCCTTATCAGCTTGCGTAACATTCTCCATAAGACGATTACAAAAGTTCTCGTCAATATGCTAAAAGTCTTTCCTGCCATAATAGGTGCATCAAAATAAAGTCAGTTTTGTTCTGGGTCGTAGTATCACTGATAATATCATATTAGCTCAAGAGAGGGTTCATTCTATGTCTATCAAAAGTAGGAAGAAGGCTTGGATGGCAATCACAGTGGACCTCGAGAAAACCTACGATCGACTGGAGTGGAACTTTATTAAGAAAACCTTGGTTGATCTAGGCTTACCGAACAAGATCATGACTCTTATTATGCACTGTATCCGATTAGTGACCATACATATACTCTGGAATGAGGAAGTTACAGATGAGTTTAAACTTATGCGTGTATTCGTCATGGTGACCCGTTATCCCCTTATACATTGTTCTATGTATGGAGAAACTTGCTCAGGATATTGGACATAAAGTGCATACAGGAACTTGGAAATGTGTTCGATTCTCACGAAATAGACCAAGAATGTCTCATTTTTTTTTCGCCAATGACCTTGTCCTTTTTGTTGAAGCATCGGTGGAATAGACAGTTGTCATTAAAGAGGTCTTGGATCGTTTTTACGCTTGGTCTGGCCATCGAATCAGTGTTCGTGTAACACCCAAAAAAATCTTTAATTCAAACCTTAATTGAATTTGGGGATTTTAATTCAAACCCTAGAATTTGGAAATTTAAATATGAAATGCTAATTAGGAAATTTGAGAATTTATTGAATTTTAAACATATTTAGTGACCTTTTATTAAAAAAATGATATTAGGTGCCTACTTTATAAACCCTAGAAAACCAAGAACTTGCCTTATAATTTATCCAAATATTTGAGTATTTAAACCTAACAAACCCTTACTTTTCCCTAAACTCCCCTTCTGCCGTTACGTCACTAACATAATTCTCCATCTCCAACCTCGTTTGGTGACGTTCGTGTGCTTCTCTATTCGAAGAAAAACCAAAACCCGATATCCCCATTTTCACGTCTGTCGGTCGAGCCTTTGTTAAACACAAACCATTGCCTTACAACTTTTGCTCAACCAAAGCAATTGTGGGGCCCTATTTCTATAACATCTCCTCTACTGCTCACGCACAAACTAGGTGAGCCATTTACTATTTCAGAATTGATTCCTAGCCACCATTAGTTTGATTTTCATTAATATTTTTATATTATTTAGACAATGGTATATCAATTGTTATACGATGTTTTACCCAAGTCGAGCCATAACTCAAGTCAATATATTGACCAACAGACATGTTGACCGTTGAGAATTTATTATTGGATTATAGTTAAGATTATTATTGTGATTAAGTTGATCACTACTCTTTCGACCGTGAGTCTAACGAACTGCCACCTCTTTCACCTGTTCGGTCAGACCGTGCACATACCACGAGAACTACAAGTGAGTATTCTTTCAGATTAGGATTAGTGATTATGATGTTGTAAAACTTAATTTAATTTTGATATAACAATGATTTTCAAGAACTTATTTGTAAAATTGAATAAATTTTTAAGTACTCAAAAAGACTCACAAACTGACAAAGATTCGAACTTCAAATTATTTCTAAGTCAAAAACAAAAACCCCAAATATTTTCTAAATATTTTTATACTCAAATAGTTGATTTTGGTCAAGGAGTACCGCTACGCCCTTGGCCGTATCGATATGGATTTTGGCTAATGGAAAAACGTTTTATACAAAATGGCTTTTGGGTACCGGTACACGTATAGCCGTATCGGTACGCTATTCATACTTGGAAACCAAATATGTTTTGAGTATTGGTACAGTTATACTCGTACCGATACGGGGTGTTTAGATTTCCAAGATTTTTTTGTAATAAATTTTTTATAGTTACCTTTGTCAGTTTATTGGAACAATAATTTTTGAAAAGTTGTTAGCCGTACCGATACGCCCTTGGGCGTACCAAAACCTTTTTTGGTTCACAACTTTCTCATATTCTAGTGAGCAAATCTGGTACTGGTACGCATTGTTCCGTATCGATACCCTTTTATAAAACAAGCTTCTCGTACCGATACACCCTTTAGCGTATCGATACGCCCTTCTGTACAATGACTCTTTCTTCTTATGGCAGGTATTGATACAAATGGTCGTATACTGATACGCCTAGCTACCTAATAGCATTTATTGCGGGAAGAAAGCAACTCAACGGTTATATTGATGATCTCAACTACCCAAATGGTTATAAACCAATGAGAGAGTATTTAAACAAGTCTCAAAAGCTACAACAACTATTGATCAACTTTCAAGCATTCAAGCACAAATCCAACATTCTTGAGCCTATTAGAGTCAAATCCTTATAACCCACTTGAGTGAGCAAATTTGTAATTCTTTATTTCAAGTTTGGGTTGAGTGAACTTGTATTGGGGCAAATTACTTACCTTTGAGAGGATTATTATCATTTGTCATCCTTTTCTTGTAAAAAGAAAAGAGTTTGATCAAAGCTTTAAGTAGAAAACTTTGATTGTGTAACAATTTCCTCCTTAGCCTAGAAAAAGGGGAAGAAATTCTTAGTGAATTTATTGAAAATCCTTAGTGAGAAGCTAAGGTAGTTGATGTAGACCTTGTTAGAATGTTGAACCACTATAAATCCTTGTGTCACAAATTTTTATCTTTCCATTTGCTTCACTTTATTTTTAAATTTGCCAATTCATCATCTTTTGGCCAAATCGAATTGATTGATCATCCTAACAAATGTTTAGTTTGGTGGCATAGTGATAGATTTTTGATGTAGAGTTTGATATCGTAGGTTTCAATTTAGCTAATCCCAGTGCTAGACCTGAACGTGAGAGGCATTCTTCTCGACGTTAGAGCTATTGTTGCTTGATATGTGTTTCTTGTTATGCTACATATATATATTTTTTATGTGTTGTTATTTTACACCTTATGTGATATTTATATGCATTATGGCTTGTATGGTTGATATCACTTGCATACGATTTCATAATGTGTTTTAATTACGACTTATGAAACATTTGATTTATGAAACATCGAACTTATGAAACTATAATTTATGAATTTATGGACTATGATTTATGAAGTATGTTTTACGGAATATCAAATTTATGAAACTATGTTTATGAAATTTGAGTTTTAAACATCATATATGTATGAGCATGGGTTGGGATTTGTACGGGGAAGTTCAATGGTTTCACCCTTTGGGCTGAATTCCGCTTCAGATGGCAGACGTAGCAAGGAGGTTTAGGGGGACCTTCCTCATCTTTTGGCGAACGTAGTTGGATGTACATTATGTTTGTGATATCGTACCATTTGTGTTATGTTTTTAAAGGATTTTAAGAAAATAATAATATGTTTAATGATTATGGTTTTCTTGCACTTTAGAGACGTACTAAGCTCTTTAGCTTACTCCCCATAGTTTCCTCTTACAAATATCTTTGGATATTAGGCGACTTGGTACTTAGGGGGTCTCACCTTTTATCCAGTTAGTTTATTTTTCTGTACGAAGTACTTTTTTAAGTTTAAAATTATTAGTTATTATTTTTGGGACATCAATGTAATTTTAGACGTTGAGACTAATTATGTTTTGAGATTATTTTTAGCATTCATTTACTATGGTTTTTATTCAGATAATTTTATTAAACATTCAAATATTGATTATAACATTTTGTTTTATTTATTATAAATGATTTATTAAATTATTGTTATATATATTCTTTTTAAATTAAATTATAATTTAAAAAAATTTCATGAGGACCATGCTAGAGGTAGGGACTCATTTGCTCACCAAACTCTGAGTAGAGATCCGCATGATTGGGGACAGTGAGACTGTTAGCATAGATCCTGCTACAGTGCACTGGGAGTTGCTTTGTTACCTCTTATCAATCAGAAAGCATAAGGAAACCTATATCCACCGAGTTTCTAGCTGTCGGGAAGACTATGTTTGAGGGTAAGACAAGGACAGATCCAATTGATGCAGAGTATTGGCTGAAGAAGCTTCAGCGTTTGTTTGTTGAGATGGCATATCCCACCTAGCAGAAGTTGAGGGCTGTTGTATCACTACTGAAGGGTGAAGCCCAAAATTGGTGAGAGGTAGAGGAAAATACTATTCCAGCCAGCTAGATCACACGAGAGTATTTCCGACAATCATTCTGAGATCGATATGTGGGACTAGAGTATTTAGCGAAGTGTCAGGATGATTTTATGAACCTAAAGCAAAATAAAATGACAATGAATGATTATAAGATAGAGTCTTTAAGGCTGATCTAGTATGCTCTGGGTTAGTTACCACTGAGAAAGAAAAATGTGTCTGCTTTTTGAAAGGACTATGATTATTTATTAAGACTAGTGTTGCTTTGCATCAACATACAGTGTCCAAAGAGATTACTCGTCGGGCTAAGACTGCTGAGTGGATAGAGGCACTCAATGAACAACAGGGATCTCAAGGTACTGATTAAGCCAAGAAGCAATCGACCGCACCAGTTCAGCATAGTCAGGGGAATTGGACTAGAAAGGGGGCTAAAGATGAGTTCGACCTGTTGTCACTAAATTTTCACCACCCTTGTGTATTTATTTATTTTATATTATTGTATATATATATATTATTACCTTATTAAAATAAAAAAAACCAAAAAAATATAATAAAGGTGGCTAATTTAATGAATGGGTCCAATTTAATTAAATAAGGATCCATTGAGCTCTAAAAATAAACCATTAGGCCCAAAATAAGACCCAAACTAATCTTTTTCCCTTCTCCTATGTGTAGGTTTAATCTCAACCGTTAGATCTAGGTTTAAAGATCTAATGGTCCAGATTGAACCAGGAAAAGAGGAGCTGCTCCCCCACTCATGCTGCCACTCTCCCTCTCCCTCGTGTGCGTCACGCGCCAACTCCCTGAACTACCGTGCCGTTCACTGCCGCGAATGTTGCGCCGTCATCGTACGCCGCCAAGCCATGCCAACGGGCTTTCTTCAACCGTTCGACTCCAGCTGTAACACCTTCACGCCGCTTCCTCCCTTCGTCCCCTCGCTCAACCGAGAAAAGCAGCAGTCGATATCGGCGATGCCAACAGCCGCCCTGCTTCCACCGGTTACCACCCGTACCTAGTGTTGCATCGTTGCTCCTCCACTCGTCCTCGCCGAGGCTTGCAAAATAGCAGAGGCTTAAGACAATGTCGTTGCCTCCTCGCATTACCGTGTCAAACGATGACGACCACTACCGAGCACCCATTGTCGAGTCTCGAGTCGTGCCAAGGCAGGAGGACTACACCGCGCCACCGCACCGCCGGCTGAAACCCTAAGAAGTAAAAAAGTAAAATTAGGGTTAGGGCCCTCTTTTGGTTCGAATACGAAAAAAGTCGGATCAGATTTGAATGAAGATTCAAAATTAAATTTTCTTTAGACCATATCTGAATTTTCATTGAAGGAAAAAGGGAAATAATCAGCCTAAAGTTGCCTTAAAAATTTGAATCAAATCAGCTTTAAATTAAATTGTATCTACATTTAATGGAAAAAGTGAAAAACACCCAAAATAGGCTTTTTTATTATTTCGAATTTTGGGATTTTTAGGTCAAAAAAGCCTATATAAAGGGGTTCAGGTCTTTGTAACATACACAATTGACTGGAGAGATATAGTTTAGTTTGAGAAACACTCATAGAGGATTCTGTGCAATTTGTGCTCAAACTTTTGTACTAGGATTTGAAGTTGGAATAAAAAGTCTAAAGCATTCTTTTGAGGTATTCGTTTATTATTTTCCTTTATGTGTTCTTCTTTGTTTAAGTAAAAGAGATTTTTTATGTTGATTCTTGTTCGTGTTCTTTCAAAAATTGATACTTGATCTATTTACTTTAAAGAATAAATTTATAAAGAATTTTTTAAACTGGGTTATTTACATGTAATTCACCATCTCCATTAATCCTTTAACTTTTTAATCTTCTTTTTATCATTGTTGTAAATTTAATCTTGTACAAATTTGGAATTTTAACTTTGTGACTTCTCCCTTCTCAATATTGAAATTTGTATATATGTTTGTTTGTCTTTAATTCGCTTAAAACTGTTTGTGTTTATTTATGTTTTGTAAATAGGATTGTTTAATTTTAGTTTTTTTCTAGATTGAATCTTTTCATATAAAAACTTAGATATGTGTAAATATGATTGTTTAATATGTAGGATTAGGTTGAATAAAGCCCTTAGGATTAGGTACTAAATTACCTTAGTTAGGGCCTTGTAAATATGAATAAAACTTTTATTCACATTTAATGTTCATAAAAAACACTTAACCATATTTTAACCTTAAAAGATAAAATTTACCTAGACAACATTTTAGGTAAATAATCACTAACTTAGGATAATTAAAAGCTTTAACTCATTAATTCTTTTCTTGCTTATTTGATAAAAGTGGAACTTAATTAATGTGGTGTTCTACCAAATGGAGTAACGGGTTAGCGCCAGAAATGTTGACAGTGATTAAAGTTTACTCTCCTGGCGGTGGGGCCATTAAAATGAAATCAAATTCATAAATGGACAATAATTTAAACTTTATACGAACTCGTGAATTTCGGCATTAAAACTTATTGTAAACGGCTAGATACCAATTTGTGGGCGCTGTGGGGATGCTAACCCTTCCCCTCGCGTACCTGATTCCCGAACTCGTTTTTATTTTTGCAGACCAAAAATTGTTGTTTTAATAAAACAAAATGATTTTATTAAAATAACCCATTTTAGGTGATCCAATCATACCTTTTTTTTAAAAAAAAAATTAGTGGCGACTCCGTTTATTTTGTTTTTTCTAAACATTGAGCCACTCGAAAGAGGGTTGCGATAGCTTGGCGACTCCACTGGGGACTTTTTTTTACATAAAAGAGGGTCAAGCCACAAGTCGATTACAATTTGTTTTAATGTCAGAAGTTGTGAGTTCGAGTAAAATTTAAATTTAATTGTCTATTTATGAATTTGATTCTGTTTTACGCATTTAAAACATGGTTTTTAAGCTCTATACTCGAGCTTTGTCCCGATGGTTTAAGTGAGGGGAAAACACTATTGCTTTCGTGAGAATTACAATTCTCCGCATAAGCCTAGCAAGTACCTTTAGGGCTTATATGTCCTAAGTCTTCATAAGGATATTCATCCTTTGCATAGACGTAGGAAAATGAGTCCCCCTGAGTTGAACTTGATTCGTTTGAAGCCTATAATGGGTGAGAATCAAGGGCCTTGCTACCCTTAGTAGAGGACAACGAGGATAGCTCAAAGACCTTTCTAGAACCAAACCTGCGTAAATCTAGAAGCCCACCCCAATAGAGCCATGTGAAAAACCTTAGAGTTAGAATTTGGTCAAAAAAAATTTCTAAGGATAGTCCGTGGAGACATGACTAGAAATGTTAGAATGCGCTGCCCAGTTATAATTCATACAATTAAATTATTTTGGAACTTTTATGCTTTATTTTTGTCATACTAATTCTTTCTTTTTCTTGTTTTGTTGTTCTTCATATGTGTTGCATCACCATTGCATACTTAGAAGGGGTTGGTTCTTGAAATATTTGCTCAGTTAGAAAACAACTTTTGAACATGGACGGAAGGTACCTGCAGAAGGAAGAGACCAGCGCAAATGTACGTCATTGGTCCGAGGTTAACCAGAAGGAATATAGAGATAGTTTGACTGTCGATCATGTGACAGAGACGTCAGAGGAGGCTCACATCAGCATCAAATAGAACAAGGTACAGAAACTGCGAGAGATTTGGGATCATTTTGACTATGCTACCAAGCAGTTATTTTTTGACACTTATGACGACATAGCTTATTTTTTTTACGTGAAGGTAGATGGGATATTCCCCAGGGCCCTAATACAATTCTGGAATCATGGGTATTGTTGTTTCACTTTCAACGGGGAGGACATGATGCCTACGTTCGAAGAATATTTTGCAATATTCAATCTGCGCAGGGTGAAGAAGAATTGGGTCTATGCTAAACCGCCTAAGAACAAGAATGCACACATAAGGCTCACGACGTTCACCGGTATTAGTGACAGATGGGTTAAAG
Organism: Hibiscus mutabilis; assembly: GCA_019671005.1. Lineage (NCBI taxonomy): Eukaryota > Viridiplantae > Streptophyta > Magnoliopsida > Malvales > Malvaceae > Hibiscus > Hibiscus mutabilis. Next base: position 27,544,036 of record CM033715.1, read on the forward strand.
GCCAGATACATAAGAAAAAGGGCAGTTTTTCCTTCCCTAGGTTCAGTATTCGAAACATAATCCCCACTCATCCAGATAAAGAAAAAAGGGTAGATCTCTTAGCTATAGCAATATACGACTTAGTTATATTTCTGAGGGTCCTGGGATATATTGACGTGGCTTTACTAGATTTCTTTGAGCAGTTGAAGAGAGAGGTCAATTTAGTGCCAGCAGTATTAGCCGAGACCTTCATTTCTTTGAATGCATGCCGAAAGATAGATGGAGTACGTTTTAGAGGATGTGCACCTCTGCTCCAAGTTTGGGCCCTTAGCCATTTCTGGAAATGTCTGACTCTTGCTTTGTCTAATGTATCTCCCTGAACTTCTCTTCGCTTCAGGAATTTGTAGCAAAAGAATGGACAATATTTAAAATGGCAAGTGGATCGACATTTTTAGAGATCTCCGTGATCAGGAAATTGTATAGAGGGTTTCGTGGATGGGCCATGCCAAGGTTTTGTACAAGTGTGGAGACTACGATCATCTGATGCTGTTAGGACTATGGGGTAGAATCAGTTGTGCTCCCTTGCTGGTCTCGCGATAATATGGCTCACAATAGTTTGTTCCCATCACTGTAGGTCTTGAATCATCAGAATTCGAGTTTCAGAGGGAATTTAGAGAGAAGATCCAAACTATCAATGATTCATGAAGCATTGCTACCTCATGAAGGTGGAACACGACGATGAGAGCATGATCACCCCTGATTATGATGTATGGAGACATGTGAGGGTGAATGACAAAATTTTACCACCTATCGGACAAGCTAAGCCAGTAGAACAACATTTGAAGGTGGTCCCATCTGGAGCCGATATTCTAAGGGCCAAACTCAAAAGAGCCAAGGCTAAGATAGAGTCCCTACAGGAACAACATACGAGAGAATTGTATGAGGCAAGCTTGGACGCGAAAAAACACAAGGGAGAGACGGACCTGGTAGTGATATTGTACAAGGACGTAGATGAGAAATTTGAGATGCAGAGAGTCGGTTTCTTCAAATTTCAGGCAACAGTCAGATATGTAGATTTGAGAAAAATGCCTAAATAATAGAGGCAGGAAATGGAGCAAGCTATGGGAAAGGAGAGAGAGCGTGGCAGAAGATAAACACCATTTAGAGGTAGTGGCCAGAATAGGCATGTTGTTTCGAGTAATGCTAGTAGAGGTAGACCCGCACAAAGTAATATATCAGATGTTAGGCGACCAAGGTTTGTTTATGCAACTAGAGCTCATGAGGGTTATGATGATGAGCCAAACGACATAATAGGTACAATTCAATTTTACTTATATTTGTATAGTTTTTAGGTTTGAATTTAGTATATTAGGGTTGTATAATTACATAGTTCAAAAATTTTACAAAATCTTTTTCAAAACTAAAAGTTTTTCATTCGAATATATAGGTATATACTCGTATAATTTTTTTACAGATTTAAACTTTTATACTTATGTAAAATTTTCTTTATACATGTATATTATTCTAAACTATAAATTATATATTTTTACATTACCTTGATCATTGTTTGATGATATTGGATTAATTTTGATGATATGCATACATATTGTTTTGTTATTTGAATTTTTTTTGTAGGTTTTTTCCTAACCTATTCATCATGCATCCTCGAACCAAATGTCCTTCAACCGGTCCTTCTAGTTCTTCTAGCAGTAGTGCCAAACCAAATTTTGCCACTATTTGTGCCCAAATTTTTAATGAGGTTAGTAATCCAAACCAAATGGAACATTTTTAAATGTATCAAAACTTTCCTATTCATCGTGAGAGAATTGTTGATTTTGCTTTTATGTTCTTTGATGAATTTAAGTCCAAATATCTTGATTTAATGAGACATTGGAAATTCATATTTTTTTTCAAGTTCCCGGTCTTGTTTACAAAACCCTTGTCCAGATATTTTATGCAAATGCTAGGCGTGTTTTAAACCAAGCCAAAACTGAAACCATCGGCCTTGAGTCTTATGTTATGGGCAAAACTATATATCTTAATTCAAAGACCTTAGTCGATCACCTAGGCTTAGAGGATGTAGATTTAGAGGATGAAACCTCTTTTCCTTCCTCTCAAAACCCGGGTGCCTCCATCAAATCCCTTGAATCCCATGAGCATTTTCTTCAGCTTCTTATCACTTGGTGGTTTCAACCATCCAGTGGTAAATGGTCTTTCATTCGAGCCGTTGATGATTTTTGGCTCTATTGCTTTCATGAGGGAAAACGTCCTAACCTTGCCCAAATCATATTTTCCCGAGATGGTATATATTGTTAATCACCGCGACACCAACATCATCAAATCATTTATCTATGGTACCATCTTGAGTCATATCTTCCATAGGCTAGAGGTTGATTGTTCCTATGATCTCGCTTGTACCCTTACGGAACCCATAGATGCTAGATCTCTTTGCAAAGCCTACTTCCACTCCATTAATAGTGAATGGGTTCAAGATCCCAATGCTCAAGAAGGAGATGGGGATATTGCTTTGGCAGCCTCGGTTGAATCTCCTCCCGCTCTTCTGATTGCTCCACCTTCCCTTGATGCTTTCATGACATACTTTGATGGGAAGTTTGCTGCCCTTGACACGAGCATGGATGCGAGGTTCACTTCCTTGGACACGAGGATGACTTTCATAGAGCATCGCATTTCTTCTGTCGAGATCAACCTTGCCGCTTTTCATCATGAATGGCGTGCAAATGTTCATGGTGATGATGATGATGGGATGGAGGAGGAGGAGGAGGATGACGCATCGACTTAGTAGTTTCTTTCATGCATATCATATATACATATTTGGTTTTATGCACCTTAGTTGATTTTTATTATTTTCTATGACCATGGATATTATGTTGGTTTTGTGTTTTATTTGGATATTGTTGGATTTTATATGCTTTGGATTTTTATAATATTATGGATTTTATATTAATTATTTTTGGAGCTATTTTTGGATTATATATTGTTCTTTTTACCCTTATTGATTTTGATCTAACAAAAAAGGGAGAAGTGTGGTGTTAAAATTTTTTCAAAACCTATAGCCTTTTAGTCCTAATGATAGGGGAGTGACTTAAAAATCTATTTGATTTTGTTACATCGAAAAGGGGGATATTGTTAAACCAATGTTTTGATTTTGATATAACAAGGATTATTTTGCAAATAAATAAAATTTTAAGGTATTTGAAATTACTCACAAATGGACTAGCATTCGAACAACCTTAACTTATTCGGAAGAAAATATTTTCTATATGTTAAAACTTTCAAAGAATTTTTTTCTAAGTGTTTTGGTACTCAATCAAGCCATTTCGGTAAGTGAGTACCGGTACGTCCATATGCGTACTGGTATAGGGCTTTCAATATTGGAATACGTTTATTTCTAAATGGCAACTAAGTACCGGTACGAGCCCCTCTTTACAAGAAATCCAAATGGCAACTGAGTACCGGTACAACTCTATGTGTACTGATACGGGGTTTACAATCTTTGAATGATTGTCAAATTTTTTGGAGCGAAATTTAAATTTGAAAGAATCGAGTACCAGAACAGCCATACACGTACCGATATGCAAGCTTTATAAAATCATCCATATTTTCTAGTGAGTAACTTTGAGTGTCGGTCCAGTACGTAGCATACATGTACCCCTTATAAAATTGTCACTCTCTACCGATACACAAACCCACGTACCGATACCCCTGTCTTGTAACGACTATTTCCTCTTTAAACAGGTACCGATACAGAGATTCGCGTACCGATACCCACACTTGCCAGACAATATTTATTGCGGGAAAATAGTATCCGAATGGATTTATTTAATTTTCCACCCAAACTACTAGAAATCAATGAAGGGGGTATAAAAACAGGTCTCCAAAGCTTCTTCAACAACAAGAAGACTATTCTAAAGCATTCAAGCACATATCCTATCTATTTGAGAGCTTTTCATTGAAATATCTTGTACCCATTTGAGAGTTTTGATTGTATTTCATTTTTAATCAAATGTTGGGGGTTTAATGAGCTGAAAATTGTGCAAACAACTTCCTTTGGAAGATTTACATGGTTTTCTTCTTTGTATCCAATTTTAGGAAAAAAGAGATTACTAGACTTTGGGGTATAAGTCTAGGATTTGTGAGGTTATCTCTTTTAGCCTAAAAGGAAAGACAAATTAGTGAATTTGTGAAATCTTTAGTGTGGTAGTTAAGGTAGTGGATGTAGACCTTATTTAGAAGGTTGAACCACTATAAATTACTTGTGAAAATTTTCTTTCTTTTTGCAATTTGCTCCTACCAAAATTTTAATTGCCAATTCACCCCTTCTTGGCCATTTCCATCGATTGATCAACTCAACATGGTAATCACTAGGCCCTCTCTTAGAAATATTTGTAATTATTTTACATTTATCTCATGCATAGAGCCTAAGAATATCAAAGAAGCATTAAATGATGATTATTCCATTATGGCTATGCAAGAAGAGTTAAATCAATTTGAGATGAGTCAAGTTTGGACATTAGTTGGTAGGCCTAGTAATAAATCTACTATAGGTACTAAATGGGTTTTTAGAAACAAACTAGATGGGAGTGGTAACATAGTGAGAAACAAAGCTAGACTTGTTGCTCAAGTTTACACTCAAGAAGAAGAAATTAATTTTGATGAAACCTATGCACCTGTAGCTAGAATGCAAACGGTTAGGGTGTTACCTGTTTTTGAATGTTTTCATGAATTCAAGCTTTTCACATGGATGTAAAAAGTGTTTTTCTAAATGGTTTTATAAATGAGGAAATATTTGTTAAACAACCTCCCGGTTTAGAAGATCCAAAATTTCCAAACCATATTTTTAAACTTTCAAAGCTTTATATGGTTTGAAACAAGCTCCTAAATCTTGGTATGAAAGATTGTCTAATTTTCTCATTGAAAAGGGGTTTTAACAAAGAGAAGGTTGATATAACACTTTTTATTAAAAGAAAAGATAAAGATATCTTAGTAGTTTAAATATATGTTGATGATATTATTTTTTGTTCTACTAATGAGTCTTTTTTAAGAGTTTGTTAAGTTAATGCAAGGTGAGTTCGAGATGAGCATGATGGGGGAAGCTCTCATTCTTTTTGGGGCTTCAAATCAAACAAAGAAAGGATGAAATCTTCATAAATCAAGCAAAGTACATCAAAGACATGCTCAAGAAGTTTGACTTAGAGAATATGAAGCCTCAAGCCACTCCAATTAGCACTTCTACAAAGCTTGACAAAGATGAAGGAGGTAAATGTCTTGATCTTAAACTTTGTAGATCCATGATAGGTTCTTTGATTTATCTTGCTGCAAGTAGACTGTATATTATGTTTAGTGTTTGCTTGTGCGCTAGATTTCAAGCTAGTCCTAAATAATCACATTTACATGCCATTAAGAGAATCTTTAGATACCTTAGAGATACTCATAGTTTAGGTATTTAGTATCCTAGAGACGCATCTTTTAGTTTGTGTGCTTATTCGGATGTTGATTATGGAGGTTGTAAGATAGATAGAAAAAGTACATCTCGTACTTGTTAATTCCATGGAAACATGCTTATTTCATGATTATCTAAGAAATAAAATAGTGTTGCACTTTCTACCACCGACGCGGAATATACTTCGGGCAGTAGTTGTTGTGCTCAAGTCCTATGGATGAAACAACAAATCTTAGATTATAGAATTGACGTATGTACCGTTCCTATTAAGTGTGACAATACTAATGCTATTTGTCTCACTAAAAATCTCATCTAACACTCTAGAACTAAACATATAGAAATAAGACATCAGTTCATTAGAGATCATGTCTTAAAAGAAGATGTAACTCTAGAATTTGTAGATACCTTACATCAAGTAGTGGATATATTTACAAAACCTTTAGATAAGGAACGTTTTTGGACTCTTAGGAGAGAGTTAGGTCTTACAAACCTTTCTTGAACCATTGAGCCTTTTTACGTTCTTAAAAATTGTTTAAATTTGCTTGAAAATCATGTTTTTGTAATTTCTTGATGCTTTTATTCAAATAGTTAGGGGAAATATGTATGTACATCATGATTTTTGTGTTCATACATCATAACCATGCATTTTAGAAGCTTACATGTCATCAATTTGAGGTACTTGGCTACAAAAATAACATTTTGGTGCAGACGGTATGATACTGCCTATCCAGTACCAGTACGACATTCAAATAGAGGAACAATACTAAAGAATCAGTACCGATACGCCAGTACTGATACTCATTAATCCCCTTACCTGTACGTGCGGTTGAATGCTATAAATAAGGCTTTTATTAAGTTTTTCCCTAATTCTTTAGAACCCTAATCCTAGAGCATCACTTTTGGGCGATTTTCTCCTAAAAATCCTCCGGTTTTCACCCATAAACAACAACAAAAACATTTGATTTTTCAAGGGCTTTCTTCAAATCATCAAAGGAGTTCATCAACTGGTGCATTCCCATTTCTTATTTTGTCCAATCTTCCGAAATTTTAAGTTTTTATTTTATTTTTTTCGAACCTAGGCTTTTGTATCTAGTATTTAGGTTAGAAATATTATTGTATTTTCCTCTCTTTAATGTATTTTTCTGTATTTCAATCTATGTATATATTTATATATATAAATGATTTTTTGTATTATATTTTTGTGTGTATATATATATATATTCTTTACTGTTTACGCACAAATATATTATTCATATATATGTATATTTTTTCTTGATTTTGTTTATCTTTATATACTCTGTTCGATTTTTTTCTCTGATTTTAACTTGTTTATATATATATGCCTATCCATTTTTTACATGACTTACCTTGAATTTTAGGATATATGATTTTGACTGAATTTGATTTGCACACTGTTTCTTGTTTTTGCAGGAGTTTTATCCTTTGTTAATGTGTCTAGAGCCTTACGTGTTTCCTTAAAAAATCCTATTTTCAAATGGCACCTAAAATTTTGACTAAACGTCCACGTACGAGTTTTCGTTCTTTGTCAGCCCTAACCTACTTTACCTGCTTCTTTTGACTCTTGTTTTAATGAACCCGGGGAACAGAACCAACGGGAAACTTTGAGTTTTTCAAAAATTTTGCAATTAGGGATGAGCGAGCCGTTGACTTTTATTACATGTCCTCTCCTCTTTTAAATTTACCTATCTTAATCTCATGAGGCAATGGAAATTATTCTTCATGTTTCGGCTCAATCCCGAGTATTTTCTTATTTCGGTTCGTATCTTTTATTCTAATGCCCGTTGCATTCTCAATGATGATGGTAAACATACCATTGTCATTGAGTTTTATCTCATGGGAAAATCTTTTGTTCTAGACACTGAAATCATTGTGAAGAACCTGATATCCCTCAACCGATTTACTTGCCAAGTGGTGGAGAAATGTAATTTTGGGTGATGGTGGTGGAAGAAAAAGAAAGAAAAATATACACAATGATTTAGAGTGGTTCAGCTTTCTAATCAAAGTCTACATCCAGTACCTTAGCTTCCTCACTAAGGATTTCAATAATTCACTAAGAATTCTTCCCCTTTTCAAGGCTAAAGAGGCAACCTTTTACAACCTAGACTTACTCACCAAGCCTAGCATCCAAAGCTTACAAATCAAGCTTTGGGAAACCTCTCTAACAAGAGAATTAATAGCAAACTGAAATCCCTTTTTAGGTAGATGTTTGCACTCTAAAGCACTCACCCAAACCCTAATACACTTGAGCATACATTGACAATTGAGCTCAATAAGTGTAGTCTATACAAGAATATGAATTTAAGCACTAAGACACATTTTCAATCATTTTGATGTTGGCAATTTTATCATTAGCTTCTTCAGATACTTCTTGAGACCTTAAATACTCCCAATTGAGTTTCTAGCCGTTGGTGACCGTTGTGATTGAATTGGAGCCGTTGGTAGCTTTATTTCCCGCAATAAATGCAGTTCTGGAGTATTCGGTATCAGTACGCGGGTAGCCATATCGGTACCAGTTCTTCAAAAACTAGCCGTTAAGCTTGGTGCAGCCTTCTCGTATCGATACGCCTTTGCACTTATCGGAACCAGGGATCGGTGCGCTGCATGGAACTAGCTGTTGGGGATTTTGAAAATAGCCGTGGGGATTTGAAAAGTAGGGATCGGTACACCTGTACGCGTATCGATACGACCCTTCTCCGTATCGATACATCTAAGCCTGTACTGGTACGAGTTTTTGCTACTAGAAAAATATTGTAGCTAAAACCTTAAAAGGTATCGATACGGTGTATACCTTATCGGTATGGTCGTGTTGAAAACATGAGTTTGGCTACTTTTAAACATTTTAAACACTTCCAAAACCTTATGAAAACATCTCAAACTTATTTTCAAGTTGTTTGGACTTATAATCATTTTTGCACTCTTTTCAGTTTAGTCCAAAACTATTTTTCAATTATTGTATCAAAATAAATATCCTAACAATCTACCCCTTTTTGATATAGTAAAACCAACTTGAAAAATCATTTTTGCACTCTTTTCAATTTAGTCCAAAACTAATTTTCAATTATTATATCAAAACAAATATCCTAACAATCTCTTTTTTAAAAAAAATAATAAAACCAACTTGAAAAATTATTTTTGAGAATCTCTCCCTTTGTAAAAATAAATTTTGAATAAGAGTTTAAAATTTAAAGATAGTTAAAGCTCACCCTTATTCACTTGAAAGTTCATTTTTTCAAACCATTCTCCCCTTTTTGTTATATCAAAAATGGTTCAAACTAAAGTTTGAAAACTTTTAAGTCCATAACAATGGAGAGTTTTGATAACAAATTTTGACAAAAATAATAATTTTGATTAAAATAGGCTTCCCCTTACTCAAGCATCACATGACTGTTAGTCCAACAAATGTATGATTAACTAGTGAATTAAAATTAAAGAAATCAATTTAAAAACAAATAAATTCAACTAAATTTTACCACTTGAACCAAAGGTAGGATGCGAAATCTTCCTTCTTCAAGTGATATTTCTTGTATGTATAGAGCTCCCCCTTAATTTTATCATTTGTTGATCATGCTCCATCATACCTAAATCAAGACAATCAAGTAATTTTTTTGTATCCAAATTGCTTTGGATCCATAGGCATTAGTAGCACAAACTTTAGTCCCCTTTGGAATCCGTTTTACAATTTCATCATTTTTATGTGAAGTAGTTAGTCCCTTTGGGACCCAAAAACTTCTAAAACACTTTCCATTAAAAAAATCTAGGGGCACTAGATTTTCTTTGATAAAAGTTCGATTTTCCAAAATTGTTTTTCTTTTCTAATTCCTTGGAAATCAAAGCTTTTTCCTTCTTAAGATCATCCACCTCTTTTTTATGATCTTTTTCTAAACTTTAAAGCAAATTTTGTAAATTTAAGACTTTAAATTCAAAATCCTTAAATTTCGCTTCAAACTCTAAATTGGTTTTCAAAAGAAAATCATTTTCGGTTTTCAATTTTGAAATCAACTTTTTGTTTTTCAAAAATAAAGCCTTGAATTAAAAACCAATTCATCATAGGCTTCTTGTAACTCATCAAATGAATAAGAATTTGAACTAGATGAGTTAGAAGTTACCTCACCCACTTGAAGGGCCATAAAGCATAGATAGGCTACTTCATCTTTATCGGCGGAGTCTTCATCACTCCATGTTGCCACATATGTTTTCTTTGAAGATGATCCTTTTTTGTTGAATCGAGGGCAATCGTATTTGGTGTGCCTCGTTTTCTTGCATTCATGGCTTTTTAGGGAATCTTTCATATTCTTCTTGGATTTATGTTTGGATTCTTTCATTTTGCTCTTCATGAATCGGCCAAACTTCTCGAAGAGATAGGTCATCTCTTTATTTTCACTTTCCTCCTCACTTGAATCTTCTTGATGACTTGTGAAGGATTGAAGAGCAATGATGTTCACATCTACTCCTTGCTCTTTGATCTTCTTCTCATTCTCTCTTCTCAAGGGTTTAGACATCAACTCAAGGGTAAGAAGAGACTCAATTAGCTCATCAAGCTTAAGCTCATTTAAGTCTTGGCTTCAATGATTGCTCTCCAATGATTCGAGAAGTGAATAAATCAACTTCTAAATGAATTTATCTTCCGAAATCAGCTCTCTAAAACCTTTGAGCTGGTTGAAGATTGTAGAGAAACGGTCGAACATACTCTTGATGTCTTCATCCGGGTCTATCTTGAAGTTTTTATATTCGAGGTTGAGTAGAACAATCTTTGTTTCCTTAACCTCGTTCGTTCCTTTGTATGTGACTTCAACCTTGTCCCATACTTCCTTGGCACTCTCACAAGAAGATACCTTTGCATATTCTTCCGAACCCAAAGCACATAAAAGAATGTGCAAGGTCTTACAATTTAGTTTCATCTTCTTGCGATCATTCGCACTCCATTCCGCCTTGCTTCGTTGTGGCATGAACGGTCCATTGAGAACTATATCCCAAAGATGATAGTCATTTGCTCTCATGAAGAACATCATCCTATTCTTTTAATAGGCATAATGTTGACCGTTGAAGAATGGTGGCTTGTCAATTGATTGCGCCATGGAAATCGGTTGATCGAGCTTGCCGAGATAGCCTCAATAGGATATTAATCCTCTCGATTAAGCCTTGCTTTGATACCAATTGAAGAACCCGATATCCCTCAACCGATTTACTTGCCAAGTGGTGGATAAGTGTAATTTTGGGTGATGGTGGTGGAAGCAAAAGAAAGAAAAATGTACATAATGATTTAAAATGGTTCAACTTTCTAATCAAAGCCTACATCCACTACATTTTCTTCCCCACTAAGGATTTCAACAATTCACTAAGAATTCTTCCCCTTTTCAAGGCTAAGAAGGTAACCCTTTACAACCTAGACTCACTCACCAAGCCTAGCATCCAAAGCTTACAAACCAAGCTTTGAGAAACCTCTTTAACAAGAGAATTAATAGAAAACTAAAATATCTCTTTTAGGTAGATGTTTGCACTGTAAAGCACTCACCCAAACCCTAATACACTTGAGCATACATTGACAATTGATCTCAACAAGTGTAGTCTATACAAGAATATGAATTTAATCACCAAGACACATTTTCAATCATTTGATGTTGGCAATTTTATCATTAGCCTTTTTAGATACTCCTTGAGACCTTAAATACTCCCAATCGAGTTTCTAGCCGTTGGTGACCGTTGTGATTGAATTGGAGTCGTTGGTAGCTTTATTTCCCACAATAAATATAGCTCTAGAGCAGTCGGTATCGGTACGCGGGTAGCCATATCGGTACCGGTTCTTCAGAAACTAGCCGTTGAGCTTGGTGCAGCCTTCTCGTATCGATACATTTTTGCGCGTATCGAAACCAGGGATCGGTACATTGGATCAGTATATTGCATGGAACTAGCTGTTAGGGCTTTTGAAAATAGCCGTTGGGGATTTGAAAAGTAGGGATCAGTACTCCTTTATGCATATCGATATGACCATTCTCCGTATCGGTGCGACTAAGCTTGTATCGGTATGGTTTTCGCTACTAGAAAAATATTATAGCTTAAACCTTAAAAGGTATCGATATGGTGTATACCGTATCGGTACGGTCGTGTTGAAAACATGAGTTTGGCTACTTTTAAACATTTTAAATACTTCCAAAACCTTATAAAAACATCTCAAACTTATTTTTAAGTTATTTGGACTTAAAATCATTTTGCACTCTTTTCAATTTAGTCCAAAACTATTTTTAAATTATTATATCAAAACAAATATCCTAACACATTGCTTCTCATTTAGGTCTAGAAAACACTAGTTTTGACAATGAGGATGATGCCCTTCCTGGTTTAATTGCTCTCGATACCTCTGTTAGGGTTTTAGGCGCCTTTAATCATTTTCGTCATCTCATTATCACTTGGTGGTTTCAACCATATGCTGACAATTTTTTACCTTTCGTGCCATCGATACATGGTGGCTTTAGTGTTTTTATACTAGTCTCCGCTTCAACCTAGATCAAATTATCTTTGCCGAGTTAGTTCATACCATAAACTACCGTCGCACCTCTCAGGTTACCTACTTCACCTATGGTTGCATCCCTAGTCATATTTTCCTCTAAGAAATATTGATTGCTCTATCGACATCCCCTTCTCGCTTCGTGCTCCCATAAATGATAAATCTCTTCAGAAGGCAAAGTTCAACTTTATCAATGGTGAATGGGTTTCTCGAGCACCACTAGCGGCTCCTCAGCCAGTTGTTCGGGCACCTTTGGGAGACGTCTCTTTAACCTCGCTTTCTGAGATGTTTAGTCAGATGGAAGCTCGCATCATGCGTCGCTTTGATTTCGTTGATAAGTGACTTGATATATGAGAGTATTTCATTGTGCTTCTTTATGAGGATGTTGATGATGATGATGGTCGCGACGATGCACAGAAGGCATAGTTTTATTTTCATATCATGTATTTAATCTAAACTTATATTTGGTTATGTTTTTGCTTCATATGTAGTACCTATAATGGTTTATGTCTCATATCGATACATCCAGTTCGTGTATCGATACAGCTTGAATGCATACCAGTACGAATTAGATTTTAAATTTACAACGAGTTCTTCCAATAATGGTACGACTCTAGTACCAATACTGAATCAACTCATTACCGGTACGCCCCATTTTAAAATTTTCCAATGAGCTATTTCAGTATCAGTACGGCTATCAGTACCGGTACGATATGTCTCATATCGATACATCCAGTCCATGTATCGATACGCTCTGTATTACACAACGACTATTTCTATTTTGAACAGGTACCGATACGGGTCTTCAAGTACTGATACCAATAGCTACTAAACTGTATTTAATACGGGAGAAACCCCTCCCAACGGCTATAATCTAGTCTTCAACAACTCAAACGGTTAGAAATCAATGAGAGGGCAAAAGAGCAAGTCTCCAAAGCTTCTTCAACAACAAGACTAATATTCCAAGCATTCAATCCAATGCAAAAGTCTTTTTGAGCTTTATTGGAAAATTATTGTAACACTTGAGAGAGCTTTTCGTGTAATCTTTATTTGTCAAGTGTTTTAGGTTTTTAGTGAGCTTAAATTTCTACAAACACCTTTTTTGAGGAATTTTTTAGTTTGCTCTTTTGCACTCAAATTTTAGGAAAGAGGTCACTAGACTTTGGGGTATAAGTCTAGGTGATATTGTGAGCTTATCTCATTTGGCTTAAAAGGAAAGACAAATTAGTGAATTTGTGAAATCCTTAGTGCGGTAGCTAAGGTAGTGAATGTAGACCTTATTTAGAAGATTGATCCGCTATAAATCTTCTTTCAAGTTTTCTTTCTTTTTGCATTTTGCTCCCACCATTTTTAAATTGTCAATTCACCTCATCTTGGCATTTTTCCATCGATTGATCAACTCAACAAAATTCATACCTTCAAAACCCTTACCTCTTGTATCAAGAATAACTTGATTGGTTGTTGCATATATTTAACCCATATATATGTTGTTGAATATGCCCGGAAGATATAAAGATACTCAAAAATAGATGAAGATAATGAAGAACAATAAATCTCACTAAAAACTTGTATTAATAACATTGAATCTAAACCTTAACTAGAAGGGAAGAGTTTAGTTACTCATGGAGAGGGGAAATCGACAGAGAAGAGAAAAATAAGAATTATGAGATAAATAATTTCTCTTCTCCTCGTGACCCTATTTACATCAACTAGGAGAAGAAACTATAGTACAATTAAATGTAAAACTTTATCCTACTCCAAATATAATATAAAAGTGAAAGTACAATTTGAAGTAGGATTCTTCTTCTTGTGTTAAGTGCTCCTTAGAATTCAAATCCAACTAAAACTTCTCTTTTAAGCATGTATTATCCTTTATTTGTCAAAATTCCTACAAATTCCAAAGACTTGTTAAAACACAAAATTTTAGTTGGATTAGAACACTAAAATATAGATATATATGCGAAAAATTTGCAAATATTAGACTTACCAGTTGTCTCATTTACAACCATAATAATAATGACAATTATTATTATTATTGTTGTTGTTATTATTATCCAACAACATACATTTTAAGTCAATTTAATTTTAAAAATTAAAAAATTTAGTATATTATATTTTTGAGTAGCTCACGAGATTTTTAAGTTGAATATCGAGTATTTTGGCTCGACTCATTAAGAACTCAAGGCGAGTTTGAATCGAGTGTCAACTGAGCTTTGACCGAATCAAATGAGTAGCTCCCAACATGTCTTGTCTTATTTATATCCTTAGTGAGAGTTAAGACTTAGTCTGATTGATAGAAGAATTTAATATATAGTGTCATAGCGATACTTTGGGAATTCTACTGGATTGTATTAAGGGCTAATTTAAAATTTAAACAATAGTTTAGGACGTTTACTAGAATTATCCAAGAGATAAACATATATCAGGCAGAGATGGTAAAAAATTTCGGATCCGACGAGTTCTGATCCGACCTAATTTGGTAAGGACATATTTTTTTTGAATTTTTCGGTTTTTGAGTCAAGTCGATTTTTTAAAAGTTTGAGTTAATTAGGGTTGGGTTTAGATTTAGGGTAAATTTTTTTAACCCGACTTGACCCAGATTATTCGTAAATATATATATATATATTATATTTTTATATATTATATTTAATAGGCGGGTCGTTTTTAGTATAATTTTTTTGATAAAATTTCAAAATCGACTCAAGATCAAGTTATACTTCTATTATAGGCAATTTTATGTAAAAAACCCATAAAAATAATTATTTAAAGAAATGACCCCCAGACCATTATTTAGAAAAATGACCCCCAAATCTACCACGTATGAAGAACTCGTGTTCTGCCCAAAACGATTTTCAACCTCGCTATCTGCGAACAGCGAGTTGTTCTTACGTGGCATCGCTTTTCAGTATAACGAACTTAACAAGAACTCGCTCTCTCCAAAACGCGAGGTCCTCGAGAATTTGAAGAGCCAACTGAATTTATCGCGGTCTGTTTAATGGAACTTGCTTTCTGCAGAAAGCGAGTTCTTTGTAAATCGGGGTGGCAGAACAAGCATCCATAGGCATGTTCGAGCCATATTTTGGGGCTATTAATCGTATTATTTTAGTAAACGGCCAATTTAGGTACGCAGTAATTGAACTTGTCTTTCATTCGGCACCAATATGGGTAAGTTCGGTGCGTTGTAAACCGGGTAAAATTTGCTTTGAAAACAGTACCATAACTTGTTTTTGTGAATGACTAAAAAGTTAAAAAGGTGTGATAATCTTTTTCGGTTTATTTATCAGGTTTTTAATGTACGTTTATTATCACATTTTTTACCTTGGAGGTGTTGTGGAGGAACTTGGCTACCATTTGAGACTAACATTGGAACGTGCGATACACGGAGAAGGGTATAAAATTTGCGTTAAAAATGGTTCAAAAGCGTGGTTTTCTGCAGGAACGACAAGGCGAAAAGACAACTTTTAAAACCAATGAGACCTTGTTATTTCAACATAAACTTATATTACATCCGTAGAAAGTTGTAACTCGTTACTAGTATTAAATTTCAACATAAACTTAAATTACATTCGTATAAAGTTGCTACTGGAATACGCCTATCATATTTTATCCCACACACGTGAAAAGCTGTAACCCTGCGCATTATCAGCTGTTAAGTCTGGGTTGGAATACAACTTCTGTTCTGACACCGATCAAAGATGAAACCCCGACCGAAGAAAGCATCTTATATATTACCGCGCCGGGGTCGTCATCGGCCAATGTTTCCCTACACATTCCCATTCTTCGTGATGCGGGCAATCCTGGATATTGAGGTATACCTTATTACGCTACATTTTACACCAGGATTCCATCATCAGTGCGAATGGTAGGAGCTTTGGCCGCGGTTACCTTCTCGAGTATTATGATTTGTCGTTCAACTTGTAGGTCTGACCTTGTTCAAATATGATGCAAATGCTCGGAGCTCTGGGCACGTACTCATGATGCAACTACATATACCAACAAATCACAATACTCGAGAAATCTTTTAGGCAAAGTATTTTTTGAGTATTTGATTTATTGTTATTGGTAGCTACAATAGAATCGTAATATTCTCCAAAACTACCGGATTGCAACTTCGGGGGAGGTATTTATAGAAGGGATCTGGCGTTGTGTGAAGAGCTATTTCTTCCAGGATTCCTGACATGGCAGGGATCTCGTGTTCTGTAAAGAGCGAGTTCTGCCAGGATTCCTGACGTGTCAAGAATCTCGCGTTCTGTAGAGCACGAGTTCTGCTAGGATACTTGACTTGTCAGGAATCTCGCGTTATATACAGACTAGTAGTTGGTTCAAAATAAAAAAAAATAACAACAAACAGTAGCAAACAACAAATATCATATCATAAGATATTAATAAATAAAACCCTAAAATTAATATGAGCAAATACAACAAACACTTAGTTCATATGAGGGCCCGAGCGGTTAGGACACTTGTTACTCATGTGTTCGGGATTTCTACATGCACTGCAAAGTTTCTTTTGTCCGGTTCTTTCTCTATGTTCGACCACGTCCTCCGCACAGTAAATCTGTGTCGATCGTGGATGTTCCTTATTTCGTAGTAGTGCAGGATCTGGGCGTATGGTCGGTTCATCATAAACGGCATACATATCAATTTCATTTTCAATAGGAGGAAACTCTTTTTCGTAAACCATCAATACCGTTTCCAGTAAGTATACCGGATCAAGCAGTTGCATGTAGTGAATCCGTTGGGAAGAACAAGCAGCAATGGCGTGTGCGCACTGGTATTTGAATGTTTGGAAGGCTCCGCAGTCCCAGGTTCTCTTCCTTAGATCTACCACGTACACGTTGTGTTGTATGCCTTCCAACGGCTTCAAAAATTTTGAAACACGAAACAAATGACCTTCTCGAGAGAAGAGAGTTGCAGTCATCGTATTTGAATGGTGCATATAAGTTTACAATTTTCCAGGAAGTCCGGGTGCACTTTGTGGCCACCTTCCATGTAATCAATTGCTTGCCTTCCCAGGGTTGCAAATAGGGTAGCCAAACGATAGTAGGTCGCTTTGACAACGGAAGTGATAGGCAAATGCCGCACTCCCTTCAGAGCTGAGTTGACCGCCTCAGCCAAGTTCGTTGTCATGTGACCATATCGTTTACCCCCATCATATGATCGAAGCCATTTTTCCCTCAGGATTTTGGCAAGGTAGCATGTGCCTTTGTCATTCCTGGCTCTCAGTTATTCAAACAACTGGTCTACCTCATGTATGTAATGTTAGTTGCCTAGGGAATGACAAACACCTAGTTAGTATTGAACAATACATCCAAAGATATCGTAAACACAGACGACGTAAAAGACACACCCATTCTAAGCACCATAGCACGTTCATCTTGGTTCTTGTAAATTTGCAAGTAGTTGGCCGTAATGTGTCGTAAGTAGTAACGGTGGTAAATATGAGGAGGCTGCCAAGACCGGCCTAAACCCTATATTGCGTACTTGATCGCATTGGATCTGTCGGAAATAAGACATATCCCATCATCCCTTGCCCGCATTACATGGGAAAAAACATGTCTCTGTAGGTTCTTAAGGAAGAACTGCCAAGACTCGAGATCCTCCTTTTCGACTATTGCGAAGGCTACAGGAATGATTTTCTAATTGTCGTCTTGTGCAACCACCAGAAGTAAGACCTGTGTATATTTCTCGTACAACCAAGTACCGTCGATATGAACCATCGGCTTGCAATGCATGAATGCATTAATGCAATGAGGAAATATCCAAAATAGTCGGTAGAATTGACAAACACCTAGTAGGACATGATTATTTTCGTATGCCAGAGCCGTCTCAAGTTTCACAACCGTTCCGGGTATGTGTTTATGCATCATTTTTAGCCACGACCGTAACTCGTTGTAAGATTCCTCCCATTGGCCAAATAGTTTTTGTACGGCCTGCCACATTGCATACCATGCTTTTGGGTATTCAGGAATGTAACCGTAATGATTTTTTGATGCTACAATACAGATGGCAACCGTCATACGAGGATTTTCTTTGACCAGTGGCATGAAGGTATCGCATAGGACGTGCACATCCAAGTTCTTGTGATACTGACTTAGGTTGCTCACGGTGCATGTATGAGGCCCATCCAGTTTCGTGATCCTCCACAACCCGTTTAGCATCTTCAAGGATGATACACGAACCCTCCACTCACATCCCTCTTTCTTGTGGGCACACTACGCAATGTAGAAATTCGGTTGGGTTTTCTTCACAGTCATCGTAACTGCCCGGCGAATGTTGTAGTGCTTAATCGCGGCCACAGCCAGTTCTTTTGTCAAGAATGTCATCCCAATGGCCAGTTCACCATCAGCACAGTGGTTGTATTCGTCAATTGTTGGGGGTTGTAAAAATTCTAGAACGTTCAAGGCATCTATATCAACCGTTGTGAAGTGGGATGGTGGCTGGTAATAAGAAATAGGTGTGGCCAATACTGGAACGCTGCTTTCTGTCGGGTGTTCTTCGTTGCTTTCTGAATCTTCGAAGGACCCTGCTAGAATGTTCACGTCAGCTGGTTCTTCATACAAGGGCCATTGCTCATCATCGTAGGGATCGACTTCTCTAATTGGTTTTTCATCAAAAATATCCTCATCGAACCGGTATAGTTTTGCGTGGTTGACTACTACCCTTTCAAGCGAGCAGACTTGTTGTTGATCGCGAGACCGCTCACGAGACGTATTACGAAGATCAAAATCGAGCGCACCGGTACAAGAATGTCTCCCCATAGATGGTTGAACGTACTCCGTACGAGGGATATACATTGAGTATCGTCCATAGGAGAAATGATCGAAGGGGTTGAACGCTTCATGGTCGGACGACCTCATGTAGTTGTGGGATGATGTCGCTGTGTCCCCCATACTATACGGATTGTACGTTGGACGCCTTCGAATTGGAGAGGATGACGCATCAAATTCATCGTTTAGGGGATGGTTTAAGTCGATGATGCACGAATGTCTTGTGCAGAAGACGACGATGCACCCAACTCGTTGCGTGGACTATCTGTAGTTAATAGGTTGAAATTATTTCATAAACCCGTTGTGGGGCTATCAACATTGGCATTAGGGTCGAAGTCAAAATTCGTCCGTCTCTAGCTTGATATTTTGATACCAGTATCAGAATCAGAAAACGACGCATACAACTCGAGGGGCTCTCCTAAAGAATACTCCAAGTGGGTGGCAACCATCAACTCCACATCACTGTTGTCCCCAATCTGGCATAATGAGTAGGTTAACGGTTCAATAGAGATTGGCGGACAATACTTCAAGTCCTCAAGCCTTTCCACACAGCCATGCGGGACACTGTTTTCCACTTCCTTAATCAACTTCTTGTACGATAATCTCATTAGAATTGTTATTCTTACAATATTCACAGATTGAAAAACGATGCCAAGTGCGGCATCAACAATTATCTTGCCATCGTGGTATACTAGAACGTCAATACTTCATCATCTCGACATTTTCCTAGCACGTAAAAGATCTATATGTAACAAGAACAGACATTAGTACCAAGCAATTTAGTAAAACTACACAAAACAAGCATTGGAGAAATCGTGGCAAAACTTACAGTTGAAACATTTTTCTGATTCAAACGGCACGTAAATTATGTTCACAATATCTTCTGCTTTCCATTGGCTTCTATAAGCTACTGCGAATGTTGAGGATAAATTTGTCTGTAGTTTTGGTTCATTCCCAAACTCTAATATAAGATGTGTAAAGGACCAATATATTATTTGTCTAGAAAATAATGAAGAGTCTTACTTTTGTAGACATGTCGGACAAGATTTGTCAGCATTACTGATGCAGAAGGAACTTGCTTTCTGCAGAAAGCGAGTTCGGTTGAGATTTTTGACGTGGCAGGCACATCAATGAACCTTTTTTTAGAAAGTGAGGTCCATCACTTTATTCATGAATAATCTCTGGTTCTACAAGAAGCAATGTCCATTCCATGCGCTGTTTTAGTTGCAGTCTGCTGATTTGATTTGCCACGGTACATAATATGTAAAAAATCTTCAAGAAATAGCAAGGTTTTCAGCAACGGTCTTCCATTCGGAACTTATTTACACACTTCCTTCAATAGCACTGTCTATTTCATGCATTATTTGTACCGAACAATGTTTCACATAAATAAAGGAGGACAACAACAACGTTGCTCATACTTAGAACATTAATAAAGAATGAAAGGATGAACTCATAAAACATAATTTGACAATGATTTGAGGAATGAAAGGTTAATCGAAATCATCGTAGTCAGTTGAAATGTATGAAATTAAGTTAAGTTATTCGATCAGCTGTTGTTTTTTTTGTCTATGCCTGTGCATAAAAAACTGCAACTCATCGGCAGCTGCATCAACATCCGGTGAATAAGGAGCTTGTTCAGTGCTTGCTGCGAATGCGAACGTAGCAGCTTCTATGAGTGTAGACATACTACCTTCTCCGGCGTTCACCTCATCGAACTTAACATTTAAATGGATGTATTTAGCTCCTAAAAAATTGAGCTGCTTGTACATGTTACGTATGTCAGTTTCGCTGGTAAGCTTCAGAATGTAGTTCGTTTCAGTTGCCATCGGTGTTGGGATTTTACATTCCAAGTAAGAAATTTGCTTGTCAATATGTTTACTAACCTCTTCAGATATCAACTGCAACAAATAGTGGAATGACATATTACTGGTGATTGTTGAGTCGAAATAGGTATCGATAAAATAAAATGTTGCAAAAAACTTAGCCATGGGGGGAGGAAAGTGTTGGAAGTTTTGCTGAAATAGATATAATAAGAGCCTGGGTTTTAGAGGGAAGAAAAAGTGGATTGAATTTAATTTCAAAACCATGAACTCACGTTCTACGCAATGCGGTTATTCACGGAACTCGCTATCCCCAGAATTCGAGGTCCCTTATGACCTTTCCTTATATGTGACTGTTGAGTCAAACCAGTTAAATAGGATCTCGCGTTCTGTAAAAAGCAAGGCCCAATTCCGTAAATTATGCTTCCTAGAATATTAACAATTAGGATTTTTCTTCCTAATTTATGCTTCTTAAATTATGCTTCCTAAAATATTAACAATTACGATTTAATTAATTTATATACCGCGAGGTCCCTTCCTAAAATATTAACAGATTTTTAGATTACTACAAATTTTTATCTTCTACTATATTTAATTAATTTATATACCAATTGAGTTTAAAATTTTAACAAACTTTTAGATATGAGCATTAATTAATAATACAACTTATATATTTATATAATTTAAATACCATCTTTTTCCCTGCCTCTTATAAAATTTAAATACCATCTTTTATTATGATTATTTCATTTCAAATATTCAACACTAATTAGGATTTCAATTTAATGAAAATAGGAATTTAAAATCAAATTTTTTTTACCATATTTATCTAATAATTTAAGGAATAATTTATTAATGGTCAGAAAGGACCTCGCGTTTTGCGTAACGCAAGTCCCCTTTATAACCATTCAAGATGCTCTCTGAAAAGTCAAAGGACACGTCTCTTCAATGAAACTCGCTTCTTGCGTAACGCGAGGTCTTCGGTATCTCGCTTTCCACAGAATGCGAGTTCCATTAAAATCGCTTCCCACCCGGTGCGAGGCCTCTTATAAATAGGGCCCTACAGAATCAATAACCCCACACCTCATCATTCTTCTTCTCTTATACTATTATACATATCCTATATTTTCTATACAATGGCGGCTTTATTGAGGCTAGACGAACGACATGTCTTCGACTACTGGCGGGCGAATGAGGAGGTAATATTCTTTTCTTACTTTAAATTAATTTCTTTTTTTTAATTTATCTCATCCTATATGTATATATTTTTAAATTATTATCTTGTACTATTTTTGTTCAAGAACTACGAACGAGCATTGACATGCTATCTAAATCGTATCACGGTTGCGCCGGACGAGGATATCGTTCCATTTATTACCGAAGCCGGTTTTGGGCACGTCGCTACTATCATTGGCGATACAAAGTTGAACTGTCCCTTCATTAATGCTTTATTGGAGTGATGAAGGCCATAGACCCACACCTTCTATATTCCGTGTGGCGAGGCTACAATTACACTAGAAGATGTTGCATATCATATTGGCTTGCCTACTGACGGCGCGGTTATTACCGGTGTTGCTGAGGGTAACTGGCCGAACCTGTGTGTGGAGCTGCTAAGAGTGGTTCCAGACAAGTTCGACGGTGGCAAAGACTTTCTAACTTTTTTGGAGCAGAATTTTACAATCTTCCCCCACATGCAGATGACGAAACAAAACGGGTAAATATATTTAGCTTATTTTACTATATTTTTCGTTTCCTAGTTTTTTTAATAATTAATATATTTTTATAACGGTACTTATTATTTTCGCAGCGGTTTGCTTGTGCTCACATCCTACGCATTATTGGAGGGATTTTGATGCCTGGCAAATATCGCAACAAAGTCCACCTGATGTGGTTGTACCATCTCCGCAATTTTGCAGAATGTAGCAAGAAATGTTGGGGAGCAGTGGTCCTAGGCTTTCTGTTCAGAGAGCTTTGTAGAATCGTCGACCCAGATAGAACCGCAATCGGAGGATGTCTCTTACTGCTTCAGTCTTGGGCTTGGTTTCGAATGCCCTTTTTAAGCCCGCGGCCTAAACATCCTACCCCATGCCTATTCCTTCTTATTCGGAGGTACTATTAAAATTATTTAATTTAATTAAATTTAAATTATTTTATTTTATTTGAAGAATATGTTTTCAAACTATTACAATTTTTTAAATTCTTTTTCATTAATGACAGGTGGTGCCTTCCACTCACTCACCAGGGACTGCCGGAGACACAACGAGACTACAGACTGCTGAACGACAAGATACAAAACGAGGTCAGGATTTCAGATATTTTATTCTTAATTCCTCAAAAAAATTTGGCCATAAATTTATATAACACATTCAAAATTTTTTGTCCAATTCCTGTGGACTCCGTACGCTGCTCCTCTGATTCGGGACTGTATTCCACAGGACATCACGGACAGCTCTCACGTCTGGCTGCTGCTGGTGCCACTCATCAACTAGGAAATTGTCGAGTGGTATCCTACTAACCGAGTTCTACGACAATTTGGCTAAGTCCAAGGGGTTCTGGAGCCGCCACCCAATTTGGACGAATTACATCGGTTGACGCAGCAGGGGAAGACGGAAGTCTATTGAGGCCATCATCACGCTGACTGGGTCGGGCAATGGATGACAAGGTATGGCAAGCGGCTGCCTATTTGTGTACCCATTGTGAACCAGGATGTCACATTCGACTACATATAGTGGTACTACCAAAACGGGAAGCCGCATATACTGACTCTGGAGGAGCGCCAGCGAGAAATTGTGTTACCTCCCCAAAACCGCTCGCCCGCACAATGTCATGCCACCCAGTGCCAGCCGACGCAACGCGGTACCAGAATGGGGCCTGAAAGCCAGAGACGTCGAACACACACTGTAGGGGCCTCGTCCTATAGAACAACGTGAGCAGCAGATCAGTTTGGGGCAGGGCCTTCGACACCAGCGCCAAGACCGACATTCATGCACTCTGCTTCATCATCGTTTCTGCAGATGGGTGGTCCTTAGACGTTTTAGCAGACGGGGCCTCCACCCGAGCTTTTCATGACGGACGCCTTTCGTCCCTTTATGTTGGTGCCTCCACCATATTACCCGACATCGCCTTTTGCATATGTTTCTCCGGTGTTGGATGTTCCACCATTGCAAGCATAGTTCGACTACAACATTATCGAGCAGATGCCGCTGCAGAGTTTGTTCTACACCGGCCCCGGTGTCAGCGGTGGTCCGCGTTTCGGGGAGGATCATGGCGCCGATGATGAGGACGACGACGACGATGGAGCACATACCGATTGAATTATATCCTCCACGAGAACGTCGTGCACCCAGCTGTAGAACGGGTGGACATAGGCGTCATTAGGACAAGGGGATGTTTATTTATCAACTTTAGTTATTATTTTATAATAATAAAAACTTTATTTTGCCTTATTTTTTTACATAGTTTTAGATTTTATATTTGTTTTGCCTTATAGTTTTAGATTTATTATTTTATAACCCGATACATAAACTAGAAAAGATTATAACGCCCTTTTAACTTTTCGGTGATTCACAAAAACAAGCATGGTACCGTTTTCAATGCGAATTTTACCCGGTTTACAACGCACCGAACTTGCCCATATTGGTGCCGAATGAAAGACAAGTTCTAGTACTACGCACCTAAGCTCGCCGTTTACTAAAATTATACTATTAATAGCCCCGACATATGGCTCGAACATGCCTATAGACGCTTGTTCTGCCACCCAGATTTACAAAGAACTCGCTTTCTACAGAAAGCGAGTTCCATTAAACATCCTGCGATAAATTCAGCTGGCTCTTCAAATTCTCGGGGACCTCGCATTCTGCAGCAAGAGAGGTCCTGTTAAGTTCGTTATTCTGAAAAGCGATGCCACATAATAAGAACTCGCTTTTCGCTGAAAGCGAGATCGGAACTCGCTTTAGGCAGAACGCGAGTTCTTCATATATGACAAATTTGAGGGTCATTTTTCTAAATAATGGTCTGGGGCCCATTTCTTTAAATAATTATTTTTATGGTTTTTTACATAAAATTGCCTCTATTATATCAGTCTTGAATTAAAAATAAATTAAACTTGAATCAAATCAAAATAATGTCAAAATTTAAAATTTTGGGTTGGATCGGGCAGCCAAAAAAATCCACCCCGGTTGCCATCCCTTCACAGGACACGTAAAAAGTAAATATTTATTTATTTTCTAGACCGGCTCGGCAACTGGCTGTTGCTCTCGATCGTCAGTCCTCACAAAATCATTTTTGTGCTATATATTTTATCTATCTAGGGTTCCGTTTAACTGATCCATGGCCGAAGTCATAAACATGCCGGCCGATTCCCTAGGCCGCCGTCGCAGTGGAGACCGTAAAGATAACAACAATAACAACAGACAGCTTCCAGCATCTGACGATCCCAACTCCTCTCCGAGAGATTACAAGCGTCACGGTAGCATTAGCCCTCCACCACCGCCGTTGAGTTACAGGGATAGGAGACGCTCGCCTCCACCGCGGAGGTCTCCGCCTTATAAGAGATCTAGGCGAGAAGATGGAGGGTATGAAGGGAGGAGAGTGAGCCCTAGAGGCGGATTTGGACCCGGAGATAGGAGGTAATGCTTTATTTCTTTTATTTCTTTGTATAATTACAACTGCTTAATTTAAATCTATTTGTTTGAACTGATGCTTTTTATGGTCTTAGGTGTTTTGGTGTGCTTAATGTCATGAACTTATTTCTTATTTGCTAAACATTGTATTTTGCCTTGGCTGATTAAAGACTGAAAGGTCGTTAGCTTAAAAATCAGGATGGCATGGATTTCATTGATAATAATCAGCAGTTTACGGACATACCTGCAGACTTTTGTAATATATACATTGTTTTGCCATGATTGGCTATTTAGAATGCAAACGCTGCTAATGAATCCTAATGGCTACTGCTTATGCTGTGAATGGGTCCTATGTAGAGAGAGTTTGACTGATGGGCTAAGTATTTATGTAAGATGTTTTTTTTTTTGTTAGGGTAACACATTAACCATTTATGTAAGATGTTTTTTTTTGTTAGGGTAACACATTAACCATTTTATGGTCAATGAAAGCCTTTTAAGCGTTTGTTCTGTTTCTAAGAGTTCTGCTTATTTGTTCAAGTTTTTATTTCATTCCTTTCTCGATAATGCTCGCATATTATTTAGATCCCTTGTTTTCCATGTGAACAATTGACTCCCCTATTCTGATTATTGAAAGCTACATTGTTCTCACAAAATACTGACTGCTGTGAATATCTGACACTGACCTTTTGTTTTCTGTAATCATTTGATGATAGCTGTGGAATGAATCATTCATTCCGTTTTCTCGTTTTGCTTTCTGTTTGGTGTATCTTCTATTGATTTGTTATGTTCATATGTTACTCATATGTATTACTTTTAAAAAGGATTTGTTACTTTCATTTGGCAGTTCCCTTATACTCTGATTTTCTCATGCTGTAAAACACGTTTGATGGTGTAGGTTTGGGTATGATTACGGTGGTGGATATGACCGTGAAATGATGGGCAGGCCTGGTTACCCTGATGACAGACCTCATGGCCGATACTTTGGTCCCTCTTCTGGTGGTTATCAAGGTGGTCTTTTCTGGAACTTGCTTAAGTACTTTAAAATTTCCTCAAACTTCAATTATTGCACTTGACATAATCTTGAAGCACTTCTTTTTTGACCTTTGTATTTTCCTTCCTTCTGCTACCTTTTGTTACTATAATTTAAAAGGTTACATTACAAATATAGACCCATCTTCAAATTTTATTTTAGTTATTAACATAAAATCTTGAATCATCATGTTTAATTTTACTTTTATAACGAATTTACATTTTCCAGTAAACTGTTTTTGTAGCCCGAAAACTCCTGGTTAGAAGTAATGTCGAAAAGACTGATTTTCTTGCTTATTTTCTTATTAATTACAAGTGGGAAAGCTACAGCTAAATATACAAGCCTATGCCTTATCTCAGGAAACTTCTAAACTAGGAAAGAGACTAACTTTAGTAATAGAATACAATCCCTTAGAGTTAGGGATCCTAACTAATAAAATATTTACAAATCTTCTAATCTTAGGAAACGAATCTCTGACACTCCCCCTCAAGCTGGGGCATGGATGTCTTCCATCCGCAACTTTCCTGTTAGCTTCTGAAAGTCCTTACCAGGTAGACCCTTGGTAAGTATGTCTGCAATTTGATTCCCAGTGGTCACATAGGGAGTACAGATCAAGCCACTTTCAAGTTTCTCTTTTATGAAATGTCTATCCACTTCAACATGCTTTGTTGTCATGTTGAATGGATTATGAGCAATATTGATTCTTTGACTTGTAATCACGATATATTGGTCCATCCCATTTTACCTTCAAATCTTCTAAAATGATCTTGACCATAATAACTCACAAATTCCCAATGCCATAGCTTGAAATTCACACAGACTGGATCTAGCCACCACGTTCGTTTTTTGCTTCTCCAAGTAACTAAGTTCCCTCCAAAGAAGGTGCAAGAGCTCGAGGTTGACCTTCTACCATTCGGATCCTGCATAGTGCGCATGACGTGTACGCCTTCGAGTCAAGTTTCCCTCTCTTCTGAACATAATTCCCTTGCCTGGTGTGCCCTTCAAGTACTGCAAGATTCGAACTACAACCCTTAGATGTGATTCGTTAGGGTTGTGCATGAATCGCTCACAACCCCGACAAAGATATGCTATGTCCGGGTGCGGTGTGTGATAAATAAATAAGCCTTCCCACAAGTCTCTGAATTGAACTCCTGTCAATTGCCATATCATCCGAGTCTCCAAGTTTGTGATTGACTTCTATGGGTGTTTCTGCTGGTTTACATCCTAGTTTTCTAGTTTCCTTTAACAGATCCAAAGTATACTTCTATTGTGATATAAAAATTCCCTGTTGTGAGTGTGCCACCTCAATACCAAGGAAGTATTTTAATCTTCCAAGTTCCTTTACTTCGAACTCTTTTACAAGGCATTTCTTCAAATTGTTGCTCCCTTCTGAATCGTTACCTGTAACAATTATATCGTCTACATACACCAGTAATATAGTTACTCCCCCTGAAGGAGAGTGTTTCACAAACAGGGTATGGTCACCTTGGCTCTGTTTGAAACCTTGACTTAGCATTACTTTAGCAAATCTCCCAAACCAAGCTCTTGGGGACTGTTTTAGTCCATATAGAGCTTTCTTCAACTTGCAGACTGCCTGTCCAGTAGTCGAAGTAAACCTAGGTGGTACATCCATGTACACCTCTTCTTTAAGATCTCCATGTAAAAATGCATTTTTAATGTCAAACTGCTGCAAATTCCACCCTTGATTAGCTGCTAAGGAAAGTAGGACTCTTATTGTGTTCATCTTTGCAACAGGTGCAAATGTCTCAAGATAATCTATCCCATAGGTTTGAGAGTACCCCTTTGCCACCAATCTTGCTTTGTACCTTTCCAAGGAACCATCTGATTTGTACTTTACAGTGAACACCCACCTGCATCCCACTGTTTTTTTCCCTTCTGGCAACTTCACTAAATCCCAAGTCTTATTCTTCTCCAGTGCATCCATTTCCTCTTTCATAGCCTTTTTCCAGTTCTCATTCTCTAATGCCTCGGCTGCTGTTTTAGGAATGGTAATATCATTCAGGCTAGTAAGAAAGGTTCTGTGATTGAGGGGATAGGTTTTTGTAGGTCATAAACAAATAGGAAGGATGTTTAGTGGTGCAGGTTCTTTTTCCCTTTCTAATAGCAATGGGAAACTCAAAATCAGAATTAGATTCAATATCATTATGTTCAGAAGGAGTTTCAGAATGTACCTCAAAATGTATGGGAATAGGAACAAGAGCAGGGGATGATTGAATCTGCATAGGTGCCTTCCTCCTGGAGTAAGTCCTTAGAGGACAAGCAGTATCTTGAACATTGGGCTGAGAAACAATAATGTTCGGCTGAGGAGGCTATTAGGTTCAGCTTGTGGCGAAGGTGGAGTAGGAGTATG
Organism: Hibiscus mutabilis; assembly: GCA_019671005.1. NCBI lineage: Eukaryota > Viridiplantae > Streptophyta > Magnoliopsida > Malvales > Malvaceae > Hibiscus > Hibiscus mutabilis. The sequence continues at coordinate 27,572,615 of CM033715.1, forward strand.
GAGTAGGGGCAGGCTTATTAGACTGTATTTCTGCGAAACGGATAGGATTAGGAAGACCAATAAGGGGTTGCTGAAGTAAAAAGAAATCTGCATCCTTATCTTCCCTAAAAGACATCTCCCCCTGAAGATAAGGAACAGTAAAGTAACTCTCTTTCAACAAAAGTGACATCAGCAGAAGTATAGAATTTTCTAGTAGGTGGATGGTAGCACTTGTAGCCTTTTAGAGTGGAGGAGTAGCCAATGAAGATACACTTCAATGCTCTTGGATCAAGTTTACCTCGGCTTTGAGAATGAATGTGAACAAAAGCAACACACCCAAACACCCTTGGTTGGAGGTTAAGAGATGGATTGAAATTAGGAAAGATTTTTTTAAGGGTTTGAAGGGGACTTTGGGATCCAAGGACTTTAGTGGGTAATCTATTCATCATATAAGTAGCTGTTAAGACAGCTTCCCCCCAGTACCTTTTAGGGACATTGTTTATAAATAAAAGAGCTCTAGTTATGGCAAGAACATGTCCATTCTTCCTTTTTGCAATCCCATTTTGTTGGGGAGTGTTTACACAAGAAGACTGATGTAAAATACCTTTTTCTAATAGATAAGGGGACAGGATTTGATTAAAGTAATCCTTGGCATTGTCTGATCTGATTCTCTTTATTTCAACCCCAAACTAAGTCTTTATCATGGTGTAGAAATTTTTAAAGGTAGAGGCAACATCAGATTTCTGTTTCGATAAATAAATCCAAGTATAATCCTCTATAAAAGACAAACCATCTAGCCACAGTTATGTTAGGAATAGTGGAAGGTCCCCAAACATCACTGTGAATAAGATTGAAGGGACTGTTGGTACTTTTATTATTTGCTGGAAAAGAGGAACGTTTATGTTTTGCAAGTTCACAAACTTCACAATGAAATTCCTCAATATCTGAGGTTTTACATAAAGAAGGAAACATAGATCTTAAGAGTTTAAAGGGTGGATGACCAAGGCGAAGATGATGTAACCATATTTGGTCTCTATTGTTTGCAGAATTGGATAAAAAAGATAAAGGTTGGGTATTCAAAACTCTAAATTGTCCACAAAGGTCCTTAAGGTAGTAAAGGCCATTTATCTCCCTAGCACGCCCAATCATCCTCTTCGTTTCTTGCTCATGAAAAATACATTGTGTAGAATGAAACAAAACACTGTAACTAGTATCCTTGACAAGCTTTGGGATTGAAATAAGGCTAGTAAACAGTTTTGGTAGATGCAGAACATTTTTAAGCAAAAGGGTTTTACTAATGGCAATATCTCCTTGACCAGCAACAGTTACCATGGTACCATTAGCAACTGTAATTTTCCTGTTGCTAGGGCAGGGTGAGAAATTTTAGTGAAGAGTTGGTCATATGATCAGTTGCTCCCGAGTCTATTACTCAGGAGTTTTCGGTAGGTATGGAGGATTCCAAGGCATTAGAGTTCTGAGAAGAGGAGGAGGGTATACCTGAGAAAACGAGATTACATGTACCTGCAGCTGATGGTTTTTCTAAAGATTCCAGTAAAGTCTTCAATTTTTCTACTTCTTCTCGGTTAAACTCAACAGATTGTTCATTAGATTCCTTAGCTACTTCTCTGGTTGCATAGGCTTTACTCTGCCTGATTGGGGCTTCCCATGTAACCTCCAACACCTCTCTTTGGTGTGACGAGGTTTTTTGCAGTAAGTACACCATAAGGAATCCCTATTTACTGTCCTTGTTGTCTCTGGTCTGCCTTCAAAATTTTCTAGACGTGCTGGTCCTTCAGAAACTGCCTTAGTACTAAGGCTGAACTTTCTACTTGATTGTTTTCAATCACCATCACCCCCCTTCTTCTTTCTTCAGCACGAACAATAGCAATTGTTTCATTTAACGAGGGTAGATCTTCTTTTCCTAAAATTTGGACTCTCTCTGCATCAAACTCAATATTTAGTCCAACAAGAAAGTTATAAATTCTATCCTTTTCAACAAACCTCTTTAGAACTGTTGCATCCTCACTGCATTTCATCTGAATGCATTGATAATGGTCTATCTCCTGCCAGAGATTTTGCAGCAGATTAGAATACTCTGTAATTGATTTGCTTCCCTGTTTGGTAGTTGAAATCTTGCTCTTGATTTCGTAAATCTGGGCAGCATTACGAACTTTCGAATAGGTTTGTTTCACAGCCTCCCATATCTCCTGGGCTGTTCTAAGAAACATGCAGGTATCACTAATTTCAGGCGCCATTGAATTCCACAACCAAGACATAACCAACGAGTCTTGTTCATCCCAAGCCTCGAATCTAGGATCTTCTTTGGGGCCCGTTCCAAGAAGATGACTGAGTTTACCTCTCCCCTTTAGAAAGGTTCGAACCAATTTAGACCACTTAAGGTAATTTTTACCATTCAATCTATAGGAGGCATGAATGTTTTGTAAGTCATTCATCTGATTGGAGTGACTTCCTTCATTCATTGTGTCTCCTTGAGCAGTTTCAATAATGTTGGAATCAGTCGTATCGACCATTCTCTCTCAAGAAATAAAAGAGATCAAAAACACTGTTCAACAAGAACAGTCAGGCCTAAGAAGCGAGAGGCTTTGATACCATGTCGAAAAGACTGATTTTCTTGCTTATTTTCTTATTAATTACAAGTAGGAAAGCTACAGTTAAATATACAAGCCTATGCCTTATCTTAGGAAACTTCTAAACTAGGAAAGAGACTAACTTTAGTAATAGAATACAATCCCTTAGAGTTAGGGATCCTAACTAATAGAATATTTACAAATCTTCTAATCTTAGGAAACGAATCTCTGACAAGTAACTCATCTTTTGTGCTATTAATTATGATAGACAATGGGTTTGCACCTAGGTTTCTTTTTTTTCTTTTTATATAGTGATGTCACTTGGAAAGTAGATGATGTATCAGGCATCTATGAAATGATGCTTAATTGCAGTTAAATTTGACACTACAGGATTGAGCATATTCCTTCTAAAATTCCATAGTGATGATGCATGTATAACGCGGGGCAGTAGCAAACTTAATCATCCAACTTTTTGTTATGATGTTTTATTTTAGCTGCCAAATAATATTGCTTTTGCAGTTTGGGATTCTGGTCGTGGTAGATATGGTGATGCTTCTAATACGGGGGGTGCTCAAAGGTTAGCTTCATTATTGTTTTGGGCTCTTGTTTTAAATATGGTTTGAATTACTTTTAATTTCATAGAACTTTTGGTATCATTAGATTCTATATCTTTATTTCTCATCCGATGGTATGACATGACAAATAAAATTTCAGAGAAGGATTGATGTCATACAAGCAATTCATTCAAGAGCTTGAGGATGATATACTACCAGCTGAAGCTGAGCGCAGGTGCAAATGGGGAACAATGTTATCAATTTGGTTTTTTCTTGTACAAGACTCACGGCTTCCAGTGGGATGTTTAGTAAATGTCTTTTTTTACTGTGTAGGTACCAAGAGTACAAGTCAGAGTATATATCTACCCAAAAGCGTGCATTTTTTGATGTCCACAAGGATGAGGAATGGTACTTCCCGTTGTTTAGCGGCTCCCTCTGCATTCACGTCAAAATTCTAATTGGACTTGCTTATGTATGTAGGTTGAGAGACAAATATCATCCAACAAACTTGGTCACTGTTATTGAAAGGTTAGTAGTGCTTGTACTTCTATTTTTTTGTGTGTTTCAGTTCATGAATTTGTTTCCAAGTTGATTGACGCATGTCCTGCATTTTCTAGCATGTTGTTATTGATGGATATAGTGTCTTCTACCATGCAATCATGTGGGATTCTTTCCTGAATTTCATATTTTTTTGGCATTTGTTTTTCAGGAGGAATGACCTTGCACGCAAAGTTGCGAAGGACTTCTTGCTTGATCTGCAGAGTGGAACACTGGACTTGTAAGATCAGCATTCTGTGCTCACTTATTTCATGTGCATATTCAACTTTTTCCCTGCATAATTTTTATCCAGTTGCCCTCAATAATTTATGTTCATGATGCAGATCTCCTTGTGTCAATGCCTTTTCATCAAATAAATCAGGACAGACCAGTGAACCTAATTCTGAAGATGAAACTGACATCGGTGGCAAAAGAAAGCGGCATGGTAGGGGAACTACTAAAGAAACTGATGTTCTTTCTCTGGCTCCAAAGAGTCATCCAGTCAGTTCTGATTCCAGAAGAATTCAGATTGACATTGGACAAGCACAGGGCCTTGTACGTAAACTGGACTCTGAAAAAGGAATTGAGGAAAATATTTTAAGCGGGTCAGATAATGACAAAATAAGTAGAGATAAATCTCATGGTAGTTTGGCAGGCCCAGTGATTATTGTACGTGGCTTGACTTCTGTAAAAGGCCTGGAAGGTGTTGAGCTTCTTGATACTCTTATAACTTACTTGTGGCGCATCCATGGTGTGGATTACTATGGAATGGTTGAAACAAGAGAAGCTAAGGGTCTTAGGCATGTAAGAGCTGAGGGAAAGAGTTCTGATGTTACTAGTAACGGATCTGAGTGGGAAAAGAAACTTGACTCACACTGGCAAGAGAGATTGAGGGGTCAAGATCCTTTGGAAGTAATGACTGCTAAGGACAAAATAGATGCTGCTGCTGTTGAAGCTTTGGATCCTTTTGTCCGGAAGATAAGGGATGAGAAGTATGGTTGGAAGTATGGTTGTGGTGCTAAGGGCTGCACAAAGCTCTTTCATGCGGCAAAATTTGTACACAAGCATCTTAAACTCAAACATCCAGAACACGTTATTGAACTAACGTCTAAAGTGCGTGAAGAGCTCTATTTCCAGAACTACATGAAGTAAGTGAGGTCTTACATGCAGCATATTATTTTTTATGATTTGAAGAATGCTTCTATAAGATGTTCATTGTTGCCATTCACAGTGATCCAGATGCTCCTGGTGGGACACCTGTAATGCAGCAATCCTTACTGGTATGCTATGAGTGGTGTTGTTTTGATGTTATGACTTATGATTGCTCAGAATGCTTTGCTCACCTCACTTTTCCTCTTTTTGCAATGGTTTTTTCTTGCAGAAGGACAAACCTCAGAGACGTAAATTAATGGAAAATCGCTTGAAAGATGAACATGGGCCACGTAAAGAACGTGATAATCGAGCAAATGGTAGTGGCAGATTTGATAGATCTGAAAACCCTCAATCAGGTGATTTTCCATCTAATAATGATGGGCCTGATGGGGGGAACAATGATGATCCTATGTTTGACAGCTTTGGTGGGCAAGGGATGCATGTTGCAGCCCCATTTTCTTCAGATATTGCCCCTCCACCAGTATTGATGCCTGTTCCTGGTGCTGGGTAAGTCTTGTGCTGTTTCTCCGGGAGTGGCAGTTTGCTTATTATTTCGTTATAATTTATGTGTGTGATTGCAGTCCACTGGGGCCCTTCGTTCCAGCTCCACCGGAGCTTGCAATGCAAGTGTTTAGAGAGCAAGGTGGTGGTGGTCCTTTCGAAGGCAATAGTAGAAGTGGACGTGCTGGGCCTAATTTAAGTGGACCAGTTCCCTTTCTTTTGCCTCCTGGCTTCCGACAAGATCCTCGGCGTTTACGAAGGTAAGTTTGCTTGAGACTGTTCTCATACCATTGGGAAGTTGCAGCTATTTTACTTGTTGAGCATGAACTTAATTGAACTCTGTGATTTGATAAATTCAGAAATTGTATATAGTGTTGGGATGCATGCTGTTTCTTGCATGACTCCCCTCCCTGAGCTCCGCTTTAACTTTTGGTTTCTTTTTGTTATAAAATTGAATTAGAACCTCTCCATGTTTTTCTTATGGCTTGGGTAGAGAGAGGGTACTAGGTTCTTCATTTTGATGTTGAATAAACTTTGCCCCATCTCAGATGTATGCTAGTCTCAACTGAGGTTACCAGTGTGTTATTAGTTAGATGAAGATTGGCTATGTTGTTTTAGTTACTGTTGGGTTAGTAAAGTTTTTCACTGTTTTATTTCTCTTCTGATGCAGTTATCAAGATCTAGATGCACCTGAGGATGAAGTCACAGTTATAGACTATCGCAGTTTGTAGGTATAAGCAATGGAGGGCATCCAACGGAATTAGGAAGCCATTTCACCACAACTCCAATGTCACATGCTGCTATTTTACGATTCTCCTATCAGAAAAGCATTGACCTTGTACTATGATTAAGAGTAGTCCGAGTCCCTTGTGTGTAATTGTTGCCAACAGTCTCTTATATTTCTTGCCCCACAACCTATATTTGAAAAGAGATGATTATGGAGATGAGGTGGGACGTACAATGGATGAACAGGAGAATCGTTATTTTGGCTTATATATTTTACGTTGTACTATGATTATGGACGTAAAATAGTACAATGGATGAACAACCTATATTTGAAAAGCATTGACCTTGTACTATGATTATGGATGAACAGTCTCTTTAATTAAGCCTTGTACTATGATAATACATAACTTTCGATTGAATAATTATTTTGGCTTATATATTTTTTTTGAAGTAATATTGTCTTTAATTAAACGTTATGCATTATCAAACGTTAGAGGTATTTGGCATTGTGCCAAACGGATGAACAGGTGACAATTTAATTAAAAAAAATAAAACCAGTACGGTACTGGTTGAATACAGTGAACCAAAGGAAAGCCAAGGCTAAACAATATGATTGCATTTACTTTTTTTTTTTATGAATATGTTGCACAGTGGGCGCAAAAAACCAAATACAGAGAGAAGGTAGAAAGCGATACAATGTGCAAGTACGAGCAGCCCATCATCATTGTCAACATATGATGGTTACCCACTACGTATGAAGGATGGCATGCCGGTCTTGTCTAAGGTAAGGCATGGTGCGGTTACTGTGCGGTACCAACCGAAAATGTTACAAGACAGGAACACGGAACTAGAAAAGTTACACTTTCTAATAACATTTTAGGTTGGTGATTAAGTATCGAAGCTACGAGCACCGATACTTATTACTTGCGATCACATTTTCAATTCTATGTTTCGTGTTTTATAACTTTTCAATTGGTGCCGCACTATAGCCGCATCGTAGACCTACCCACGCCTAGCATGCCATAACAACATGCACGGGCACCTTATCCCCAACTTCAATGCATTCTCATTTCCTATGCTTCTTCGATAAAGGCTCTGCTGGTGCTTCACTCTGCAAAACAGTAAAATTTGTGAGGAATGAAAAACAATTATTGTATAATATATAACGATTTCAGGAAATGGAGCAATTTAGTCGGGTGCAATCCTACAAGGAAATGGTTGAAGCCGGGAGGAATGGAGGGCAATACCATATCCATCTTGTCAAACTTTTTTCCACGTGTACATGTGAAATTATAGTTAAATGCAATAAGTAAAAGATGAGGATGCTTACAACATTCGAAAGCTGCTCCCGGATGTATGCCATTGACCTCAACATTGCTCCTAATGTATCCCTGGATACCTGGAATTTAACCTCCGACTCTCCTGTAGTAGTCTCGGTGTCTTGAAGCTGGAACGGAAGACAAAATAAAGAAAAAATCTAATAAGCAAAAGACAGATAATGAGGTGATCAAATGGTAATCAGCAACACAGACATCGGAGAGAGCCGTGTCATATACTAAATCACAACTCTAGATTCGACATAATTCTATTTGAATTCCAACCTTACAAGCAGATTAGTATAGCTTACACAAAACGTAAAAATGAAGTATAGAATTAACAATTTGTCAGCTCCATAAGTTTTAGAATACCATTACCAGAAAATATCATTCGATTTAATTTCTCAAATACCATGACTATTATGGAATGTTACAGCTTGATTATGGATTACCAATACCTTCAAATTGATGACAGCAACCCTGTTAGCGGGGGTAGAAAGCTGTTCACTAATATAAGCCATAGACCTCAACATTGGTTCTAAAGTAACCCTTGAAAGCTGAAACTTAACCTCCATTTCAGCTGGACTCTTGCTATAGTCCTGCAACTGTATCAATTATATATCAGATATGCATAAGACAAAAGGCTTGACATGAGGAAAAAATAAGTGGCAAAACAGTAGTAAATGATATAGCTATGGACTAGCTTAACAGTTTAAAAGGGTTTCGTGTGCTTTAGCAATTAATTCAGAGGTTATATTAAAGGTTAAAGCAAGTAAGCAGCAACTTGGGATTTTCTGTACTCACTGGCTATTAAAATTTTACCACACGGTACCTTTAAATTAATGACTGCCAACCTACTTCCGGGGGTTGAGTTTTTGTTCTCCATTACCCAAGTCATTGACTTCAAACAAGGAAGAACCGGCTATATCAAAGAAAACCATAAACATTTATCAAGTCAGTACACTGTACTTCAATTCAAAAGCAAAGGGTAAATGAAATGAAATTTTTAAAAAATAAAAAATTAATTATTGTACCATGTTTTCAGCATGATTATCATCTCGATGAAGGGAAACAGGTGCCATACGTGGCAGATTCAAATCTGAGACAGATTGAATTGGAGTACCAGTGTCATTAAGATTGAAATGCCGTGTAATTTCATCTTGCTGCGGCCATAATGTTGAGCTCCTCTTGTCATCATAGGCAGCTCCACTGGTCAGTGAGTACATTTGTCACGGTGATGTCAACATTATAAGTCTCAGTAGCTACTGCCCCATCTTCATCATATTTGATTGCTTCCCAACATAAACTGTTATACCGTGATGTCAACGACTCTTGACCAAGCAAGTCAGCTCCACTTTCATCTGTTCCAACCCCTAACTTCGCATTTCGTGTCCATCGCTTCAGGATGTAATGTGGTGGTAATGTAAGTACATTTGTCACAGTGAAGACCGTTAAAACATGTCTACAAAGGATGCTACCATACTCAAACATTTGACAACTACAATTAGCTCTTATTTCAGGGTGGTTTAATGTAACTACGTAAACTTTGTTGTCATCCTCATACTTCGCAACTCTAAATGTGCTGATGGCTCCATCACCTTCAATTCTATTAGCAGTGTAAACAAAAGTTTCAACTAGTTCCTCTTGAAATTTAGTGAAAATTTTCCTTGTATATAGATCTGCTGCCTGTTTCTCCATAGGTGATGGTGTCCGAAGGGCTGGTGTGGTGCATATTGTGTCAAAGTCAGCTTCAATCTCCCTTTCAAACCAGTTCTCTAGTGCTAGTTCATACTGTCTAAAAAACATAGGTAACGTGGTCTGTTGATTCACATATCCATAAAAAAATGAGCTATCAAATCCTTCATTGGGATTTATTGCCGCAAAAAAGGAATCCCGAAAATATACAGGCACCCACTGAGCTCGGGCATTATATAATGAATGAAGCCAATCATGTGCCCCAAGATTATACTTTTCAATAATCAATCTCCAAGATAATTCAAACTCCTCAACAGTTTCAGTCAAATTTATGCAATTATACAGTTCAACCTGAAAATTAGGATGCACATGAAAAATATGTGCCAACTTCTCTGGGCCTTCTCTTAAAACATGCCACTTATTAATAGTGTCGAACACCTGGAAACACCTGAGACACTGCTGTCTGTATGGCTCTGTATTGATCAGTGATCAAAGAGACAGGTTGGCGATCATTCATTGCTGTAAGAAATGTCTTGAGAAGCCAAACAAAAGAAGCCTCAGACTCATCAAACAGTAATGCACAACCAAACAAAATTGTCTGACCATGATGGTTCAACCCTGTAAATGGAGCAAATGTCACTTGATATGGATTTACTCTGTAACCCGTGTCCAGTTTCACGGCATCACCGAAATGCGTGAAGGCTCTCCTTGACCTTGCATCAGACCAAAACACATTAGTCATGCGATTATCATCATCCAGCTGTATTGCATAAAAGAAACCAGGATTCTCAGCCTGCATTTTCTTGAAATATTCAAGCAGATTTTGAGCATCTCTCCCCAGTGTTCTCTTTCTGTTAACTGGCCTAAGTGCATAAGTTGGTGTCACAATGTTCTTACCAGAGCGATTTGCTTCTGGTGGAGGAGTTTTCCTGATGCCATGATTGTTTGCATCCGTGGAGAGACAGTTGCCATCCATAGAAACATACATCACACCACTTGGTACAACTCCAACGCCCACTCCTTGGGAACTATCAGCTGCGGCCTTTGCAGCACCGGCAAAGTGCCTGCGGGGACGATAATGCACTTTGCCAGGACTCATCACCGAATGGCTGTGCTCCTTCACAAACTTTATAACAACCCACTTTTCTCCTTTTAACTCTATCCTAAGCATTGCATTGCAGCTATCAGCAGACCTTTTCAAACTTCCTCTGCCACAGACAAATTCCCTAGCAACAATTGTCCCATCAGATTTATACTGTGAAGAAAAATGACCGGCCTTGGAGGTAAATCCCAAACGTCTAGCATATTCATCATAGTAATCTTTAGCAGCATCTTCAGAATTAAATTCCATGCCGACATATGGCTCAGAAACCCCATCTCCTTCTTGAGCTAAGGAATTCTCTACATGATTTGCTTCTCCACTTTCACAGGGAAAAGCATCCCCATCATCCGACATTCCATGATGGCTCAAGCCCTCCTCTGAATGAATCACATGGACATCCATACTAATCCAGCATTTAATACTATCTCATCAAAGTGCCTTCGTGAGCAAATTATGTCTAGGCACCAAGCATTTTCTTTTCTCTTTTAAGCAAATTATGTCTAGGCACCAAGCATGTTCTATCCTTTTTTAAGCAATCTTCATTTGTTTTCTGTCAGACAATAGGAAGCAATTCAGTAAAAAATAATCAAAAGCCGCACAATAAACATTTAATGCACAATACTAAACTAAAACTCGTAGTGAGTAACAGCTAGCTAATCAACAAAAAAGGTATAAACTAACTTTCAGATAGTTTAATGACCCAAAAGATATCGTTCAAAAATTGTTCTGCGCATAACTACGCATACAAATGAACACATTCGTTCATACAAAATGCAAGAAAAACAAGGAAGTGTTGTTTTAATGTCTTCTCCACGTATGAATAGCAGCAAAGAAGCCAATCAAATGCTGAAAGTGAAAACTGAAACTCCTTGGATCGAACATAGAGTTAAAACTAAAGAAACCCCACTACTCAGAATCATCTAAAAAAACCAAAATCCACGTTGAAAAACAAAGCAGGAAATTGATCGAATTCAATAATTTTCCATGTATAACTCAAAAGAAGTTAAGTATGTAAGGCAGTACCTGTAAACGTAAATCCCCAGAACATTGAAGGACAAAATTGTGGGTTGAAACGGATAGTGAAGACAAAATACTTTAAGGAAAAAAAGAAGTCTCTGAAGGCTTGGGAGTGAAACTCTTTTCTTCTCTTTATTTTTCCCCTGAGAAAGTGAGAAACCCTAAAATCTGGTTTCAAGTTTGCAAAGACACCCCTAAATATGGTTGTTTAGCAAAGCCTCAAAGATGAAAAGAAAACAAACAAGCCCGTTATTACCTATCTTTTTGCATCCTTTCCTACCCCGATCTTTTATGAATGTTTGAAGCTCTTGATCTTAAAAATAATTAATTAATTTAGACTTAATTAAATTTTTATATTCTAAAATTTTATCAATCATTTATTAGACCCACGTTAATTATTAAATTTAATAATTTTTAAATTAATTAGTGCAATGTGTATTTTTTTAATGTTATCACTTGATATTTTTAGAATTTTTTATTTTATTTAAAAATTCTTTAAAAATATAAAAAATTTATAAAATTATAAAAAAATATTTTTAAAAACATATATAAATGTCACATGATAAAACTATAACATGTTACGTGACAGTAATATTACAAGAAAAAAACGTCAAAAATTGATGGTCAAAATTAATCAAAAGGAATAATTAATTTAATGGTTCAAAGACTTAATTTAGTGTAAAAAAATTCAGGAGTTCAATTATTTTTTTTTTCTTTCAAAAGTACGAAGGCTTCAAGCACCTTTAAGTTAAATTGTATTTATTAAAAATTTTAAATAAAAATATGTGAAAATTAAAAACAATGAAAAGTTTTTATTAGTTTTACTAATCTGTTTTTTAATATTAAATAATCGTTAAAAATATTATTTTTAATTTTAACATTACAAGAAGTCATGATCCGATATAACCTCTTCGTGATTGTCACCTAAGTTACAAGAAGTCATGATTCGACATAACCTCTTCGCGATCGTCACCTAAGTTACAAGAAGTCATGATTCGACATAACCTCTTCGCGATCGTCACCTAAGTTACAAGAAGTCATGATTCTACATAACCTCTTCGTAAGTAACTCTTTTCATGTATTACATCATTTTATCTTTTTATCCAGATTTAACACAAGTCATGGAACAATCACACTTGTATCGTCCATCTAATATTTCTTGATATCTTGAGTAGACTATTATAAACGAATAATTTAAGATATCTCATATTAACTTATTCAAGCATGGTCATGTTAGTCTCACTCAATCAAGTGGCCTTAGAGATTGCTTATATTATGCAGTAGGGACAAATTTTATCTTGATCAACCATATCCCACTACATAGATTGTGACATATCTAATATTAGTCTTTATAGTGTTTTTCGTTACGACACACGTTTGACTGTATCAAAATATATGACTCACGATGTTGAAATAATGATGATCTCAAGTTTGAGGATCATACATGTAGTTATCACTATGAGCAATGTTGTGACTGTCATATAATAATCTAAGAAACATGGTCATAACGGGTCAGTCTAGTATGTCGTTCTCTAACACATACTTATGTATTGATTTTGACATCTCCATGTCAATAAAAACACTTTGTCATCCATCTACTACACTTTAGTCTTAATGCATTATTGTTGTTCATGCCCACAATAATACTTGACTAAAGACATTTGAGAATAATATAATTATTCTAAGGGATTTATTATAGTTTAGTTTATTTATTCACGCAAAATAGTAACAGAAAATAATAATGGCAATGCCTCTTATTAATAAATAAGGTAAAATAAATGTCATTAACAATCATCTTATGATTGGTACTTGGGCATACTCTAACAATCTCCCACTAGCACTAAGACCAATCACTCATGTATTTAATACCAAGTGACTTAGTGTGACGATCATGCTTCTGCTGCGTTAGAGGATCAAAAATGTTATCATCTATTGGTACTTTGCATATTTACACATCTCCTCGATCAATGATTTCTTGAATGAGATGATAGTGCCTAAGTATATGTTTGGATCGTTGGTGGGACCTAAATTTTTTTTTCTTGTGCGATGGCTCCGTTGTTATCACAACGTAGATCTATAGCATTTGATATGCTAGACACAACCCCTAGTTCAATTATGAACTTCTTAATCCAAACAACCTCTTTTGCAACATCCCTTGCTACAATATATTTGGCTTCTATTGTAGAATCAACTATTATATTTTGCTTTGAACTTTTCCAGCTTATAGTACCTCTAATAAGGTAGAACACAAAACCCGATTGCAATTGTGAATCATCCTTATAGGTTTGAAAGCTGGCATCAGTATAACATTTTATACTTAGCTCTTGCTCACCTCCATATATAAGGAATGTATCCTTAGTTATTCTTAAATACTTAAGGATGTTTTTAACTGCGACCCAATGACCTTCACTAAGATCTACCTAGTACTGACTTGTCATACTTAAAGCATATGATACATCTCGACGAGTAAATAGCATAACATACATGATAGATCCGATTGTTGAAGCATATGGAATCTTACTCATGCGCTCTCTTTCATGAGGTGTTGAAGGACACATTTCCCTAAAGAGTGAAATACCATGTCTAATAGGTAAGAATCCGCTTTTAGATTATTTCATACTAAATCTTTTTAGTACTTTATGTATGTATGTATTTTGACTCAGTCCCAGGAGTTGTCTAGGTCTCTATAGATCTTGACTCCTAATGTGTATGTTGTATCACCCAAGTCTTTCATGGCAAAACATTTTTCCTAACCAAGTCTTTACAGGCTATAAGGTAGGTATGTCATTCTCTATTATGAGTATGTCATCCATATACATTACCAAGAATAATACAGTGCTCTCAATAATTTTCTTGAAAACACATTATAACACCCTCGACCCGAATGTCACATTTGGGCCTCAAGCCCAACTAACTATCATAACATTTCCAGCATGGTTTAGCCCAAACCACAACCATTTTCATAAACTCCATTAAGTTCAAATAATTCAACATAGATAAGTATTTGAAAACGTTACATGAGAGCTCTATTTTAAAAATACATAGTTAAAAACATTCGAATCACAAATTAAAATCCAAAATAAGAGCTACAATATGATCATACGATCCTACGAATACATGGCCCAATATAATCTAAGTATTATACTCGGGCACAAGTTGATGCTGAAGTCCTACTCCGATGGTGCTCCAACAATGCGCGCCAACCTACTAACCTACGAACAGAAACAACAATACCGAGCACTGAGCTAACGAAGCTTAGTGGATACACATCTACTCAACCATACTTCATGCAAATCATAAGTATGGGCATGTAGCTAAAATAATGATATCATGGCAATATAACAACATATGGCGCTACCTCTAGCCGCCTAAACACACAACAAACAACAAGAGATGCATTAATCTCACACAACACATATGCATCATACCAAACAAACCTGGAGTGAGGCCCGTCATCTCACAGCCTCAAGACATATAATCTGAGTGAGATTCGACATCACATAGCCTCAAAATCATACACTAGAGGTGAGACCCGGTACCACTTAGCCTTAAATCAACCACACATACTCGGAATCTCTCGTCGAGTATCAAAAAATGAGGTTTAGAGTCACATAGCATCAGACACTCATTCAAGCCACTTAACATGGTGTTGCAACACGCTCAATGGGTATATGGATCCCAACAATAAAAAACGACTCCACTAACTAGGTGTCCATTTCAGCACATAGCAAAGACACGCCTATTATACAACACACAACATCACACGACCCACCAAGGATCCATATGGTTGCTATTACAAACAAGTCACCCAACATTTGCCAAGTTATTACTTATTATGCTCTTATATGAGGGTTGAATCTCGGTTTCTCAGTTTTACTATTTATTTTATCACATTAGAAGCCCATTGGGCCATAGTCCTCAAATTATGAGCTCCTTGGACACATGCTCAACTTTTTGGGCAGATTACCCAGTGGGTATCAGTACTAACCCAAATGTACTGATACGGTACTCCATTGGGTAACGGTTATGGAATGAGCTCACTAGAATTTCATTTGCCTTATTTGTACTGATACCTCTTCACAAGGTGTACCGATATAGGTTAAACACTGTATCGGTAACCCCTTCATAGTTCATCCAATGAAACAATGTTCTTTAAACCCAAAACATAAGGGTATCAGTACCGCCTCCTTGAGTACTGATACGAAGCCCAAAAATGGCTTCCTATGATCAAATAATCACTTCCCAAGACCTCGATTCACAACCATTAACCCCAAACTCGATCCTATATTTTATGAGAGTGTTTAAAGTGGTTTACTACTATTTTTACGAGTTTTTAACACTTAATTTGAGTTTCACCATTAAAGAGGGTCGTATGCATTTATCACCCAAATGTAGCCACACATATCAAACCAAGGAAAAAGGTATGATCCTTAGGATATGCATCAAATCAAGGAGTTAGTAGCGTATTAACCTTGATTTTAAAGGCTGAAAATGAAGCTCCCAGACAAGCTCTTCAAGCCTTTTTGTAATGCCCCAACACCTAGCCTAGAAGGTATTACACAACGACGGAGAAACAAAGTAACTTGTTATCTAAGTTATCTATCGAACTACACAAGAAACAAGGGCAAGATCGAAACAACCAAACAATCATACACATATGATAAAATGGCAAGTTTATTCTAAATCATAAAATAGTCTGTAGGTAGCTTATATAAACAAGTTAAAGCAAGACATAGCATGTAGGGAAATTGTACACCATATTTCATTAATTAGTTAAGTGAGTTATGACCGAAGGCATAATGTACTCTTAAGTTGTTTCTATCAATATGTTATCACTTATAGAAGTAGATTACCTAGTTGGTTTATTCACTAGTTCGAACAAACACAGGGTTCCCCAAACATCAAACAACAAAATATGAAGCTTATGCTAAAACATTTACATACCATTACACGGTATCCAAAAAGGACATAGCCTATATATATATATACAAACTAGTGCCACCTTCTAAGAGTTTAACAAAAAGGATTTCAAACATACTTTCAAATTTCACATAACCTTGCTTTTGCTTCCCACAGGCAATTTAAGTATTAACCTCTCCTGAAACAACAAGGTGAGTGATTAGGATAAAGGTCTCGCCAAAATTAAGCAAGGAGAGTAAACAACAAGTTAAAACAATTCATTATTTGACTACTAAATTCATAGTATCGAAAATTACCGAGGCCTTTTCCCCAAGCTGTCTAACATTATTCTATTACCGAGCGTGAACACTAGTTCAAGTCAAGAAGTTTACATTTGTTTAGCTTTCACAATTCGATTTATTTCACATGCTTCTAAAGAAGATTTATTCAAGCAACTCCTCAAGTTGTTTAAATCAAACAAGCTAAACTCTTTAGTGAGTCTTAAATACAAGCAACTTAATTGATTTATGTGGCCTTGACTAGTTACTAGTCTAGATGTACAATCTCAAATCACAAATACTATCAAGCAATGGTAACTTATACCATTGAGGTTTATAACTTTTTCAATCGTATCAAGGGTACGTTAGTACCGTTCAAGGGACCGTAGTCCGAATCAAGTTGAGCTCAAGACTCCCTATTGGCATGCCAATCTAGCTAGACTAAAACTAGTCAAGGCTTTACACAATTCTCATAATTCAAATTCTTATTATAATTTCAAATACTTAATCATAGACTCAAGATATTACATGAAGCATTCCAGGCAAACAATTTCATTTTCCATGCTCAACATGTATCAACTAATATCCAAACATACCTGAATATAAGTACCTTACCAAGCATTTGCAATCCAAACAAGCATAGGCATTTAAGCCTTGTGAAACAATCGAATAACTCAATGTAATGAACATTCTATGCTACTCGAAATTCCATTTATACTCACAAATTTGCCGAATTACTCTTGATCATGAATCACCACACCCTTTTGTCTTTCGTCCCCTTGATCGACTCTCTTCTTATCTATTTCAAACAATTCAATAGTGTATTAAAGTTATTTCGTTACCATTTAATAGTTCCTATTTATCATACACAAGCTCAATAACTTTTAAGGTAGAATTTCTCATGCTTCTAAGGGATTCTTCAAGTCGAACTAATAATTTCCATAATTTAACTATTTTAGACAATGATTATAACACAATTACACAAAGCAGCCCCCCTCCCTTAATCAACAAATAATTCAAAATTGTCCCATATAACCTTACTCACATGTATTCATTCAAAATAATTTCCCTAACAAGAATTATAGCATCCAAGTATCATTAAGCTAGTTTTCATGTTATTAAATTGATATTTAAGACTTGAATACACTAAACAATTGCTTAATTACTATAATTCCCACATAACAGTCTCGTAGGATACAATTCAAGACAGGGCATTTTTCTTGATCACTTAAAACACCTATATTGACATCAAAGTCCATCATGTGCCCCTCCCTTGTTTTCTTAAGATCCCAATATGATCTTCTTCTTTTGTTGATTAAATTTTAGACACCAAAGCAATGTTTAAGCAATCTAAATTATAACAATGTTCAACCATTCTTTTCGTAATGCACGATAAAATTGAATCAAGGCAGTTTCTACTTTTCAAACTTCTTCTCATATACCATTCAATACATTCAATTCGTATAATTTAGCTCTAGGTCATCAATGCAAATTTAATCTTACTTAATCCCCTTTTCTAAACTACCTTCTATCAAATCAAACATTCAACCTAAGCAACATTCTACCAACAAGAATCGACTCCAAAGCAATTATCTCTAAACCACATTCTAAATCAAGGAATTAACAAGAGAACTTACATTCTTATAAATGTCAACTTATATCAAGCATCAAGACCATTTGTAACCAAGCAAGATAACCCTTGATCAAAATTCTCTTTCCCTCTCCATCCATTGTTCAATTTTGGTGAAAAGAGGAAATGAAAAAGATGACAAACATTTTGTTTGTTATTCTTCTAAAGAAAATCCACGTGGCCTCCTCACATTATGCCACATTCAAGTCCCCTAATTAAAGTTTTAATTTGCCATGCAAACTTATAAGTTTATATACTATACTTTAAGGTCACCTTAAATAAGCTTCTTCATTTCTTAATCTCATATATCGGCCCAACTTAGCATACATTTAGTTACTCCATTAAATTTCTTTAGGATTAGAGTCAAGACATTTCCCAAGTCAAAATTTTGGGTGTTACACTTTTTCTTCCCAAGCTCCTTGGAAGGATTTCCAACTTCTTTCACTATATCCAAAAGTTGTAAAATGATTTAAAACGTTGTTGGAAGGTTAAAAGAAACTAGAGGCATGATTCTATAACAAGAAATGAAGCCCAAACTTCAATTTCCGTTCTTCTCCCTCAACCCCCACCAAAACTCATTCTCCACCAAACTTGATGATTCTTACCTCAAAATGTAGATTCTTGGATGATGAGTAACTATTCTCAAACCTTGATTCCAGGATTCTACTCACAAATGACAAAGATTCAACCTTGTTTTTATGTTATGGTGAAAGGGTTGGGGGTCAAATGGTGATCTTACCTTCTTCAAAATGCAGAAATATTAAAGGTGAATCAACCTTTCTCTTCCTAGAGGAGTAATTTACCTGATTACCCATTATTCTTCTACTCCAACCAACAACTAACCCAAAACTCAAGCCCAACAACTATATACAAGCCCACTAAGGTTCTTAAGGCCCAAATGTGAAGCCCAATCCTCGGGTTAAACTAAATACCAAATTTTGAAATTTAGGTCGTTACACACATGACTCATCTTTATTTTTGATAAAATTAAACTCTTTGATTGCATCGTTAAATTAAAGATTTCAACTTTGAGAAGCTTGCTTCAATCTATATATGGAACTTTGTAGCTTGCATATCTTTACGACATCTTTTGGATTGACAAAACCTTCAGGTTGTATCATGTACACACCCTCATCTAGTTTTCCATTAAGGAAAGCGGTTTAGACATCCATTTACCAGATTTCATAATTATAAAATTCAGCTACTGCAAGTAAGATTCGGATGGATTTAAATATAGCAACAGGAGAAAAGGTTTTGTTGAGATATTGATTTCGATATGACTTCAATGAAAAATGTTTTTAGACTTAAACAATATTGCAAAAAATAATTCTAAGTTCATTTAACTTGGAAAAAATGTATGAAAAGGCTTTTGAAGTGTTTTTGACTTGAAAAAATGCTTTCAAAATTGTTTAAGTGTCTAAAACATGCCTTAAGTACTAATATCCTAACCTCGATATTGATACCCAACAACTCGTAACGGTACGACTATGCCGCGCATCAATACACAATGCTTTCCAAAAATCTAGAAAGGCCAGTCGAAATCGATACCGATCAGTCTGTATTGATACCCAGTAGAGCGTACTGATACCCATCGGTGTGTACCGATACCCTGAGTACTGATACACTATAGAGCATATTGATACTCCTAGTTATTTTGCAATAGCTTTTTCTATTCGAAGTAGATACCGATACGACAAGACGTATACCGATACCCACTGCACTAGAAGTTCATTTATAGTTGGAAATTAAGTCCCCAATGGCTCCGAACAACCCACAATGGCTAGTAACATTCATAAACTCGTTAAATGGTTTAAAAGACACCTTCAAGTAGCTATGGATCAACAAGACAACCAAAAACAACATTCTTTGTATAGAGAAATTATTTTATACTTAATTTTGTCATATTTCTTTGTAGAACGCACTTGTGAGCTCAATTGTTATATTTGCTCAAGTGTTAGGATTTGGGTGAGAGCTTAAATTTGCAAAAAACTTGCCTTGTGAGGTTTTTTTATTTTTTGCTCTTTTGTAATTCTCTTTGAGAGAAGGATAGACAAGACTTTGGGGTATAAGTCTTGGTTGTGTAGGGTTATCTCTTTTGCCTCAAAAGAAAGACAAATTAGTGAATTTGTGGAAGATCCTTAGTGGGGAGCTAAGGTAGTGGATGTAGACTTAGTTGAGAAGTTGAACAACTATAAATCCTAGTGTTCAAAGTTTTAATTTCCATTTCTTCCACCACAAAATTTTCAAAGCCAATTCACCCATTTCGTGGTGATATTTGGTTGATGTATTCGAGCCCAACAGATTTCATCATAGTCTATACCATGAATTTAAAGAAAACCCTTAGTGACTAATCACCCTTTGTATGTTTGTACATTACCATCCCTGTAGGTTTTTTTTTTCAAAAATCCACTTGCACCATATGGGCTTAACCCCTTCAGGTGGGTCAACCAAGATCCTAACTTAGTTTTCTTGCATGGAATCCACCTCGGACTTCATGGCCTCTAGCCATTTCTCAGAGTCTAGGTTTGTCATTACTTCTTGATAAGCCCTATGCTCATCTTGATCCATGATTAGAACATCACCATGCAATGTAACAAGAAATTCATATCTCTCAGGCACATTGTGTTATCTCAAGAATCTCCGTAGTGGTTGTATTTCCAAAACAATTGTTTGTTCCTCAACAACTTGTGAAACTTGTTGTTGTTCAATATCTGGTTTAGTGATATGTGTTTGATCTCAAATTTCTTTGAGTTTAATATTTCTCACACTTCTTTTTTTTGAAAATAAATTCTCCATCAAGAAATATTCCAGTTTGAGCAACAAACAATTTGTTCTTAGTAGGTTGAACATATAATATCCTTTTCTTTCCTTAGGATATCCTACAAAATACACTTGTGAGATCTGGGTTTGAGCTTTGTAGACATTTGATGTTTAACATAAGTTTCGCACCCCCAAGTTTTCATAAAAGACATATTATTACGTTTCTCAGTCCATATCTCATATGATGTTTTTTGAACCAATTTAGATGGAACATGATTTAGTATAAAAGTAGCTAATTCTAGTGCATGTCCCAAAAAAGAAACTTGAAGATTAGCATGACTCATCATTAATGGAACCATGTCTAAAAATGTTCGATTTCTCCTTTCGGAAAATCCATTCATTGTAAAGTGCTAGGTGTACGTTGTGAGACAATCCCACTCTTTTAGAAGTTAATAAAACTCTAAGCTTAAGTATTCTCCCCCCAATCTAATCGAAGAGCCTTAATGATTTTTCCTAGTTGGTTTTGTAATTCATTCTTAAATTCCTTGAACTTTTCAAGGGCTTCAGATTTATGACATATTAGGTAAATGTACTCATATCTACTGAAGTTATCAGTGAAAGTAATGAAGTATTAAAACCCTTCTCTGGCTTGTGTGTTCATTGGTCCACATATATCACTATGTACCAAGTCCAATAAATCACTCGTCGCTCTCTTTTACCATTAAAATGAGCTTGGTCATTTTTCCCAATAAGCAATGTTCACATACATCAAGTTGTTTGAGAACAAATGAATTCAAAAATCCATCTTTATGAAGTTTTGATATGTGTTTTTCACTTATATGACCCAAATGAAAATGAAAAAGATAAATTTGATTAGAGTCATTTGTGTTTGATGTTTTCGTATTTATGTTGTAAATAGAATTATCTTAATCCAAAATATAGAGACCATTTATTAATTGTGTTGTACCATAGAAAACATTATCGAGAAAAAAAGAGCAACAGTTATTCTTAATAATTATCTCAAAACCAATATTGTCTAAACAATAAATCAAAATGTTGTTTTTATTCAAACTAGGCACAAACTAATAATCTTATAAACATAAATTAAGTCCAACAGACAACGACAAAGTATATGTTCCTATAGCTAATGCAACAACTTTTGCTCCATTACCAACTTGTAGGTCCACATCTCATTTTCTCAGATTTCTATTGTTTTGTAGTCCTTGTAAAGATATAAAAATATGAGAACCACAACCAGTATCCAAAACCCAAGAAGTAGATGTTGATAAATTAATATCAATAACATAAATATTCAAGGCGGACGCGCCACTTTCATTTGCCTTCTTGACTTTTCAAGATAAATGGGGCAATTTTTTTTCCAATGTCCAACATTATTGTAGTGGAAATATTTCCCTTCTTTAGCTACTCCTCCTTTAGGTTTCAATGCATCATTTCCTTTGTTTGGCCTTTGCTTTTCATTATTATTGGGCTTACCCTTTCTATTGTCCTTTCAGACCATTAAAATGGGCTTACCCAGGCTTTTTCATGTTACTTTCAGCAGTTTGCAACAAGCCAAGTAACTGTGAAAAAGTCTTGTTAATCACATTCATATTGAAATTAAGAACAAACTGATTTAAACTACCAGGCAACAATTGCAGTTATAACATCAGTGGCCAATTCATATAGCCTATTATTTTGAGAATGTGAGTTCCTTTCGGGGTTCTTTCCACCATCTTACACCGAAACAAGGCCTTAGAAGTCTCATACCTCTCTTGAAGGGCTTGCCCCTTACATAATTCTTTGAGATTTGTAACCATCTCATAGGGAACCATATCCTCATGTTGCTTCTGAAGCTCAAGGTCATGGTCGTAATAATTATACATTCGACATCTACCATGTCGTTAGTATATTTCTCATGGGCATCTTTTCAGCCCCGAAGGCAATAGTTGTTGGTTGTTAAGGAACGATTTCTTCAATGACATTCAACTTTCATTCTTATTTAAGGACTATCCTCATATTAGGAAACCAGTCAAGAAAGTTCACGCCATTCAACTTGTTCTCAAGGACCGATCGCAATGATAACGAATTTGTATTTTCCATAATAAGTCTATAACAATGAAATATGAATTTCAAGTAAGTTTTCCAAATTTTTTTATGAAAGGACTTTATTAATGATTGAAGATCTATCCTGGAGCCCATATTCTTAGGGACAAGACATCCATTTACCTACAAGATGTCTAAAAGTTTGCATCTCTTCTTCTTTTATTTATGCTTTAGTATTTCTTTTATTTCATAGTTCTTTTAGTTCATGTGAATAAATAAATTGTTTTATATTGTGTGTTTTTTTTTTGTTATTTATTCTTTTCTGCAGATTGTTGCGCAATGGAAATGTGAGAATTTTTGTTGGGAATATTTTAAAGAGACTTTTAAGAATAACAATGAATGTTGGAAGATGGAAGGCCCAGTTTATCCACTACACTTTGGGCGATTAGGTGAAAAAGTGGTGAGGTAGTTTGAATATAGAAAATCATCCCATAATCATTGCATGTCACCCACCTTTAATTCCCTCACTCTTCCCTATACCGCTTCATGTCTATTCAACTCTCTCT
This sequence comes from Hibiscus mutabilis, assembly GCA_019671005.1. NCBI lineage: Eukaryota > Viridiplantae > Streptophyta > Magnoliopsida > Malvales > Malvaceae > Hibiscus > Hibiscus mutabilis. The sequence goes on from CM033715.1 coordinate 27,595,958, forward strand.
CACTTTCTTTTCATCTACATTTTCCCTTTTCTTTAATTATTCATTTCCAAATCCCCACACATATTCATCTACCCTACACATTAACCCTAAAAGTAAAACCCCAACTTTATTATCATTTTTTTCTTCTTCAGTCGTTCCAAAATTTTACCCACACCCCTCAAAGAGTACTCAACTGTCCATTTTCTTCATCTGTTAAATTCCCTTGTCCCAAAGCTTTGATTCTTTTTCTTTCTACCTTTTTTATCTATGGCTCACATCAAGAATGCCACTCGTCGAGAAAATCCTCCCTTTATCCCTCAAGAAATTCGCATCGAAATATTTAAAGACAAGGTTGCGAATAAGAGATTCGAGAGGTTTCAAGATCGAAAACTTTGCCCCGAACAAGGTTTTGAATTATCATATTCGCTTGAGTCAAGGTTTGATGAAGCCATTTATGGCCATTGTGGAAAAACATCATTGGGATAATTTTTCAAAAACAACTCGGGGGGCATTGCTGTGACATTGGTTTGAAAGTTCTATACTTACCTTGTTGATCCTGCAGCAACCACATTTTCGGTTCGTTGAGATCAAGTGCCTTTCTCTGCCACAACAATCAATGAATTTCTAAGGTTAGAAGACCACCCAGATGAACACAGGCCTTTTTCCAAAGCTGCTTGATGCTTGTCGAATAGTGATGCACCTTAGAGCAAGTATACTCAGCATATTAAGTAATAATGTGAGAGCAGCGTGTTGAACCCATAAGGATTGGATCAATAACTATGAAGTTATTATGCTTAAGAATATGTTTGCAAGTAACGGTGATTGTCAGTTTAAGTAAAACTAAATTAACTAATCTAAAATAGCTAAGATTAAGACAAACAGCTACGGCGACCTAACAATTAATTTTGGAGGTTGGGATTATTGCAAAGGATATATGCTTAATTACCTATATCAATGCTATAGCAACAGGCAATACATGTCAGTGTAAACCCTTAGATTCTTTATCTACTCGATAGAATTTTCAAGTGAACTTCTAAATCTCTCGATGCCTAGAAGTTAATAATATTGTGGTTAAGGTGATACATGTCTTTGTTAACCGTAACAACTCTACTATTTGTTTAAGAACTCCCTTTTAGTCGTCAGAACCCTAAACTTATATCTAAGCCAGATTAGAACTAAGTTGACAGCTTAGCCACACTATTCATGTTTGTATAACCTAACTCTCTCGAATATTAAGCCATAGATCAATAGTTAACAGGCCTCTCTCGAATAGCTCTTACAATTAACTAGACATTAAGAACATGAATAGAATAGACAAAGATGAAAATAACTAAAACATTGAAATATAATAATCAAAACATAAAATCCAGGGACACAATAATCTCAACTAAAAGGTTTAGCTCATGTCTAAGCCTAAAACATCTATAATTAAAAGTATAAAGTATGGCAGATTATCAAGCAAGAGAAAAAAAAGAGCCGAGCATCCTCAACAAAACTCCCTCCGTGCCCTCTAACTGTGTTGCAGGCCTCCTCTCCATTAGCCTCTCTCAATGGCTTCGTTCGATAAGGAGAATCATCTAGCTTTGCCTTGATGGTTCTCTGTAATCTAAATCACGCCCTCCTTGAAGTATCGTCCAAGTCTTCCTTATATAGGTAGTGAAACTAGGGTTTTAGTACCCTAACTTTGGCACAGTTTTCTTAAAGAAAAGCCTTTGGTTTCCCGCTTCATTTAATGTTGCGTATCTGGGAGAAAGTCCACATGGGCAAAAACATATTCATCTCCAACTCTTCATGCCTCGTCAACTCCAGCCATGTGATCCACTCCTCTCCAGCTCCAGCAATCTTCCAAAATCCACCAGCAACCTGCACATGTACCACAAAACACCACCTTTCTCGTGAAAAGCACCAATATATATAAAAATTAAAGCACATGTGGTGTAACTTCCTATCTACATGCAAATATGTACAATCTAACCTAAATGCAACCTAAATAAGCTTGAAAACATGCGAAAGTCAAGGAATATGGGCATATAAATTAGATCAAATAAGCACTCGTCAAATACCCCCAAACTTAAATTGTTGCTTGTCCTCAAGCGATGCAAAATGAAAGCAAGAAAAACAAAAACAAAAAATTAGAACAGTAAACAACGCATAAGTCCTAAGGTTCCACTAAGCTATGATTACAGTGATTCCAAATTATACTGCAGCAGTAATTCATTCCTCAGCTATGTTGATGAGAAGCAAGTGTATTAGAGCTTATAGTTTTATTCAAAAGATTAACTCTACTGTAAGTGTAGTGTGTGCTAGGTTACATGTATTCATCACTTAATAGCCTTAGAGAAGCTTAAGGGCTGTTTTCTTTTCTACCTGCGCATATTGTTTTCCTTTTTTAGCACATTTTTACTCCCTGTTCTTTTTAAGTTTGAAAACTTTATCATTGGGGCTTCATCTTATCAAACAAACTCTTCAATACCTGAAGATGGAGTGGAGAAAATAGTCCATCCCCGAGCCCTACGAGCAATGTCATCGCATGAAGACTTTTATTCACTCTTTTCAAGTATTATCATTCCTATCAGGGAAAGTTAAATGGAGCAAACACAACTCACCTAGTATACTAAGATAGCAAGATGCATAGAAGTGTCCCTCAACAATTTTATTTATATTATAAAGTCTTAATTTATTTTCTTGATTTTTTAGGGAGTTTTACGCCTTTGTTTTGCTACATTGAGCATTTAAGTCCATTCATTTTGTTTTATTCTTAAGTAGCAGAAAGTCGACGTAGAGCATCCCTAAGATTTCTTAAGTGTTAGATTGCATGCAACTTGTGGTTTTAAGGGTTACATCAGATTTATCATTAAGTTCAAAAACTTGAAAGCTCTTAACAATTTGCAAAACATCAACATAGATTCATCATAGGAAGTCATAATCAATGCAATAACAACTTTAAAAATTAAAGGAATCATAACAAAGGGAACCTATCTGGTAGATTAGGCTAATTAAAGTTTTAATTTTTTAAACCTAAATTTAACCTAATCTATATAGGTATGTACTCCCCCAAACTTGTGATGAGCATTGCCCCCGATGCAAAAAAGAAAAGAAGAGAAACAAAAAACAAAACAAATCAAGGAAAAAAATAGAAATATGAAAAAAAAAATAAAAATATGAAAACTAAAATAAAAACAAAAGAAAAGAAAATCTAACCCAGGGAGTTACTGAGGTGGTGGTTCCCGGGTGGACGTGGGTTTCTTGGTAGGGCGGGAAGAGACGCCAACAATAATATTTTACCGATGCCTCCGTCTGATGTTGGTGGTGGCTGGTGCAGTAGGCTTTTCCTAGTTTTTTGGTATAAGCTTGTCGACCAAGGATTGATCCACAACCGCTGTCTATTGGATAAATTTGAAGTAAGGCTCCAAGGTGCTAGCCACCACATTTTGGACTATCTGGCTAATATCTTGAGCAGAGGTGGCGAAAAGTTCAACCGGCATATTGTATCCTTTCATCTGTTGAACCTGGGATGGCAACCAATTGGTGTGGCACTCAATGATATCGTCCTCCCCCTATCTATCAACCTCTGCCTTTTAACATAAGGCTGTGATGAGATTAGGGAAGGGTAGATCCTTGGGCATCCTCGTTGATGTTGCCCTATTTACGATTGTTTTGTAAATGTATTCATACGGGTTGATGTCCTAGTTATTAAGGATAGAGTGCAGTAGTATTAGCCGACAGCAAGAGACCGTGGATCAGTTTCGAGTTGGGAGGATGTGGTTGTTGATGAAGTGCAGCCAGAATTTTGACACTAGATTAAGTTATGCCCAATGTACCCTTCAAACATAATAGTCGTCTTGGTCCTATGTGGTCGACAATTGCCAGAAATGTAAAGGTCTTGGTCCCATGTGGTCCCAAGAATACAAAGGTCTGTCAACAATTGGACGTATGTTTCTATTATTGGTGTGTTGAAAAAGTTTCGATGTCTCCCGTCGATCGTGGAAAATTTAAGTGGTCAAAAATTGCCTCATCCGAGAACACAATTGTTGTTCCACGTACAAAAGATTGTCCAGATAGTTTGTGCCCCACATGAGTGTAAAACTCATATACCCAATCGACGTTAACCTAGCCTGGTTGTCGAACAAAGTCTCCCCATCCTTGTGCAATTATGTCTGCGTGTATATCTACTTTAAACTTGTAGCACACGTTTGGAGTAAACTCTAAACCTTCCTCTAAAATTAAGTCTTGTTGGATCATGTGTTTATACCTTGTGACCAGATCAACGTCTACTATGTAGAGGCGGTTACTAAGTTCGTGAATCTCCTCATATGTCATATCCTCTAAGTGATATTGGCTTTCGTTCGAGGAGGTCATAGGAGATGGAGAGAACGAAGGGCTGTTATTTCTTTTCATTTGTGGGGGTTGTTGGGATCGACAGGTGACTTTGAGTTGTCAGACCATGATTTGGGTAAAGAGAGATACACTAGTTGGGAACTTTAGGGTTTCAGGATGGTGGATTGTAGGAGGTGAGAAGTCTGATGGAGACTTAATGTTTTGTCTTTTATGGTGATGATAGAAAGGTAAAAAGGGAAGGAATAAAGGTAATCATGAAGGGTCACACCGGTCATTAATGTAGAGTTTTGACTTTTTGTAGAAGTCGAGTCATGAGCGGTGTGATGAATAAGCGAACAACGTATGGCAAGTTATGGAAGGAAGGGAAAGATGATAAAATTAAGCCATTTAAAGGGGGTGTTGTACCACTGAAACTCGATATTATGACTTATAATTGTCATGGATTTCCTGAGTAGCTCGACTTGTTTGATGTCTTTATCTTGATATATGCCAGTAAACACTAATATTTATAAAAGAAAAAGAATTCTAAAAAAGATAAAAAAATGCAGACAATAACAAGGCAAAAATTAAATGCAGAAATAAAAGTGATAGAGATAGGAAGTGCTAATCATCCTATGTTTGTACAACATGCTTATCGCGAATAACCGACGCCCCATTATACATCTACAACCATTGAAGTGCCATGCCACTATGGCTGAAATGTTGATATAAAATCGATGACATGTTCATCGGTTGAGGTGAGATCAGTTCATTAGCATCATCCACAATTCTAATGGAATCTTGTCGTGCCAGATTGCTTTGGTTAAGATTTTCAATAGGCCATTCTGAGATAGGAAGAAGAATTCCGGTTTCACACCATTTAATAACTTCATGCATCATCAAGGTTTTCATTGTTGGAGTGAGTCTTGGTTTGACCGAGTTGCTAAACACATCAGTAATCAGTGCCTTGTATCAGCATAGTTATGAGCTATCACTCCTCAAGTTTACCAAATGCTAATTTATGGAGTATTCTTTTCCTTTATTAGCTGCATGCATGCCCTCATCAATTTCAGTTTGCTTTTTACTAAGAAGCATGCTGATGCAACATATCTTGGGCAAACTTTCTTTGATTAGGGCTTCCTCTATGTCCACGAGCTGGCATTCTTCGTAGTCGTATACGTACTTGGGTGTGCTGAAGACATTGAATGTGATCTTTTGGTCGTTCATCTTCATGGTAAAGTTACCACTTTCACAATCGATCATAATACGCTCGGTGGTAAGGAATGGTCTCCCCAAGATGATGGAAGCATTCTCATCAGCTTCACAATCAAGGATGATAAAGTCTACCGGGAAGACGAACTTATCTACCTGAACAAATACATCTTCAACTCTTCTCTCGGGTCGAATTTGAGATCAATTGGCCAACTAAAGGATCACCGATGTAGGCTTTACTTTTCCCATCCCTAATCTTTTGAACACAAATTTCGACATCAAGTTCACACTTGCACCTAGATCACATAAGGCACGGCCAGAGTAGTTGTGGCCTATCGAACATGGAATGATGAAGTTGTCTGGGTCCTTTATCTTGAGTGGAAAATCACTCAAAACAACCATGAACTCGCCCACAGTGGTGATAGTTTCAACATCACTCACCTTCCTCTTCTTTTTTTACAATCTCTTTCAGAAACTTTGCATAGATCGGCATATGATCAATGGCCTCCAAAAGTGGGACATTGATGTGCAACTATTTAAGTATCTCCAGGAATTTTTGGAAATGGGCATCTTGATTTTAAGATTTCAATCATTGTAGGAATGGAGGTGGTGGTCTGGGCTCGTCTTGTGGCTTACTAGATGCAGGTGCATCCTTGGCTTTATCTTACTTGCCTTCAGTAGCAAGGTTACTCACTATATCAGACACATGAGTTGGTTCTTTTGGTGCATGAGCATCAGCGAATGACTTGCTTGGAGTAAGATCTACTAGAAGGATTCCCCCAAACTTGGCTTCTGTCCTCAATTGTGTGCCACTTCGTAGAGTGATGACATTGCATTGCTCCTGATTAAAGGCTTTAGTGACTTTAGTATCACTAGGTGGTGTAACTCCCTATCTACATACAAATATGTACAATCTAACCTAATGCAACCTAAATGAGCTTGAAAACATGCAAAAGTCAAGGAATATGGGCATATAAAATAGATCAAATAAGCATTCATCACCGTTACTAATGATGATTATGCTCAAGTTCTTTAAGACCTTTTTTAAGGGTCTACATGGACGATTTTTGGTAACAGTTCTCACAAAATAGCGAGGCTACAACTCAGGAATAATCTCAAGCTTTGGAATCACTTCCTGAAAATGCGACTCATGCCCACTGCCCGTCATTCAACTATTTTTGCAAAACGAATACTCTTGTTGCATTCCATTATAGTAGGCTGATACATTAATGTGGTTCAATTGATTGTCTCTGCTATTTATATCGGGGCCTCAAAAGTAGCGTGCTAGTCTCTTACTCTTCCCTAACCTTATCATAGCTCTCTATAAAAAATAATGTGTTTTTGAATATCATCTTGATGAGGTGCAAAAGAAAAAAAGGGCATTGAACTTGTGCAAATACCCAAGTTGAGGGGTTTTGATGACGATGTTGCATCCCCATAAAGTGGAGAAAATAAGAGAGTTTTAGTGCTTATGTTGCAGTTAAATTGCACATCATCACCCATAATACTCAGGCACTTAAAGTGTAGGTGGACTTGTTGAAGGATAACCTTACCACCTTCTTGAACTATGTACAAGAGTGAGACATTGCCCTGAGTAATCTCTCCAGAGAATTACTCCCCTCCTCTGCTATAGTTTTCCCACATTTCCCTACGAAACTGTTCCCTTTCAATGAATCTGGGAGTGCTCATTTAGCAGTTGAGCCTAGCAGTTCTACAGCGACACCATAATATCCATTAACTAGCAACCCAAATACCCAAGCTACACCTTCGAATCAGCCACCTGCCACAAGCCCTCGTCGAAGCATGAAACAAGCAAGAAGGGTGCTGGAACCCTCTTCCAATAATCCCTAAGGATGACCAACCTATTACCTCATTACCTCTAGGACCTTCAAGGCAAGATAAGAGAAAGGTTAAGGTTCGAGATTCATCCCCGCCTGAAGATGATACAATCCTTATTGCTTGTGCAGACAATTCTTCCGATGATTCTTTCAATTCAATGAGCCCAACACTCTCACCCATCCCACCCACTACTCGATGCCCAACAAAGATTAAGATTATTATTGGTCGTATTTAGGATCAAGTTTCTCCTGAAATGCTAGAAGTGTTGGATGAGGCGACCTATTCTAATGCTACAGCTAGCCCAGTTGCCTCTCAAGATCCTCCAGCTACCACCCAGCCCCGTACTCGCTTCAAGTGCACGGCTCGCAAGCTCCCTACCTCCTCCAACAAATGAACTCATAGTCACGTACCTACATTGCACTGCATGTAGTTTAGTATTAGTAGCATTGAGGAAAATTTTGCCTTCAAGTTTGGGGGAAGGTATTGTTCATAGTTAGTTTAGTTTAATTTTCATTTTATTTTCTTTTCTATGACATTTATTTGTGTTGAGTTGCTATGAATGATTTGAGTATGTTCAATGATGACATTGATTATGGCTATGTACTAAATTTTTGCAACAATCTCGATTCATGTGAATTGACCCTAGGATTTGTGTCTTTGCCTCTAGATTATACACAACTGTATGTTTTCTATGCTTATGGGCTTTAGAAAATTTTTAGGCTAGATTCTATTATACCTTAGCATAATATAAAAGAAAAGAACTGAAATGCTAGCATAAAGGCTTAAGTTAAAAACTCTCATAAAAAGTAAAACAAAAATAAAATAAATGCCGAAGGCATAGCTGTTGAGGGACACTCCTATTTGCTTTGCTAGCCCAATACACTAGGTGAGTTTTGTTTGCTCCATTTAACTCTTCCTCATAGGAAAAGTAACAATTGCATATGAGTGAATGAAAGCCTTCACGAGATGGCTTTGCTCGATAGGCTCAGGGATGAGGTGTTTGCTCCACTTTATTTTCAGGTCTAGAAGGGTAGTTATGATGAGCTAAAGCCCAAATGAAACAACCAAATAAATGAAGAAAAAATTAAGGGAGCAAGAAGGGAAAATGCTAGAGTAAAATATAGATTTTGCTTAGGAATTTTCTAACTCGCTTAAGCATAGATTAAATGCAATTATATTCACACACATGCACAGTTAGAGAACCTTATCTTAAGGAAAATTCATAGAATTTAGATATGTTTACACGTTGATGTTTATTGCTCTAAGGACTGAAATTCTACAAAAGCTTTTCTCGACATGAATGTTTGCCATAGTATTTTTGTTTTTAGTTTAGTTTTATTGCTTAAGGACAAGCAATAGCTCAAGTTTGGAGGTATGATAACTTCGTAAAAAGTGTATATTTAATGCCCTTTACTTGTGTTATTCCTTGTTTTTAAGCTCATTTAGTTGCATTTAGGATCATTGTGCAAGCATATTTTTGGAGTTTATTATTGATCCTTAAAGTTTTATCAATATATGCTTTTATGGGCGAAAGGTAGGCTTTTGGTGGCTATTTTGCAGGTTTTTCAAAGAACCATGCAAAGGTGATGCACTGTTGTGGCATTTCAAGGAAAAGGGAAGAGCAAGCTGACTTTGTTGAAGCATTACTTGGGTGCAAAATGGAAAACCTGGGAGAAAATATGTATGCGTACTCAATCAAAAGTGGGGCCCCAAAAGGCTGTCACACTATGTACGTGAAGGGAATAATTCCAAAAGGAAAAAAGTATGAAGGCAAAAAACCCTAGGAGCCTCACTTATATAAAGGACAAGAATGGCATTTCTCAGAGGAGCAAAATTTTAGAGACAATAACCCTTCTTCTTCCTCTTTTGGTAGGCTGCCATTGTTGATTGCAAAGAAAGGTATAGAGCAGACTAGACACTCAGAAAGAGCTGGAAAGTTACAGCAAAGCTCGCGGACAACACAAGGGGTTCCTTAGTCTAATGTTTCCCTTCGTGTAGATCATCTTATTTTCTAAAAAATTTATTTGAATACTTTGATATGGATGTTATTTTCCCAGTCGTGAACTGATTTTATTTGGCTTGAGTTATTCTTGGATGATTATGGTTTTATTAATATGAATGTTTTAGCATTTTCTCCAATTTGTGTTGCTTTATTCATTCTTCTTTATGCTTAGGGTTATAAGAGCACTCGGAAGAGGCCTTAGTGACGTGTGCATATTAGACCTATTTTATATGCCCTTAATATTTTTCATTTGCATGTTTTTAAGCTCATTTAGGTTCCATTTAGGATAGATTGTACATAGTTGCATGTAGATAGAGAGTTACACAACATGTGCTTTAATTGTCATATATATTGGTACTTTTCATGGGAAAGGTGGTATTTTGTGTATGTGCTGGATGCTGGAGGATTGCTAGAGTAGGAGAGGAGCAAATCGCATGGTTGGAGCTGACAAGGTATAAAGAGTTGGAGATAAATCTATCTTTGCTCATGTGGACTTTCTCCCAGATATGCAACATTAAATATAGTGGGAAATTAATGGCTTTTATTTAATGAAGCCACACAAATTTAGGGTACTAAAGCCCTAGTTTCACCACCTATATAAAGAAGACTTGGACACCACTCAAGGGGAGACGATCAGTAGAGAGCAAGATTCATGCGAAAGTCTTAGTTCGAGCTTACGGAGAACCATCAGAGCGAAGCTAGATGATTCTCCTCAATGAACGACACCATCGAGAAAGGCTAATGGAGATAAGGCCTGCAACACAGTTGGACGACTTGGAGGAAGTCTTATCGAGGATGCTCAACTCTTTTTTTCTCTTGATTCATAAATTGTCGCACTTTATACTTTTAATTATGGTTTCTTTAGACTTAGACATGAGCTAAATTTTTTTAGTTGGGATTATTGTGTCCCGTGATTTATTTTTTGATTATTTTATTTCAATGTTTAGTTGTTTTTATTTTCATCTATTATGTTCATGTGCTTAATGCGTAGTTAATCGTAAGAGCTATTTGAGAGAGGCCTGTTAACTATTGACCAGTGACTTAATATTCGAGAGAGTTAAGTTATACAATCATGAACAGTGGGACTAAGCTATCAACTTAGTTTTAATCTAGCTTAGACATAAGTTTAGGGTTTGAACGACTAAAAGGGAGTTCTTAACAAATAATAGAGTAGTTAGGGTTAACACAGACATGTATATTACAAAGTTATTAACTTCTAGGCATCGAGAGAGTCAGGAGTTTTTTAGAAAATCATGTCGAGTAGATGAAGAACTTAAGGTTTTACGCAGACATGTATTGCCCGTTGCTATAGCATTGAGATAGATAGTCAAGCATATATCCTTAGCAATATTCCTAACCTCCAAAATTAATTGTTAAGTTGCTGCAGTTGTTTGTCTTTATCATAGTTATCTATAGATTAGTCAAATTTAGTTTACTTAATTCAACATCTACCTATACTTGCAAACACATTCCTAAGTATGATAACTTCGTATTTATTAACCAATCCTCATAGGTTCGACACTCTAGTTTCACTTTATTACTTGATACGACGAGTATACTTGCTCTAAAGTGCATCACTATTCGACAAACATCACTTAGCCTTATTTTTTGCTTAAGATCAGAAGATTTAAGTTTAGAACTTGAATGAACAATGGGGTTTTTCCATAAGCTTGATCCTAACTCACCACTAGGAAAAGGGTAGAGTTTCAAAGGATAAAAAGAGTAGGGTTTCATGGGTAAAAGCTTGATATGGTTGAGATAGGAATGAGATTCTTTAGCATACCTTTATCTAGTCTCTCGATCTAGGAATAGTCAAGGGACATGTAGTGGCTCTACCGAGTAGCATAGCTGCAACTTTTTGTTAAGTGTTTCATTTTGATGGCCAAGTGAATCTTGGGTTAAACCCAGGCTACATTTCATCCTGATTATCGTATTCATTTTAGTTTTGTTTGTTGATCTCTTGAATATTAGTTCAATTTAATTTTTCCCCAACATTTATTTTAGAGTCTTCACAACCACTATCATTTCACCACTTATTATATATATATATATATTTTTCGTGCAATCACTTTGAGTTTATCACTCTAATCCCTGAGGAAACGATACATGTTTCTCATTATTTTATAACTTGAGCGACAAGTATACTTGCTCTTAGTTGTTCACACATTATTCACCACATCAGAACTACAAGGAGTAGTTATGCCTCACCAATGGAACACCTCATCTTGTCCCATTACCATGCGAGCCACCGAGGGCACTCCAAGGACATCTCGCATACGCCCACCAATAGCTTATGCTACACGTATGTGAAACGTAGCCCAAAAAAGGTTCCTAACACCCGAAGTGTCAGTTATAAAAGTGTTAACTCCTCAAATAATGTACTTTTCATGAATATATTTCCATGATATTGCTTTGAATTTAGGTATATATTAGTATATTTTGCCAGTAGTTTCATGCATTTGCATCTAGGAGTTGAGGAATGTATAGTGTCGGTTATATAAGTGTTTGTCGATTTGTTTTTGGTTTCCCCAGCCATGAACTAATCTTTTAAGTTGGCTAGGGGTGTTTGCAATGAACGCTTAGTGTTTTTAGTTTTTAGTAATTGAATGCTTTGGCTTTATTGTCTATTCCGTATGTGCTTAATGTTAACATATTTTATGTCATACGATAGTTGGTGTTGAATGCTTATTATCCCGTAATATCTTAACAGGCTTAGAAGATAAGGATTAATTGCCAAATATTAAGGATAGAAACTTTGACAAAAGATATTCAAGTAGATGAAACTTACACCTGAAGTGAATCCACACCTTAGGAGTATAGATTGAATCTTCATCAAGTTAATTGCTTGAAAATTCACTATAGACATATATGTGTTGAAAGTAGTCAACTTAGGGTATTGCCATCGACATAGGTAATACTAACTTAAAATTTTCTCGGCAATAGAACCAAAGTTTAATGCTACTGATTGTTGTCGTTACTAGTGTGAAATCCAAACATCCCTTGCCAAGCCTACCAATCATATTTACATCGTTTGTTTGCCAATCTACCCAGATCTTTACTTCAATTTCCTTTATCATTTTAATTTCTTTAGTTAAATCCTCAATCAATTGCTATCATCTTTATTCTATACTTCACAAGTATATATCGTGGCATTTAATTCATGGACAATCCCTGTGGATTCGATACTTTCTTACTACTATATTACTTGTTGATCGTGTGCACTTGCACGTAAAAAGATCTAATCTTGGCATTATTTACTTAATTAATTATGTAGAATCTGTAACCTTTTGCTAAGAATTATTTCATCAACAAGAAGTCTTCGAATTGTCTTGCATGGATGTTTCCGGATTAGTCACAACGAAAGCCATAGTTGTAACACTTCAAAAACTGGTCTAGTCGAAATTGGATTCCGGCTATCGAAAACCCTACACCAAAAAGCCTAAATGTTGCATTATTATTGATTATATGGATTAGTTTCGTTGATAATGGGCCTTAGTTAAGTCTAGTGTCCAGTTAGGGACCTTGCTGGAATGTTAAATTCTGAAAATTCGCTAGGCATATTGATACAGTATGACCTGTATCGGTACGGTCTAACTGTTGCCTAACAAACTTACCAAACTTGAGCCAATCGTATTGATACGGTTAGATGGGTATCGGTACGGGTCCCTGTTAAAACTATTATTACAGTACAGGCGTATCCATATAGGTCAATCTATATCGATACGGCCTAGCATATTTGGTGAACAGAGCGTACCAATACACAAAAGAGGGTGTATCAATACGGACTTGGGCAGTAAGGTCTGGGAAATAAATTGCATCGATTAAGCCTTAGGGTGTATCAAAATCAGCCAACCTTGGTCAACAAGTATTGGTACAGGTCTACTTGTATCAATACGGGGTTAGTTAATTCTGTTAAAAGGCTTGAACACAGTTTTAAATAGTTTACAAAATGGTCACTGAATATTGTATGGTTTAATTGGATGGGTAAATGATATCAGTACGACATGAAAATTTACAAGCTTACTGTTAATGTATTGAATTTCATTATTTCATAGTAAATTACAAGAAAGGACCCCTAAATTATCATATTTACTATTTAGTCCCTAAAACTCGTAAAAGTTACGAATTGGTCTTAATTGATTAGTCTTTGCTTCAAATGGGATAAATCGAGCTAATATTGATAATGGGTAACGTTTGAAAGGTATAATAATGATTCAGTGTTATGTATTACTGAACTTTTATCGCACGATCACCGTTCTGTTCACCGATAGCACTCTCCGACCCGGTTCTCGACCAGGCCAGAAAAGGGATGTTACAATAGTGACCTACCTAGCATTCATGGAAAGCGCCTTCAGACGAACATCTCCAACATTGAAGATCTCCAACACTTGAAGGGAAAGATCTCTTGTAATAGTTTTCTCTTGTAAGCCATCATGTATTAGGGAATATCCTCTAGTGCTTAAAATACCCTAGGAAGTTGTTGTATACCATATGAAGTAGATATACACCATAAGAAGTCAATATACACCCTAGGAAGTTGATATACTTCTGTGTCCTGGGTGATACCTAATCTACAAAAGTACGTATGCTTGCATACCATTTTTTCTTCAAAGACACAGTCTCTATGAGGAAACAGAGGATAACCTTCACCCATTCAATGCCTTTAGCATTTTATCTCCAAGGGCATCGAGATGCATACACTCTTGTGTCATGAGTGACACCTGATCTACAAGAGCATGGATTCTTGCTCTAGTAGAGGATTACCTCCGCCCATTCAATGCTTTCGACATTGTATTTTTATCCTAGGGGCGTACAAATGCTAGTGTTCATTTGTGTCTACCGATTGCACAAGCTCCACAAGAACATAGAAGAACCCTTCACTTACGTAATAGCCCTTGACATTGTTGTTTAAAAAGTGAGAGACGCTTGTATCAAATTTTGCTATGACAATATCAACTCTACAAGGATGTATATACCATTAATAATTGAATGCCTTCGCTTATCCAATGCCAAGAGAATTGTTGATCTAAACAAGCTGGAGATGCATGTATCCATTTGTGTTATGACAACACTGGCTCTACAAGGATGCATATGCCATTAATAACTGAACGTATCTGTCTATCTAATTTCAAGAGCATTGTTGATCTAAACAAGCTGGAGATGTCTACTTCTATTTGTGCTATGACAACACAGACTCTACAAGGATGTATATTTCATTCCATAGATAACTGAACACATCTACTTACCCAATGCCACGAGTATTATTGACCTAAACAAGTCGGATATACATGTACCTATTTGTGCTTTGATAGCACCGACTCTACAAAGGTATGGATGACATTTCTCCAAATGTCTTTGCTAATATAATGGTATATGCATTGTTCATTCAAATCATCAGGAGATGCAAGTACCCTTTGTGCCTTGATAGCAACAAGTCCGCAAGGGTACATATAACTATGATTCATTTCAACCTCTTATGACTCTCATTATCTCAAGATACATAGAAAATATTATCACTCGGCCTATGCCCCCTGTATGGCCCACTAAAGAGCGTCAAGAAATTTAAATGCCCTTTAACCATGTCGACGCAAACATATAATGTCTTTGCATGTCCAATGCATAGTGGATTACTGACTTAAAACATAAAGAATATGCCTCTACCCATTTTGTTGTTGAGACAACACCGGCTCTACAAGGGTATGATCAAAGACTCTAGCCCCATCTTGCACAAAGTGCCAAACCATATAAATGCCTTTTACCAACTTTATCATTCATTACCTCCGCACAATCCAATGCCTAGGGCATTGTTGATTTAAATAAGGTCAGAGACATTAATGCCCAGTTTATGATATGATAACTGTAACGACCCAAGCTTCAGGTTAGTGAAGCGGGTCTTGAACTCTGATTTTGGGCCATTATTTTTGAGAGCCCAAGTCATGGGTATTAAAGTGTGGGCCCGTTGGTTTGGAAGAGGAGTGTTGTTTGAAATTTAAAATAAAGGTGAATGGTGGTTAAAGGGGGAAAGGGATAAGGTTGGATAGTGATTTGATGGAATGAGAGAAAAAAAAGAGGAAAATAGAAGGGAGTTTTGAACCCCGATTCACCGTCATCCAGACCGTCGTGCACGACACTGCTGGCACCATTGCCTTCAGCTTGACGAGAAGAGTCGGCCAGTGGTCATCCCATCGCTGTCGGAGTGGCCGATCGCCGAGGTGAGTGAAGAGAAGGTTTGGGTGGGCTGAAACATGAATATCTGTTATCTTTCGCTGCAAAACGTTGCCACTGTTGGACTCACTGGCCGAAGACAAACTGGTCTGGAGTTCGCTGGTCGCATATAACCATTAGAGGTCGCCACTCGCACCACCGCTTGCACGTGGACGTGCTCTAGCGGCTGAGGGGGGAGTAATTAACTGACTATACTGAGCTGAGCCAAGCCGGCCTATGAAGCCGACCCAAGCCGGTTGGACTGAGCTGGTCTGTCAAGCCAAGCCGTTGAGCCGAGTTGAGCTGAGCCACCGTTGACCGAGCCACATTGACCATTGATCGAGCTGCTAACTTTTTCTAAAGGGCCTACCCGAGGGTCTCTCGACATTTTAGATCCAATGGTGCAGTTCGTTTTGCCAAATTCA
Organism: Hibiscus mutabilis; assembly: GCA_019671005.1. Lineage (NCBI taxonomy): Eukaryota > Viridiplantae > Streptophyta > Magnoliopsida > Malvales > Malvaceae > Hibiscus > Hibiscus mutabilis. The sequence goes on from CM033715.1 coordinate 27,611,936, forward strand.
AACCCGATAAGTTGTTTTTACATGTTTGACCTTGTGAATTGATTAGGGAATGCATAAATTAAAGTAGTTTCGTATTCTTTGGTATACGAGGATTATTCAGATTGGATATTAGATCAAGTGGAATAATTGGGAAGTCTGAATAAGGATTTTAGCGTTATCGGCTTAAGGTAAGTACACCTCGAAACTCCTATCGCTTCATGAGCATCATAAATATGATTGTCTTGCGTGTTAGTGTCTGCAAAATAGGTAGACGATAAATAAGCTTGTGTTGAGAATAATAGTATGAGTTTTGATATCTGTGTGAGATGCATGATATGATGAGACTCGTGGAGGTGTTAGAGACTGATTAAGATCATTTGAGATGCATGTATGATTATTTAATGATTAATTGATTAATTGCGATGCATGTATGCTTGTTCGAATAGATTGATGTAATTAGATGTGAATCATGTTTAAGGGATAATATCGATAAATACTTGATTAAATGATTATAGAGCCGATAATTAATATTATTTGGATGAATGTGTTAGCAAACCAACTCTAATGACTTTCATAAACTTTAGAGGTCGATAAGTGTTACAATATCATAATTCAAGGAAATGGTACGAATTCGTGAATAGGGTATCGGTACGAGCTTTAGCCGTACCAATACGCGGTTAGGGTCTGTATCAGTACAAGTTCACTCGTATCGGTAATTAAGGAAATCTAGGATTCACAATAAGTAATATCTGTATCAGTACGCGGATGAGTATCGGTACTTGGGGTACCGCATCGATACTCGTGTTTGAGTACCGGTAGCCACTGAACGAAATGATCTTCAACGCTAATAAAGATGGGAATTGACGCGGGATATAAATGAGACAATATGGCTTAATAAGATAATTAACAATGATGATTAATGTACACTTCCTTAATGTATTAATAAGTTGGTAACCATAGGGATCCTTGGTGGATCGTGTGATGTGATAGACGTGTTCTTGCTATGTGCTGACATGGACACCTAGATGATTGAATCATCTTGGTTGATGGGTTTCGGATACCGAGTGTGAGAAATAGTATGTTGCAACACCATGGTTAAATATTTTTGAATGTATGAACCTAAGGCTTAGTGGGAATAGGACTCATTCGAAGGCTCGATAAGAGATTTCGAGCGTGGGTGTATGATCACGATGCTTAGTGGTCGCGGGCCGCACCCCATAGAGTGTACAATCCTGATGCCTTGTGGACGCGAACATCACTCCTATATTATGGTATGATGTTTATATGCTCGATGAGAGATTCTGAACATGAGTGTAGGATCTCGATGCTTTGTGGACGCGGGCCTCACTCGGAGTATATGATCCCGATGCTTAGTGGACGCGGGCGTCACTCCATGTTTGTGGTATGACTTGTATATTACACTCGGATGATCCGATGAGATCTTGAGTATGGTTGGGCCTTGTGGGCCATGTATGATGATTTCTATGATAAGACTATGTGTTTAGGTGACTAGTGGTAGCACCACATGTTTATTTATCTATCTTTATTGCTCGTACTAGCTTGCATGCTTATGTTTATGAATAGCATGAAGCATAGTAGTGTAGATGTGTACCACTGAGCTCTGTAATCTCATTGCTCGGAATCATTGTTTCTGTACGTAGGTTGATCGTTGGATCATGGGATTGTAGAGCACTAACAGTAAGGAGTTCCTACATGTGGTGATCTTCGGAGTATGGTACTTGTGTTTAGTGGGCTATGTATTCATAGGACCTTACGTGTTGGAGTCTGTAATCCTTATTTTGAAATTGTATTATTCAAATCGAATGTTTAAATATTTTGATTTAATTGGAGCTCCCTTGTAACGTTTTAATCATTTATATATTAAATTTTAAATTATTGGCTTTAAATGCTTTTGGTAAGCATTTTATTTGGGATAAACCAGTTTGAGAAATTTTATGAATTTTGGTTTGGGTTTGAGGCCCAATTGTGACATCCTACAAGGGTATAAATACATGTGTCCACCCTAGCCTCTAATGGCCACTGCTTTTTAGAAGATGTAGAGAATACTTTGCTCATGTTTCTAGAGTGTAGAAACAACTTAGTGCAACCCATCTATTAACTACCTCTGCACTGTAATATCCTACGACATTGCCATCTCAGGACGTCAAGGTATTTATTACCCCAAAGTGGCATCAATGCGCAAAAACGGGCTCAATCAATCAAGATTGACGTACCGACTATATTTCGGCGGTATGACCCCAGGACATACAACCTTCAAAAGTTCCTGCAATCTTTAGGAAGACATATCATGCCTCCGATGACTGAATAACGGAGATGCATGCTCACATTTCACTTATTCGTACTAATGGAGGTACCATATTTTATGAAAGGGAACGACAATTATACAGAAGTGAAAGAGATACTCCTAATATCCAAGTATCATCAGAAGCACTTCTAAAGACTAAAAGCCCAAGCGTTGATTATTGGTGAATCGCCTCTGCTACACTCTTAAAGGTAATTGCAATAGCCCTAACAAAACAATTCGATGTAAAGTAGATGGTATGAAGAAACCATCCAGTTGGTTAAGTTTAAACCTAAACGGGGGAAAACTTATGCGTACAAAATTATCAAGACATAATTGGGGGAAAAGTTATGATTCATTAATAAGCGACAAATACACAATATTCATGTTACAAAAACTGCCTAAAGCCTAATTGGGCAGAGAATCATCACGAGGCTCCTCAACAATGGCAGTTGTAATAGGAGTATGCTCCTCAACTGGGTCGCCAATAGAGCCTTTGACACCAACATTTACTATTGAATTTGGAGTCTGCTCACCACATAGGCTGTGAGCAGAGTCTTTGGCACCATTCTCCGAAGCATGAATGGCCTATAAGCTCAAGGCCTGGCCACTGTGCGCTAGACACGTAATGAATAGCTTGATGGTCTCCCGATAGCACAACTATTTATCCCCTAAGGGATTAAAAGGGTCAAAACCCAATTCCTTTGTTTTCTCGCAAAAAGGCCAACAACAATGATGCTTGTTGAATAATGATGCACTGTAGAGAACGTATACTCATCAAATCAAGTAATAAAGTGATAAGTAGATTTTCGAACCCACGATGATTGCACTAATAACTACGAAGTTATTAAGCTTAAGATTAAGTTTGCAAGTAATTGTGATTGTTGATTTATTTATACTAAAACAATTAAAACTAAAGATAGCTATGATTAAGACGAACAGCTATGACAAATAATAGATAATTATGGAAGCTGGGATTATTGCTAAAGATATATGCTTTGAATAATTATTACAATGATATAGCAATACATGTTTGCGTAAACCATTAAGATCTTTATCTACTCGACAGGATTTTCTAAGGAACTTCTAACTCTCTCGATGCCTAAAAGTTAATAATATTGAAGCTAAGGTAAGACATGTCTGTGTAAACCCTAACAACTCTATTATTTGTTAATAAATCCCTTTTAGTCGTTGAAACCCTAAACTTATGTCTAGGCTGGATTAAGACTAAGTTAACAGCTTAGCCTCACTGTTCACATTTGTATAACCTAACTTTATGGATATTAAGCCACAAATCAATAGTTAAAAGGCCTTTCTCGATAGCTCTTACAATAACTATGAAGGAAGAACAATGAACATAATAGATAAAGGAAAAATAACTATAGCATTATAATAAAGCAATCTAAACATAAAATCCTGGGATGTAATAATCACAACTAAAGTATTTTGCTCATGTCTGAGCCTAAAATATCCATAACAAAAATATTAAAGTATGGCAGTTTATCAAGCAAAGAAAAAAAAGAGTCGAGCGTCCTCGACAAACTCCTTTCGTGTTGTCTAACTGTTGCTGCAGATCTCCCACTTCGTCAGCCTCTCTCGATGGCGTTTGTCGTGAGGAGAATTCTTTAGCTTCTACTCCGGTGGTTCTTCGTAAGCTTCAAACTAGGATTGTTGTCTATAATCGTACTCTCCATTAATTGACGTCCAAGTCTTCTTTATATAGGAGGTGAAACTAGGGTTTTCAGTACCCTAAAGTGCGCGCACTTCATTAAATAATGTCATTAATTTCCCGCTATATTTAATGTTCCGTATCAGAGAGAAAATCCACGTGGGCAAAAGTAGATTCATCTCCAACTCTTTATGCCTCGTCAGCTCCAGCCATGCGATCTACAACTTATCTGCTCTAGCACCTCTCCAGGATCTACCAACATTCTACACATGCACCACAAAATACCATCTAAAAAGCACCAATAAATATAACATTTAAGTGCATGCCGTGTAACTCCCTATCTACATGCAATTATATACAATCTCCACTACATGCATCCTATATGAGCTTGAAAACAATGAAAAGACAAGTAAAAGGGCATATAAAATAGATTATTTACACACTCGCCAAACAATGCAGGTTCTAGTACCTTATACCAACTAGATCGAGCATACCCTAAATAGCACATAATATACTTTGCTAGCACTTGTCGATGAAGTCTCTGAATTTGACTAGCTAAGAGAAATCTACATGAAAAGCAGTCAGCTCTACCTTAGTCTTCTAAGCTTCCTCAGCATTGTTGGCAGCAATCCTTTTCTTCCTATGTGTCTCTACATGAGCAACTTTAGCATTATCGTTGGCCGATGCAACTCATAGATTGGCCTTCAAAATTGCATCAACATCAGTATAATGAGTCTCCTCCAACACCTTGGCCAACTGCTGAGCTTCAGCCAATTTTTGCCTAAGCTAGGTCATCTCTTTCTCGAAGGCCTTAACTTTGGCATTAGACTTCTAGAGCTAAACTTCCTTCTCTGAAGCCTCCCTCTTATATTGTTGCCCCTCTTCAGCAACTTGGGCAAAGATAACCCACTACTATGGTCATAAGGTCTAACGCTCCAAAAGTCTCCCTTGTGGTCTCGGGATGCTTATTGCTTTGAAAACTCGAGGATGGTCCTGGTCCATCATCCGTGCCACTACTCAATCAGATCAAATGAGCTACAATTTTCAAAGAAAGTTATGTTAGGCTCCGCGTGCCAACAAAAAATGCAGGGATAAATAGAGAACCATACGTATAGATATATGTACCTGATGAGGAAGGAGCATTAGCCTTTGTTAGAGTTAGACCTATGCATGGAAGAAAACTTGGAATTGTCCCAAATATCCTTTTGAAGCTCCAAAAATAAATAAGTTTTAGAAATCACTCCAGCAACATCGTCAAGTAGCTCTAAAGAGATCGTCTCCGCAACACCAATAACAGGTCATTTTCATCTTTCCTCTAAAAGGACCAACAGACCCACTTTTCCTTCATGTCCCAATGGAGATGTCACTAGGACACATGATTCCCACTCTCCAACTTCGATGAGGGTATTGGAGTATCAACTTCGACAAGGGTGATAGAGTAGCCTCCACCGAAGGAATATCATCTGACGTTGCATGACCTGCATTCGTTTTAACCCTAACTTTTATAGTAACCTACATTGAGACAATATTGATAACTCTCGAATTAACATATATTTTGCACCACATTTTCCTTTGATCTTGTCTCTTTGTATATATTCTTGCCTTTATTTTTCCTTTCTTACTTTTGTATTTTTATCATTTTTTGTCAGTACTTAGCATATTCATGTCAAGACATTGTTGGCTGACTCATGCGCTAGTGCGTTCAGAAAAGCTTAAGGATAAATAAGTTGCCTTTATTATATAAGAGTAGAGTACATGTGTTCTTAAGAGAGCAAAGGGGCATGCATGACCACAAATACATCTTGGACTTCACTGGTGCCCCTCTATAGCTAATATAAGAGACGTGCAGAGTATGGACAAGTCAGTATCACAGTGATGGTTGACGCTGCAGTCAGCTAGCTGATTCAAGACAAATACTAAGGAGGAGGTACCCGACAATATCTGAAGCCACAAACTGCCCGTTGTATCAAGGCAAAGAGACTTATTGGGGCAGACCATGAGAGATACCTTACACTTTTTGTATTCCTATTGGTATGCCGATTCTCCCTCTTCTGCCTATATATAGAGGCTCCAAGCTTTCAAAGAAAAGAAGTATGTTTTGGAGAGATTTCTTAGAGAATTTTCTTGAGAAAATGGCATTTTCCATGGAAGCTTAAAGAGTTTAGAGGTCTTGGTGCCGAAGGAAGCAACAAAGCAGCTGATCAGCCCTTTAGATCGATGAATTGTAGTAGTGGATACCGCGAGGCTCGCTAGTGCGAGTTTATGTACCCATAAATAGGATATATTTCTTTTTGTAGATCCACATGATCAAAGAACTATGGGTTTTTCTAAACTATCATTTCTTTTATGTTTGTAGTTCTTAGCTCTATTCTTAATACAATTTCCCTTGGTTTGATGCTTTTTGCTAGTGAATTAGATTTTATACTAATTCATATATATGGGCATGTATGAGTTGTACAATGCGTTTAACATTCCAATAGTAGATAATGTAAAATGATTAAGCACCATTAGTAACGAAAGTTACTGTCTGACCTAAGCCAAGTGACATAATGGAGCTTAGCCAAGGATGGGTGTACCGATATGCTAGGTCAAGTGATTATCCATCGGCTGTAACACCCCCTCCTCGGCCTGGTCGAGTATCAGATCGAAGAATGCTACCGGTGAACATGGTGATTAGGTGCAATAATTTCAATCAAATATCATTATTACTATGCTCAACAAACTATATTAAACAATATCACACTTCCAATTAGTCTTTTACAAGTCTACGATTACCTGATTAGAACCAATTTCATTCTTTTACAAGTTCTAGGGACTAAATTGTAATTTCGGTATTTTAGTGGTCCCTACCTAAAATTAATCTTATTACAGTGAAATTTGATCTATGTTAAGTGTGCATGTAAACTTTCATATCAATCAGATTTAGACTTACAAGATTCAGTGACTATGTTGCAAAAGTTTAAAAATTGTTCTTTAGGACTTATAACTAAATTACTTGTCACCGTATCGATACTCCAGAGACCGTATCGATACGCCAAGCCTAATCCAAGGATTCCAGATTCAAAATGCAACAAGCCCGTATCGATATAGCTGGGACCGTATTGATACAGGTTGACCACGTTGACCATGTATTGATACACTACATGACTGTACGGATGCCTTTAATTTTTCCAGATTCCAGTGACCAAAATGCGTACCGATACGCCCTAGCTAGTATTGATACGTCCCTTTTTGACTCATATTGACCAGACCAATTATGCAAGGTTGTATCGATACACCATCACTTGTATCGATACGCCCTACCTTGTAATGGCAGATTTTAACTAGTTTGTATTCAATTTAACCTATCAAACGATGTCCAAATGCAATGAAATTTTACCAGGAACTTTATAACCATTTAATCTACCAACATGCCAAATTTTATGTCAGTACGAATTCATTTACCAAGCTTTCACCTTTTTAAGCCTTTTATGCCATTTTAACCATTTTTAACCAACATTAACATACCATTTAGGCCCTCTAAAGCCAATACAAAACATGACCGATATACACATACTAAAATGACCATAATCAACTAGTTTAACTACTTTGCCACCATTCTAGGAGTCCATAAGGACAAAACACATTACTTTAAGCTTGTGGTGACTTGCCGACCTTCCAACTAGCTCTGATCTCGATCCAGTACACTTTCTTAACCTGAAATATGGAAGATGAATGCATTAGACTTACATAGTCTACGTGAGGTAGCCATAAACAATGAATGAGCATGGTATGCATTCCAACATGCTTCAATAACAAGTCTAACCATGCTAACAAAAGGCATATGATTCAACATGGCGTAGTTATCATGATCAACATGTAACACGGCATCAATAATCATCATAACAACAATAATCAATGGCATATCAATAATTTAATATCAATGATCAATAGCAATACTCAATGGTTTCCCTTGGATCGATTTTACGGTATATAGATACAAAAATTCCACCTCTGCACTAATTTCAATAACACTCTAGTCATATTCCCTTCGCCGCACCAATTTGACCAATACACATCAACATCCATCTGCCACACCACAATAAAGGTCATAGCCTATACTCGTACCAATGAACTCATGAATTCTATAGCATGCCAATTGTATCCAATACTTGTGATCCCAAGGTTTGATAATCAATGATTCAATATCAATGTATCAATAGCAATGATTCAATAACAATAGTTCAATAGCAATAATTCATAACAATAAATCAATAGCGATGATCCAATAGCAATATTCATGTGTCAATAATTCAATAGCTTATCATAGCAATGCTTTAATGCTTTCCATGGAAACAATAATGATGTTTCGGACATGATTTCAATGCAATACTTACCCATCATTACCTATGTGACTTTCAATAGGGTTTTATGCAAAAACCTTCAATACAATGGTTAGCAATACAATAAGAAATAATCAATGATTTGAGATGGCACCTAGCCAACTCTTGAGACTTCGACTACACTCACCTTGAATTCCGATGCTTTCAAGGCTCACGAATGGTAATCCCTTTATTCCTACCTTTCGTTGGAGACGATAGAATGGCTTCCTCCAATTCTTGAGCTAGGAAATTCACGAAAGAATTGTTATAACCAATATAACAACATCGATAATTGATTCTAAGCTTAAAATATCCATTAGCTATTCGATAGGTTCATAAGTTAAAACTTGAAGAACGAGGGCTTAGTTTTGAGAGTCATAACTTGAAATTGGATATTCAATAATCAATAGAATCAACAATAGATTTAGGGCTTTTACTTACCCAACCGTTAGCTATAGAATGAATCTTTTGAAGTAAATGAAGCTTAAGTTTAAGGAGTTCAATAAGAAAGGTGTGTGCTTGAGCTTGGTTGAAGAAATGATAACGGAGGTGTGTGCTTGATTTCTTCAAACAAGGGATAGGTTTGGTTACGGTGAAATCAAAACAAAAGAGAAAGCTTTTTTTATTCCCTTATCAAGGAAACTATCACCCTTATCATTTCTCACCTCACCTCACCAAGGACCAATGAGAAGTTTTCCCTTAGGCAAAGGAAAGCTTAAACTATAATTATCCATATTTCTTATCCCTTTCTCAATTTTTTAGCAATTGATGACTAATTGTCATTTTTCTTGGTCACTCTCACGTGAAGGGGTAGCAAGCAAGTAGGTGAATCATCCCTTACTTCCAATTCTCTCAATTTGGTCACTAATATAGATTTTAACAGGGACCCGTATCGATACACCTATAGCTTGTATCGATATGGCTGGCTCAAGTTTGGTAAGTTAGATAGGAAACAGTTAGACCGTACCGATACAGGTCCTACTATATCGATACACCTAGCCAATTTTTAGAATTTAAACATTCCAATAAGGTCCCTACTGAACATTGGACTCAATTAATGTCCATTATCAATGAAACTAACCCACATAATTAATAACGACGCAACATTTAGGCTTCTCGATGTAAGGTTTTCGATCGTCAGAACCTAATTCCGACTAGACCAGTTTTTGGGGTGTTACATTAGCTATGTTGTACCATAGTAAAGAGATAAACAACCCAACATGTGCTATATTAAGTTTAGAAATTAGTTTGATCACAAATTGTTGGTTGCAACCGGAAGTACTATGACCCTTTTTTTCTAGTTTCCCTTGGAAATTATCTCTATAATTCTCCCCTGCATTCCTAACCACTCATAACCTTATATTGAACATAAACAACTATAAACTACTTCAATCCTCGTGGGATTCGACAACCCAACTCACACACCTTGTGTGTGTTCACTTTATTACTTGTATCGATAGTGTATACTTGCATTTATATTGTGGTGGAAAATAGACACCATCGCAAGGGACACCAAGTACCTCTGGTGTGGTAGGGTTTATTTCCACCAGAGCAACTACAACATCCATATCAGGTTTCATAATAAATCTAGCACCAGTGCTAATAGTTGGGAGACCGGACTCATCACCTACAAACAAGGACAGTCATGTTAGTTGATTCAGCTATGCATTAATGAACAAATTCTTATCAAGTTATGTTACCTTCACTAACCAAAGAAGCGAATGAATTAGATGAGGCAGAAAATACCATCTACAGAGGATGCGAGATCTCTTGATATCCTCTTTCTCACCCCTAATTATAAAAGAGTAGGATAGGGATTATTACCTTCTTTAGGTGCCAAAGGAGCGTTAGACATGCAACTGGTGACCATAAACTCCGGATCACCCAGACGGGGACTTTTCATGTTAAATTCCTCATAAGCTTCGAAACCTCGCTCACTTCTTCACTAAGCGAGCCTCTCATTTCAAGCCAATCGTCTTAAAATGAATGATCTTCATTCGTGCCCCCTAATCACATGGTCTCCATTCGACCCTCTTTTAAGATATTCATTATCTGTAATGTCTGGGGTGGTCCAAAGTTCCTTGCGAACCCATTTGTAGACCTAGCAAAAAACAAGGGCCTCCAAGGACAAGCAGAGTAAAACATCAAAATGTTTGGCTCCTCTTCTGATTTTCCCAATAGCACCTCGGCTAAGTCATCTTTGCCTCCATAAGGCCATGCTTTTCGACAATTGGGCACGTCAAGAGGGAACTCACCCCTAAAAGCATATCCCTAATTTTTGAGTCGTTAGGATTATCACCTATAAGGAAATACTTAAAGACATTCTAGATCGAGATAACCTTCGGGACGTCTAGTCAGTCTCCTCTGATCAGCACCCTCATTAGATCTCTTCCCAACCACTCAACCCATAGACAGAGTTCCTAGTATCCTTGCTAGGCTTCATCCACCGCAATGGGAAGTAGAAGCCTCCGGTTAGCTTCCATATCACTTTGATGTACTTAGTCAGTATAACCCTAACTTTGGCTTGTCAGACCACCCTTTAATGGGCTCTCACACACTATTCCTCTCTATTGTTTTCGCTTAAAGCTAAATAAGCCATCACAAGTCTTATGACTGGTTCCATTCAAAGAAAAGAGACTCTTTAGAATGGCGACAAATAGCGTCCAACCTTTCTCCTTGCATACAAGGAATCACAAAATGTATTCAAATTCTATATTCTGTCTTTACAAGTGAAATGCTATAGACTATTTATAGTATTTACAAGATAGAAGAGGAATAGACTTAAAATGGATTTAGAAAGTCCTCTTTAATGGCTATTCATGCATGTCTTTAGAGCTTGTGACTTTCCTATTCTCTTGGTAGCTAAATAGCCTTATAAAGCTTTTAAAATGCTTTAAAGTTTAATCCTTCCAACTCCCTTAGTAGCTGAATGGTTGTGAAGCTTAAAAGGCATTTTGGGATCTTCAAGATACTCTTTAATTATGTCATTCATGAACTAAGGGTTAAATGCATTAGCTTGAGTGGTGATTATTCACATATTGAATTTCCTTCCTGCACTATCTTCAATAATCTTTTCATATCTTAAGCTCCTCAATATCGGATTGATGTGATTCAAAGGGCGTAGGAAAGATAAGAGATAGATGAATAAGTTTTAAGAAGACTTCAAGACTCAGATATGCCTGGATCCTATCCAAAAATGGAGAACAAATTGACTGATTTGATCTTGTAAAGAGACAATTTCAAACATGTATTAAGTGGCCATCAACCATGCAACTTCCAAATGAATGTACGAGACTCCTTGAATTCCCTTCTTAAGTGTTGTCCATGAATTTGTTTGCCTTCTAATGCATCTTGTAAATTCATGAATCACTCATTTATTGCTCCTCAATGATCATGCAATGAATCTTCCAACAATCATTCCTTGATGTAGCCAACTTTTGGGATTCCTACAAGGAATATAACACAAGCATTAGGACTCATTACTATTGAAATAATTGGGGTAAAGATTAAATAACAAAGGTAAATATGTAGTAAACTAAATGCATATTTAAGACACACTAAATGAATTAATAACTTATGTAAGAACAAGACTTTATTTAACTTACTAATCATGCAAATATAAATGTGTGATCATGCAATGTATCTTCCAACAATCATTCCTCACTGTAGCCTACTATTGGGATTCCTACAAGGAATATAACACATGCATTAAGACTCATTACTATTAAAATAATTAGGGTAAAGATCAAATAATAGAAATTATATATTTAGTATACTAAAAACATATTTAAGACACACTAAATGAATTAATAATTTATGTAAGAACAAGACTTTATTTAACTTACTAATCATGCAAATATAAATGTGTCAAAATGCAAGACATGTACTATAATTGTGTAGCAACACACGTTTCAATGCACACTAAATGTATAATAATAAACACATGTAATTTAACACCTAATTATGTATTCAATAATTATGTAATAACAAATATACTAAAGATGTTATATGTAATAAAATGCAACTAAATTAACTAATATGCTCATGTAACGATCACACGCCTAAAGCTAACAAATGCATGTAGATTACAAATTACATTATTCAAAAATTTGGCCAAGGTTCTAATCTCGTATTCAAGGCTTGAAAAAGCATAATTCAACTCGAATTGTTGAGATCCTTGGCTCGAGAACATGTGTCTAATTCTTGCGACTTCTTTTCTGATGTGAGCAAAACCTCGAGAAGTTTGGTGCTGACCTGAATTACATCAAATAGTAAAGCGGCAAGTAGAACCACAACCGACCATCGAAGGAATTCTGGAAGTCACGCGTATGGTGGACTCCCATGATGATTTGGAACTCAAATTTGTAATTCTCTCGTACTAGGTCGTGACATTGCAATAGCTTCCTCACTTAATTCAATCTGGCTCTTTCTTCGAATGAGCACCCGTTTGTTGGCTCTGCACGATCCTAGGAAATCCTCATCTCTATGCTCTTGGTTCTTCTCGACATTTCCCATGACAAATTGCAGAATAAGTTTGAAAATCTAAAGACTTGCGAAGAAATTGATGAGAAAACTTGAAGTGTAACATCCCAAACTACGGTTTAGAAGTACATAGTTATTTTGAATGTTTTTACAATTTAAATTGAGATCCTTAGATTTGACTATTAAAGTTTCAGGATTTAATTGAATTAAAAAGAAATGTGGTGGCTATTTATTAAGGACCAAAGCATGAGGGTTGCTTAATATAGTAACCATTTTGTAAAGGCTAGAATTTAAGAATGGGAAATATAGGTGATTGCATGTAATTTATAAGTCAATGGAAGGACCCACGGCTATTAAAATTTTACATGTGGAAAGATGAGGAAGTGAGGTGTCGGAAGGGAGGATGATCAAAGGGATTGACCATCATCTTCTTCCTCCCCCAAAATTTATGCCGAATGGAAGAGAAAAGGCTAGATGGAGAGAACCAAGCTTCCATCCATGGAATTTTAGGAAATCAAGCTTACTAATCCAAATTCCTTGACTCCTTGTTCGATTAGTCTAAGAAAAAGAGTAAGCATCCCCTTCCTTTTTCTTAAATAAAATCTAGACTTGAAGATAGTTTATAAAATTCTCAAGAATGCTTGTGATAGTCATTGTTAGAGAACCGATCTCATGATATGAATTTTGAGGATTGATCAAATGAAATGTTGTGGAATTACCATGCTTTAGGTGTTTTGGTAACCTAGTTAAGTTGACCAACGGAAATTTGAACTGATTTAAATGTTGTAGTTTAAAAGAAATGAACCTTGGAATGTTGTAGGTTAAAACAGTTTGTTGGGAATTAATTTCGTTATAAGTAGATTGTTTTGGGTTGTTCGAATAATGGTGATCAAATTAGAGGCTAATCCGAAATCTGGAAACTATTTTGGATAGTTCCATTGTGAAAAAAATTGGGGTTATTTTACATGTATGAATATTTGAGTGAAGTTGAAACTGTCTTGGGGAGATATGCCTACATTATAGTGACTATTTTTGCTTGAATTAGAGTCTTAATAAATTAAGTTGAACACTTACATGTATACATATGGATAGTAGACTGTGTTGAATAGTTATGAAGTTGTAATTGAAAGTAGAACTGGTTTTGAAATGTATTTAGATTTATTGTGAATTAAAATGACCCATTTAAAGAACTGTTTTGACAAATATACATAAGTGAACTCATTAAATAAGATTAAAATTGAGTGTATATGAAACTATGTAGGCTGTTTAGAGTACTTAATCATGGACTGTTTTGAGCAGTTTTGTTTATTAAAAGGTGCAGTTTTGTGAAATAAAAACCAGTGCAGTTTTGTGTAATAAAGACCAGTGCAGTTTTGTTATTTATGTGTGCAGTTTAGACAGTTTTGATTATACAGTTTAACATATAGGATGCAGTGCAGAAAATTGATACCATGAAACTGTTTTGAATGTCAAGATACAGTAAAATGTAGTAAACTAGTTTGTTCAAGGGTAATAAAACAGTTTTAATTAATATGGTTGTATAAATGGTTGCAGAATCGTATATACTAATATAGGAATGGACTGTTTTATTGGATAGAAGTATACGAATGTAAGTTATCTTGTTTTATATACTGGTATCCTGTGATAGTCAATTGTGTGAAATCTTATGGACGTTAGTGATCTATTTTGGTATTGAACAATGTGTGTGCGTAGTTGATAGAATAAACTATTTTGTATGAATCGATTGATAACATTTGGTTAAACGTCTTGAGGTACACATGTTAATTATGGATGGCTAAGAAAGGGAGTTGATTGAGAAGTAGCTTGAGTTTGGTGGATCGGGTATTCTATAACTTTGGAATATAAGGTGAGTGTAGTTATATGGTCTCGGGTGACATGGTGTCACATCAATCCTTGCTATTATGTTACGTATTGCATCTAATTTGTATAAGCATGTACATATGGCTCAAGTAGAGCAACATGTGTGAAAGGCATTCATAGCATGGCATTCGTGATAAGACTTTGATTATATTGCATTTCATATGCATTTAATGCCTTGTTATGCTTTGCTTGAATGATTGGTTATGAAATTTCTTGATATATAGATTGAAGTTAACAACTCATTGATAATGCCATGGAACTTAAAGAAGAAATGATTCTTCCCTAACTCAACAACTTCTGAGTTACTAAGCTTAAAGCATCCAAAAAGCAATGAATGATATAAGGCGTTGAGTAAGTAACAAGTAAGATCACTTGTACAAAAAGATACACTCCAATTTCCAAATATAAGATAAAATACTTAAGTTGCCTACAATGGAAGTCTTTGGATACATTGGTATGATGCATGGTATATTGGGACTACGGTCCATGAGCTACGGCTCGGGGGACGCCCCATTTATATGTGATATGTATATTGGCGACAGTAGAAGGTAACGGGGGAGTTGTACGAAGATTGGCGACGGTTTGGTTGGATAGTGAGAAGTTTGATATGTTTTCGATATTAGCCATTGTTATGTGCTTTAAGCTAAGTATCGCTTGGACCGATATGGTCAAGCACAGACCAATGACATTCATGACCAAATATAATCCAAGCCAAACCTTATGAAAGACATTAACTTTAATTGAGGTTAAATAAGAATTCCAAGAGAGATATGAATATACTATGAAATGATGAATGGCTCTTGGTGAGCATATGATATAAGTTTTACAAGAGATGAATAAGTGCCCCTATTGAATGAGGCAACAAACATTGTATTAAACCATTGATAAATACTTGAAAGTTAATACGAAATTCAAAAGCTAATGAGTATTTGACAAGTCTCAGAAAGACTTCAATGTCATAAGCCGATCTTTGATAAGATCGATATGTTTTATAATGAAGCTTGGATAAGTTATTGAACACCATAATCTTACAAAAGTTAAATTAGTACGCAAATAACAAATGCTAACATATGATTGTAAATTTGGATGTGTGCTTCATTGAAATTCATGTATTTAAATGCTTTGTCAATATTTGATGTCACTACCTCACTTAGGCTATATAAGCCTAATGCATTCATTCTCATGCATTGCAGGTTGACTAAAGCTTATCTGTTCAATTGTGTTTGGGTTGCAAATCTGTACTCAAGAATTAAGTAGTGTTTGGAACCCTCCTTGTATAGTTTACTCCTAGAATGGTGGCACATTACTTTCAAAGACATATATGTAGTGTATTCTTTGTTTGGTACAATATGTCAAAACCTATAACTTTTTGTAATCAATATTGTATATACATGATTAAAATGGTTGCTTAGAGCTAAAGTTTCACAATGAGTTATGACTAATTAAAATTATGTTATTAAAGAATCAATTAATAAGTTAAGCCTTGTAAAAGGAGTTCGAATGGTTTCTTATTGGTCAAACTATGTTAAAATGTAACCTAAATCATGGGTTGTGGATTTAGTTATATTAGAATGGTGGCATAAGGTTTTAATTGATGCATGTAATGAACCCTTGATTTGTAATGCCTTAAATATCTTATGATATATGTATATAAGTTGTTTATATTCCAAAAATCTGTTTGGTTGCTTGAAGTCTAAACAGTGAAAGTTGATGTTTAATTAATGGATTATTGATGAAATGATGTTATAAATATGGTTCGAATGATTGATAAGTTAATTGATTAATTCATAATCCAAAGGGTTGCCTAGGGTTTGATATATTTAGACATGAGTTTCAAATGGTGTTTTGTGATTTAAATAATTATATGATTCGAATATTTGCAATGTGAGATGAGTCCTGAACTAAGGCATTCGATTGATTCTATTTTATTAGGCTGCATATAAGTCATTTGAATACAATTTGAATTGTGATATAAACAGTCTTAGGAGATTGAGTGTCAATATGACCAATTGATAATAAAGTATATTTATATATACATTGTAATAGAATGATAGTATGGATCTTAAGTTGATGAGTGTGATAACATTTAAGTGAAATGAATCCATGCATGATAATTATTGTTAGAGTCTTAATATAAGAAGATGTAACCTAGCAATTATGGGTTTGCAATCGAAACATGTTGGTATGGTTCTTGTTCCTATCTTGATTCCCTAATTTGGTAATTTACGTCTTGGTTATGCTTTATAAGAATTGAACAATCAATAAAATGAGGACCTAGATAAAGAGCACAATTTACTAATTAATGTAATTGATTGAGACATTGATAGTTTCTATATTTCTAAAATGTATTCAGGATATAGAATGATAAGGATCGATCCCCTAAAATCTCGGGTTGTAATAATTTGGTCCTTAAAGTTTATAGTTAACGATCTATAAGAATGGCATTGTCTTGAGGAAATTGTTTTAACCTAAACAAAACTATAAATTGAAGTGCTATAAGTCAAGTATCATGTGTTTGTGTATGCTTGTGAATTAACTAGTGTGATAAGGTAGTTTTAAACCGATACAACTCCTAAGGGCAACCATGTGCATACATATATGATTGATAGTAAATTCAAATGAGTATTTGTATTTCATTGATAAGAAATTTTTTGTTAAATTGTCTTGCTGGTTTATAAAGTCATGAAAAAAATTTGTTGGCTTGCTTAATCGGCAAGAAATGTCTCAAGGTGTTAGATGTGTCCTTTGGTTTTTCTTTTAAGTAACATCTTAAACTCTGATTTTCTTCTAAGCTGGGTTGAGGATGTTACATGAAGCTTTAGCGAAGCCGACACAATATTGTCGATTTGGCCCTAAGACGTTCGAATAGTAGAAGAGTACATCCCATCAATGGTATTTGATTCATGTTTTGAATTGACACACGTGTGTCCTCTCACAGCCACGAGTTGGATCATTGTGATTGTCTAAGTTAATACAACCACCTCTAGGCATTCCACCAGTTACAAGGATATCTTTCTTCAGACGCTTTATCTCGTACCACTTTATGATACTCTTCTGACTAGAAGGAAAAGTGTTATACTTAGTATCTCCGCATCCGAAAATGACCCGCAATGCCTCTGCATTAAGTAACTTCGGAGCTAGGCCCCAAAACCTTGCAATACTAGAGGCGATGAAATTGGAGACCCATGTGGTCTTGGGAACATACACAATTACAAGGATAATTTTCTTCAAACGCTTCATCTCATACCACTTTATGGTACTCTTCTGACTAAAGGGGGTGAGTGTTATATTTGGTATCTCCACATTGGAAATGACCCCAGTGCCTCCGCACTCGATAACTCCGGAGGAGGCCCCAGAGCCTTGCAATACCGAAGACGATGAAACCGAAGACCCACATAGTCTTGGGAACATACATTGTCAAATGTTACAACACTCCACCCACGTGACAGGACTGTAGAGTCTAATACCTAGAAGTTGGGCTTATTTCTATCAACTCGTCCATAAGCTATCACTAAGCCTGGCACCATCCAATCACCAATAGTTCCAGGGGCTATAAATACCCACGCAATCGAGGAAGAAGGGAGAACAAGGTTGAAAACACAACATATCCAGGGGAATGACACCTGCTCTCTTCTCTCATCTTCTCTTCCCCTCTCTCTCTCCAGCTCTGACCACTGTATTGACCTCGGCTCTCCGCCCCAAATCTATAGGGGGTGAACCGCCCGAAACCGCCATCAAACACCCTTAATCTTCTTCTCTATCTCCCTTACCTGGTGTCTCATCATTTAGGTATCAACGTATAGTAATGCCACATAGAAAGTAGATATGTAATTTCAGGCATCTATGAAATGATGCATAATTGCAATTAAATATGACACTACGAGTTCTGAGCATATTCCTTCTAAAATTCCATAGAAGCAGCAAACTTAATCATCCAACCTTTCGTTATGTTTTATTTTAGTTGCCAAATAATATTGCTTTTGCAGATTGGGATTCTGGTCGTGGTAGATATGGTGATGCTAATACAGGGAGTGCTCAAAGGTTAGCTTCAATATTGTTTTGGGCTCTTGTTTTAAACATGGTTTTAATTACTTTTAATTCCATAGCACTGTTGGTATCATTCAAGTTCCGTTTTAATTGAGGGGAACTTTTGAAGTTGTTCGTATCATTAGATTATGTATCTTTATTTCTCATCCGATGGTATGACATGAAAAATAAAATTTTCAGACAAGGATTGATGTCATACAAGCAGTTCATTCAAGAATCCGAGCGCAGGTGCAAATGTTGAACAATGTTATCAGTTTGGTTGAATGGAAGACAAATATCATGCAACAAACTTGGTCCAAGTTGATTGACGCATGCCCTGCATTTTCTAGCATGTTGTTATTGATGGATACGGCTTCTATCATTCTATCCTGGTCATTTCAGGAGGAATGAGCTTGCACGCAAAGTTGCCAAGGACTTCTTGCTTGACCTGCAGATGGAACACTGGACTTGTAAGATCAGCATTCCGTGCTCACTTATTTCATCTGCATATTCAAGTTTTTTCCCTGCATAATTTGTATTCGGTCGCTCTCAATAATTTATGTTCATGATGCAGATCTCCTTGTGCCAATGCTTTTTCGCCAAATAAATCAGGACAGACCAGTGAACCTAATTCTGAAGAAGAATCTGACATCAGTGGCAAAAGAAAGCGGCATGCTAGGGGAACTACCAAAGAAACTGTTCTTTAAACGTCATCGGGTCAGTTCTGATTCCAAAATGGTTCCTGCCTTCTGTTGATCCTTTAGCTGTTCAACTTTACTGTTTATAAAACAAAATCTGAAATAGATGCATAATCATAAGCTGATGCATTTCCCCAACGGATGAACAAGTGACAAAAATGAAGGGGAAAAAAACTAACCAGTATGGTACTGGTTGAATACAGTGAACCAATGGAAAGCCAAGGCTAAACATTATGATCGGATTTACTTTTTTTATGAATATGTTACACAATGTGCACAAAGAACCAAATACATAGAGAAGGCAACAAAAAAAAACGATTTGATACACAATGTGCAAGTAGTTGCACCCCAACACCATTGTCCACATCTGATGGCTATCCGTGACTGATGATGAAGGATGGCAAGCCACAACAACATGCATGGGCCATTTATCCCCAACTTCAATGCATTCTCATTTCCTATGCTTCTTTGATAAAGGCTCTGCTTGTGCTTCACTCTGCAAAACAATAAAATTTGTGGGAAATGAAAAATAATTATTGTATATTACATAAAGATTTCAGGAAATGGAGCAATTTAGTAAGGTGCAATCCTACAAGGAAATGGATGAAGCCAGGAGGAATGGAGGACAATACCATATCCATCTTGTCAAACTTTTTTCCACATGTACATGTGAAATTGTAGTTAAATGCAATAAGTAAAAGATGAGGATGCTTACAACATTCGAAAGCTGCTCCCGGATGTATGCCATTGACCTCAACATTGCTCCTAATGTATCCCTGGATACCTGGAATTTAACCTCCGACTCTCCTGTAGTAGTCTCGGCGTCTTGAAGCTGGAACGGAAGACAAAATAAAGAAAAAATCTAATAAGCAAAAGACAGATAATGAGGTGATCAAATGGTAATCAGCAACACAGACATCGGAGAGACAGCCGTGTCATATACTAAATCACAACTCTAGATTCGACATAATTCTATTTGAATTCCAACCTTACAAGCAGATTAGTATAGCTTACACAAAACGTGAAAATGAAGTATAGAATTAACAAGTTGTCAGCTCCATAAGTTTTAGAATACCATTTCCAGAAAATATCGTTCGATTTAATTTCTCAAATACCATGACCATTATGGAATGTTACAGCTTGATTATGGATTACCAATACCTTCAAATTGATGACAGCAACCCTGTTAGCGGGGGTAGAAAGCTGTTCACTAATATAAGCCATAGACCTCAACATTGGTTCTAAAGTAACCCTTGAAAGCTGAAACTTAACCTCCATTTCAGCTGATGGACTCTTGCTATAATCCTGCAACTGTATCAATTATATATCAGATATGCATAAGAAAAAAGGCTTGACATGAGGAAAAAATAAGTGGCAAAAACAGTAGTAAATGATATAGCTATGGACTAGCTTAACAGTTTAAAAGGGTTTCGTGTGCTTTAGCAATTAATTCAGAGGTTATATTAAAGGTTAAAGCAAGTAAGCAGCAACTTGGGATTTTCTGTACTCACTGGCTATTAAAATTTTACCACACGTATACCTTTAAATTAATGACTGCCAACCTACTTCCTGGGGTTGAATTTTTGTTCTCCATTACCCAAGTCATTGACTTCAAACAAGGAAGAACCGGCTACATCAAAGAAAACCATAAACATTTATCAAGTCAGTATACTGTTTTTCAATTCAAAAGCAAAGGGTAAATGAAATGAAATTTTTTAAAAATAAAAAATTAATTATTGTACCATGTTTTTAGCATGATTATCATCTCGATGAAGGGAAACAGGTGCCATACATGGCAGATTCAAATCTGAGACAGATTGAACTGGAGTACCAGTGTCATTAAGATTGAAATGCCGTGTAATTTCATCTTGCTGCGGCCATAGCAAAGGGGTTGCATCTGGAGCTGATGTTGAGCTCCTCTTGTCATCATAGGCAGCTCCACTAGCCAGTGAGTCAGGAGGTGCAAGTTTTGCAACATTTTTCTTTGCAACAGAAACCTTCTTCCCACCTTCCTTAAGTGCTCCAACTGCAACATTATAAGTCTCAGTAGCTACTGCCCCATCTTCCGCATATTTGATTGCTTCCCGACATAAACTGTTATACCGTGATGTCAACGAATCTTGACCAAGCAAGTCAGCGCCACTTTCATCCATTCCAACCCCAAACTTCGCATTCCGTGTCCATCGCTTCAGGATGTAATGTGGTGGTAATGTAAGTACATTTGTCACCGTGAAGACCGTTAAAACATGTCTACAAAGGATGCCACCGTACTCAAACATTTGACAACTACAATTAGCACTTATTTCAGGGTGGTTTAATGTAACTATATACACTTTGTTGTCATCCTCATACTTTGCAACTCTGAATGTGCTGATGGCTCCATCACCTTCAATTCTATTAGCAGTGTAAACAAATGTTTCAACTAGTTCTTCTTGAAATTTAGTGAAAATTTTCCTTGTATATAGATCTGCTGCCTGTTTCTCCATTGGTGATGGTGTCCGAAGGACTGGCGTGGTGCGTATTGTGTCAATGTCAGCTTCAATCTCCCTTTCAAACCAGTTCTCCAGTGCTAGTTCATACTGTCTAAAAAACATAGGTAACGTGGTCTGTTGATTCACATATCCATAAAAAAATGAGCTGTCAAATCCTTGATTGGGATTTATCGCTGCAAAAAAGGAATCCCGAAAATATACAGGCACCCACTGAGCTCGTGCATTATATAAAGAATGAAGCCAATCATGAGCCCCAAGATTATACTTTTCAATAATCAATCTCCAAGATAACTCAAACTCCTCAATAGTTTCAGTCAAATTTATGCAATTATACAGTTCCAACTGAAAATTAGGATGCACATGAAAAATATGTGCCAACTTCTCTGGACTTTCTCTTAAAACATGCCACTTATTAATACAGTGCCGAACACCTGGAAACACCTGAGACACTGCTGTCTGTATGGCTCTGTATTGATCGGTGATCAAAGAGGCAGGTTGACGATCATTCATTGCTGTAAGAAATGTCTTGAGAAGCCAAACAAAAGAAGCCTCAGACTCATCAAACAGTAATGCACAACCAAACAAAATTGTCTGACCATGATGGTTCAACCCTGTAAATGGAGCAAATGGCACCTGATATGGATTTACTCTGTAACCCGTGTCCAGTTTCACAGCATCACCGAAATGCGTGAAGGCTGTCCTTGACCTTGCATCAGCCCAAAACACATTAGTCATGCGATTATCATCATCCAGCTGTATTGCATAAAAGAAACCAGGATTCTCAGCCTGCATTTTCTTAAAATATTCAAGCAGATTTTGAGCATCTCTCCCCAGTGTTCTCTTTCTGTTAACTGGCCTAAGTGCATAATTTGGTGTCACAATGTTCTTACCAGAGCGATTTGCTTCTGCTGGAGGAGTTTTCCTGATGCCATGATTGTTTGCATCTGTGGAGAGAGAGTTCCCATCCATAGAAACATACATCACACCACTTGGTACAACTTCAACGCCAACTCCTTGGTAACTATCAGCTGTGGCCTTTGCAGCACCAGCAAAGTGCCTGCGGGATCGATAATGAACTTTTCCAGGACTCATCACCGAATGGCTATGCTCCTTCACAAACTTTATAACAACCCACTTTTCTCCTTTTAACTCTATCCTAAGCATTGCATTGCAGCTATCAGCAGACCTTTTCAAACTCCCTCTGCCACAGACAAATTCCCTAGCAACAATTGTCCCATCAGATTTATACTGTGAAGAAAAATGACCAGCCTTGGAGGTAAATCCCAAACGTCTAGCATATTCATCATAGTAAGCTTTAGCAGCATCTTCAGAATTAAATTCCATGCCGACATATGGCTCAGAAACCCCATCTCCTTCTTGAGCTAAGGAATTCTCTACATGATTTGCTTCTCCACCTTCACAGGGAAAAGCATCCCCATCATCGGACATTCCATGATGGCTCAAGCCCTCTTCTGAATGAATCACATGGACATCCATACTAATCCAGCATTTAATACTATCTCATCAAAGTGCCTTACTTCATGAGCAAATTATGTCTAGGCACCTAGCATGTTCTATTCTTTTTTTAAGCAATCTTCATTTGTTTTCTGTCAGACAATAAGAAGCAATTCAGTACAAACATTTAATGCAAAATACTAAGCCCTAAACTCGTAATGAGTAATAGCTAGCTAATCCACAAAAAAGTATAAACTAACTTTCAAATAGTTTAATGACCCAAAAGATATCATTCAAAAATTGTTCTGCGCATAACTACGCATACAAATGAACACACGCGTTCATATAATATTCAAGGAAAACAAGGAAGTGTTTTTTTACTGTCTTCTCCACGTATAAATAGCAGCAATGAAGCCAATCAAATGCTGAAAACTGAAACTCCTTGAATCGAACATAGAGCTAAAACTAAAGAAATCCCACTACTCAGAATTATCTAAAAAACCAAAAGCCACGTTGAAAAAAAGAAGAAGCAGAAAGTTGATCGAGTTTAAGAATTTTCCATGGATAACTCAAAAGAAGCTAAGTCAGTAAGGCAGTACCTGTAAACGTAAATCCCCAGAACATTGAAGGACAAAATTGTGGGCTGAAAAGGAGAGGGAAGACAAAATAAGAAGTCTCTGAACGTTTGGGAGTGGAAATCTTTTCTCTTTATTTTTCCCCTGAGAAAGTGAGAAACCCTAAAATCTGGTTTGATTAAACATTTCAAGTTTGCAAATACACCCTAATTTGGCTTGCTTAGCACAACCTCGAAGATGAAAGGAAAACAATCAAGCCCGTTATTTTCGACCCGGTACCAATTTGGATCCTTTCTACCCGGTTCTTTACTTCTTTTAAGGTTAAAAGAAAGTTTTTTTTTTTTTTTGCTTTAGTGTCAAATAAATGTTTAAAATATACTTTTTTTTAGATAGATGCTTAAAGTATTTTTCGGGTAAAATAGGTGTCTAACATTTCTAACGTTATTCAAATAAGTGCCCTCAGTGACTGTCTGTTAAAAAAAATCTCGTTAGCCAATAAAAACATGACACGTGACAGTATTAAATATTATTATTTTTTAAATAAATCAAAAATTTTAAAATATCCTAAAATTTCAAATAATCCTAAAATAGTCTCTAAATCCTTAAAACCCAAATTCGACCAATACAACCGGCGTTGGTCGCGTTTCCAGCAACGGACCGAAGCGCCCTCCCTTTGCCGAACAACTCAAACATCGTTCATCGTTCGTCGCGAATTATTCGAATAAACAATTTGACCATTTCGGTGTTTCGCACAGCGTCAGATGATTTTTTGCGACGATGTGATGGGTAAATGGTTGTGATAGTTCGGCGACGGATGTGGTGGGCGGCGGTGAGGCAATCAGCAGTGAAATCTAGTCAAATCATGATTTGAGTTTTGAGGTGTTAGGAATTTCAAATTTTGGGCTATTTTGTGAAATAAAGAAAATATTATGTTTTATTAATTTTTATTTATTTTTAAATATAATTTTGGAATTTTAAGAAGCTGACACGTGTCACTTAACGGTAAAAATTAACGGACGTTGACGGCAAGCACCTATTTGAGTAACGTTGAAAACGTTAGGCACCTGTTTGGCCCAAAAAATACTTTAGGCACCTATTTAAAAAAAGAGTATAGTTAGGGCACTTATTTGCTGCTTAAACCTTTTTTATATTAGAGATTTTGAGTCATTTTCGTTTTAATCTCTTAAAATGTATTTTTTTTAGATGAAAAAGACATTATTAACATGTGCCTAATTTTCTTAAGTCTAAATGAAAAAAAAAGTACATGTAAAAATAATTAAAAGTTAATTAATTTACATAGAGAAATCCCAAAACTAAAGAAACTACACATAACCATCCTCATGCAAGAGGCTAATCAAAGAATCCGGTGGGACATGAAAAACGCAAAACATCAAAACTAGCAGAAGATACTTGTTTCGTCAAAGCATCGGTAACTCAATTCTCTTCTCTGTGGACGTGCTAGAGTCGAAATGTCCATGCGTGTTGCCTCAACGCATCCAAATCTCTTAAAATGTATTTATTGAAATTTTCAATATTAAAAATGTGTAAATTTTAAAAACAATACAAAGGTTTAATCTGAGGAAAATACTTTGATACACAAGTTTGTGTAAATTTTAGTTTAGGGGTTTAATGTGTATGGTGTATAATTTAAGGTTTATGGTTGGAACTTAGAGTTTATAATTTAGGGTTTAAGGTTTAGGTGTTAGTGTTGGAGTATGCTCAAAGACCAATCATGAGATGGTTGTAAAAGACATACTTATTTTATCTTGTCTATTAATATAAAGTCATTATTATTATTTCAGTCTTATTCTGTGTATCTATAAATAAACTGAATTATAATAAAGTCCTTAAAATAATATAGTTATTCTTGAATATCCTTAGTCAATAATTATTGTGGGCTTAGACAACAATAATGTATTAAGACTAATATGTAGTTGATTGATACAAAGTGTTGTCATTGACATGAAGATGTCAAAATCAATACATAAGTATGTGTTAGGGAACAACATACTGGATTGGCCCGCTATGAACATGTTTCTTGGATTATTATGTGACAGTCACAACATTGCTTATGGTGATAACTACATGTATGATCCTCAGACTTGATATCATCATTATTTCAACATCGTGAGTGACATATTTTGATACGGTCAAACGTGCATCGTAACTGGCTACACTATAAAGACTGATATTGGATATGTCATAATCCATGTAGCGAAATATGGTTGATCAAGATAGGATTTATCCCTCCTACATAATAGGAGTAATATCATAGGCCACTTGATTGAGTGAGACTAGAAAATGTATGACCATGCTCGAATAAATTGATATGGGATATCATAGTTATTCGTTTATAATAGTCTACTCAAGATATCAAGAAAAAGGGTTAAATCGAACCACGATTTCATGTAACTTAGGTAACAATGATGTTTTGCTAGATGCCACTCATTGCTTGTAATATTATAATTGTTCCGGATATTACTACTAACGTTACATGAACGTACAAGGGTCACACCCTATGATTGAAATGAACAAATATCGACTAGTGTGACTAATCCATGACTTGTTTTCATTCTAGATACGAGGACAAAAGGATGAAATACATAAAATAAGTTAATCATGAAAAAAGGTTAAATCGAATCACGATTTCATGTAACTTAGGTAACAATGATGTATTGCTAGATGCCACTCATTGCTTGTAATATTATAATTGTTCCGGATATTACTGCTAACGTTACATGAACCTACAAGGGTCACACCCTATGATTGAAATGAACAAATATTGACTAGATAGCATGTGTACAAACTTGTTGTACACATAATTACTGAGAAACCGAAATTGTTATAATTATTGTAATTATGAATAATTTCATTTATATATATGTTAATATTTGATAAGTTATTGTAATTATCAAATATTATTAAAGTATATATATATATCTAAAAGAAACCCAATTAAAGTAGAATCATATTCTATATATTTAATTATATTCAGTTAAATATATTGTATATTTAAAGAATTCGTATTTAATTAGAATTAGGTTTTTAAATGCTATATAAAGGCATAAGGTCTAACAGTAATTTATCTCTCTTTTTCGAAATCCTCTCTAAACAGTTAGAGAAAAGAAAATTTGTTCGTTTTATTTGGGTGGACTGCATAGAGGTCGGAACGCTGTTATGAAGACTCGGATTCAATTTGGATTCTCCTATACTCGTTGCGGAATTCCAGATTACTTGAGGTAATGTTTTTCATCATTTATCTCCCCGAATTCATCCCTTGTACATGGATCACTGATGGATTACGCCGGATAATTTTTCCGCTGCGCCATGGGATGTACTGGCGTTTCCCAACAATTAGGTAGGGATTTAATTTTATGAAAGGTTGTGTAATTTTTTTACACAGCTTGTATATCAAATATAAATGTTAGTTTAATATCATATTTTCTGCTCGTTATATATTCCATTTCTACGGAGAGAAAAACCCTAATGCTCTCACCCAACAACCCAAATGGCTATTGTCGTACTTTATTACTGGCGACTAGCCTGCGGAAAATTTCCCCCCACATTTCGGTACCGACGATGCTGAAACATCCAGCTTCTGCCACACTGTTGGAGGACCAAATATCAATTAAGAAAGTCAAGAACACTGAATCTCATGTTGGCCTATCGAATATTGTCGATATGGAGGCTGAAGATACCGTTGGCAACAGTGAGGACGTGGGCCTGAGTGGTCCTACCAATTCTAAAGCAAGAAGTCATATGCTAACACAGTAACCCGTACCGATGTATTTGATATGCATAAGGGTTCCAAGGCTAGCTTCTTCAAGGAAGAAGTAGTAATACTGGATGAAAACGTTATTATTGATCAATTGGATTTGGTTCCGTCTAGTCAACTCTCTCATAGGGTACATGACCAAATTTGTAACACCTCCTCCCCGGTCTGGCAGAAAACCAAATTAGAGATGTCACCGAAATTCAAATAGAGAATAAAAAATAGAAGTCAGTACAAAACATTACAAAACAAGCATAACACCAAATCAAATCATCAGAGGACATAAATTATTTAATTATGATTTAAGCATTAAGGACTAATTTGTAAAGTTTCAAAGTTTAGGGATTAAAGTATTAATTCTCAAAAGCTTAGGAATTTAACTGAAAACTCCTATTAAACTAACTTAAGTCTTATTATAACTTATTAAAGAAATTTTATTCGAGCTAACACTAATCAAAATCATAAAGATTAAGCTAGTATAAAATCCAAAAGCTTACTTACATCGGTTAAAATCAAAGATCCTTCGCATCAATTAAATGCAAAGCATATTTACACCAGTTAAATGCAAAACATATTTACAACGCTTAAATGCTTAAAATATTACCTTAATTCATGCTTAAAGACAAAGATATCATTACTTAGAGTTATTTCATGGTTTATCTATCACAAACTTACCATATTTTTCTTGCAATTGTCAAACCATACCATAACATAGCATCTAACTTGCCATGACATGTTTTAAACATGTCATACTTCTACATTTCCAACTAATCAAGGCAAAGGTCTTAGTTCAAGACCAGATATGCATTTTCATACATGTTCTTTTCATGCTTATAAATCTACTCCATGTTTCAAAGACACAAGATTACCATATTGTGTTACTAAGTCTTAAATTTACTATCCACATACAAGTTCAAGCATAACTAGCACCATTCATGCATGATTACTTTATGCTTCTAAAACATAACTTGCCAACCAACATCACATACACATCAAACATAACATATACATACCAAACATGATGAATATGTACCTTACTTGTCACATAATCTTTATCGAACCAAATTCATAACAAAACATTATAGCAACATTAAACCAAAATATGTCTAAATCATATGCCACCTTTTAGGAGTTTAGAAAAAGAGGGTACATTACACAAAATGACCACGAGGTGACTTGCAACTTCTATGGGACGATCTAGGCAACTATAGAGTCAAATTTTCGATACACCAAAGTTCACAGAACGATCCGAAACACTAAATCGAGCTTAGTTCCCCCTTTGTTTCCATTGTCGAAACGAGGATTCCATAATTATAGCTTGATAGAATACGAGATAAATTTTGCAACCATCATGGAAGTACAACCCTCCATGATAAAGGAGTTTTACTCTAATCTCTATGATCTTGAGTTGAAACTAGTTTTTGTGCGAGAGAGTTTAATTTCATGGAGTGCTGCAATAATCAATGAGTTGTATAATCTAAAAGTAGACAGGGATGAACACTCAAAATTTTCTAAGGATATCATTGATGCCAAGCTTGATGTATTGGTGAAGGATTTATGCGTCGAATGAGCAGTTTGGACGGGGTCCAATCCAGGAAACTTTACCACTGATCGAAGATTCCTGAATCTTTAAGGAAAGATTTGATTTCACTTTGTGAATTGTAGGTTAAAGCCTTATACCCATAGCATCACAGTCACTTTGGATCGAATGTGTCTGATGCATTCGATAGTCAAGATCAGAAAGATTGATGTGGGAGAAATCATCCATCAAGAAATGGCAGACTACGCTGTAAGGCAGACATGAATCCTAGCTTTCCCATCCTTAATCATGCAACTGTGCCAACTGAGGGGAATCATGCCTCAGGACAGTGAAGAAATTTTGGAAAACAAGGGCCAATTAACGAGGCTTATATTGAAAGAATGACTCACGACAGAGATACGTCGACAGAAAAAGCGACAACCACAAGCAAGTCTAGAAAGGGAAAACAAAGGTTGAAATCACTAAAGAAGATCTACCCAATGAACCTGAACCATGGCTCAAATTGAAATGGATAGAGACGATGACCACTGCACTCAGCAACAAGTTAATTAAGCTTGCGACTACAATTGAAAACATGGATTATGCCCAGGATTTGTTTTATACTTACGTCAAGACTTGAAATAGTTCCATTGTCGTTGCATTAAGCCACTTGAGTCCAGTACTAGTCCCTAAATTCCTAGTTTTCCCATCCATTATTCGAAGTTATGAATTTTCTTCTAATGAAGCTGAAGTGGGGGATCAAGCCAAGTTAAATAACTGCCCCATGTGGTACATGTTAAGGATTGTGATCATTAAGGCATTGCAACAGAGAAGGATGAGAGTAGAGATTTTGAGGAGTGCATGAGCCGAATCAATAAATTGTTCAATGATGATTTCATTGGGATGAAAGAATTTGTTGCTGAAGAGAAGATTGATGTTGAGACAATTGTAGAGTTGATGTAACACCCTAAACTCAGATGTCACAATTAGGCCTTAAGCTTGACTCGTTACCATAAAATTTCTCAACTTGGTTTAGCCCAAACAAAATATTTTCCAAAAATATTTAAATCCAGCAGTTGAAAATATAGATAAATGATTAAATAGTTACAAATAAGCTCCAATTTAATTTAAAATATTTGAACATTTGAATTGATCAATACAATTCCAAAATAAGAGTTACAAAC
Organism: Hibiscus mutabilis; assembly: GCA_019671005.1. Classification (NCBI taxonomy): domain Eukaryota; kingdom Viridiplantae; phylum Streptophyta; class Magnoliopsida; order Malvales; family Malvaceae; genus Hibiscus; species Hibiscus mutabilis. Next base: position 27,642,331 of record CM033715.1, read on the forward strand.
TCGACCACGTAAGGTCCTATGAATACACAGTCCACTAAATATAGGTGTTGTACTTAAATAATCATTGCTTGCTGCAATCCAGTTCTGATAGTGCTCTTCGATCCCACGACCCAACAATCAAACTACGCATAGAAACAACGATTTTGAGTGCTAAGCTTACTAAGCTCAGTGACACACATCCATTCTACTATACTTCATGCTAATCATAAATATAAGCATGCAAGCTAGTACGAGAAATAAGGTAAGAATAATAATCATGTGGTGCTAATGTAGTTGCCTAAATGCATGCTCACATCATGCCAATCATCATACATAGCACACAAAGCCCAACCATACCCAAGATCTCATCAGATCATCAAGGCAAAAGTACACAAATCATACAATAACTTACAGTGAGGCCTAGTGTCACACAGCCTCGAAAATATACACTTTGGGTGAGACAGGGTCACACAACATCAGAACATACACCTTGGGTGAGACCAAGTCACACAACATTGGAACATACACCATACTCGAAATCCCTCTCGAGTACCTTCGAATGAGGCCAGGGTCACACAACATCGTTAACCTTCATTCGGCATCTTTAACCATGGTATTGCAACACATTCTCACTAGGTATTCGGATCCCATTAATCATCGATCAACCAATTAAATGCCTACCTGACATACAAGCAACGTGATCCCAAATATCTCCCTATTCTTGCTAATCGTCAACATATCATTTATTTTATATTACTGAGTTATTAATACATTATTGAGGAGTACATAATTATTCTTATTGATTATCTACATTAGTCCATGTTATCTCATTAATTAAGGCATTAATCGAGTTATTAATCATACACGCCAATTATCATCCTTAACTAGCATTATTGATTATTTAATTCAGTGGGTACTAGTACTTAAACACGTGTATCAGTACGGTACCTCTGGGTACCAGTACTCACATGCGTACCGCTATAGACATTACTTACTAGAAACCTCTAGTTCCTCGAGTACTGGTACATGTCGACCCGTATCGATATAACATCAAATAACGTACCAGTATAGCTAAAGCTCATACTGATATCCCACTCATAATTTCTACCATATTAGCGAATTATGATATTTACGAGACTTAAATCGATCCCTAAAGCTTATGAAAGTCGTTAGGGTTTGGTTGCTATCTTATTTAATTATTTAATATCAAATACTGACATATGCTTATTTCATCAAATATTATCGTTATTAATCTCTTAAGCATATTTTTCATCGAACTTGTCAATTGCAAACATTAGCACCAAAGCATCACAATATATAATTTAATACAGTCACCAAACAATTATAGGAATATTATAACGAACCTACATGATCTCTAAAGACCATACGATTCTCAAAATATTCTCAACGTCATATTACATCACACAAATATCGAGTCTCAAAATATTGATCTCTAAACATGCTTATTTATCATCTACCTATTTTGCAGACACTGACACCCAAAGCAATCACATTTATGATGCTCGTGAAGCATTAGGAGTTCGAGGTGTTGTTGCGCGTAATAAGTGCTACGTAATTGTGCAAGTATACACGTTGCAAGTTATAGTATAAAAGATATCGTCTCCACAGGGATTGGTGCCACTTCAAGAATCTAGTCTCTTGCACTGTAAAAAGTAAAGACACAAATAAAGGATTATAGGAGTTTAACTAACAACTAAACTAGAAAGCAGTAAAGTAAAAGAATGAATGAGATCAAATGAGAGAGAGATAGGCCAGGTTATCGTGAGTTAAGGTGTGATATCCGATTGGATCATCTTGGTAAAAGAGTGCACGGGCAACTCAGTTGCCGTGGCAACTTGCACAACGGGGTTGCTTTGGAAACTAATCGATGGTTGCCTGGGCGACTAGTTGGGCAACTACTTGGGCGTCTGGGCAGCAACCTTCAAGGTTCGGCAGAGCGTTCTTCAATGGTTTCTTCTTATCCCTAAGTCGAAACTCTAGCTACTTGTGCATGCCTTGATAATACATCCCTGCGTGAATCAAGGGTGAACAACAACCAATCTTGCGCTCCTCTTAGCCGTTGAAATCCTTGACTTATTCCTAAGCCGGATTAATCTTCACCATCAATAGATTGAATAAAGATCATATTCATTCGTTTCTTGAATCTAACTCTCCTGATATTAGATAAATAGATGAAGTTACGAGATTCTCTCCCAATTCACTCGCAAACAAGAATAAGAACCAAGAATGAATAAACCTTGAATAGAAATGTGCAAACTCTTATTACCTAAACAAAATCCAATAGTTTCTCACAACCACAAAACACAATAACCATAGCTAAATAGATTTAGTTCATGGCTAGGTTCCAAAGAAACACAAGATAAATAATCCCTAGCATGAACCCAATCGAACAAGAAAGAAAAAGATGAAGAAGGAAGCTTGTCGAAATCCTCCTTTCCCTAGATGCTTGTCGAAAATTCTCTCATCTTGCCCTCCTTGATGTTGTCAAAATTCCCCTCTCTTCCCCTCTTGGAGTTGACGGCTTGGTGATCTATTTATAGGGCTAGGTCAAAGTCCTTCTTTGAGGAGGAAGTTAAGTTGGAATTAAATTATCTTTAAAGAATATAATTCTTTATTATAATTATATTCCTTCTAGAACTTATTCTATCTTCTTGGAATTTAATTCTTCTTTAACATCTTCATGGAAATCAAACTCCTTTGGGATTTAGCTTTGCTCCACGTCATCTTGGGCTTGTCTAGTCATCAATTTTGACTACCATATCACCTTATTCTTTGTTGACAATTGCCCTGGCAACTGGCTCGACGTCTCCTTCATGCATTGCCCTAGCAACTAGCTCGACATCTCCTTCATGCACTGCCCTGGCAACTGGTTCTAGCCTTGTTTAGGCAAGTGATTCTGCACACACACAAAAAATACACCAAAGCAGCATCTTTTCAACAAAAACTACCAAGTTATGTAATCAAGCTCAACGATGGAAAGAAACATGGATTAATGCATGAATGGCTAATTATGCAACTAATATGAGCCTAAGTCTAACAATAATATGAGTAAAAAGGGTTAGAAAAATAATACTTTTGAACACTTATCACACCCCCAAACTCGAACTATTGCTTGTCCTCAAGCAATGCAAACTAATAATTACCTTTCACAAACTTAGCTTTGAACTTGATTTCAATTCTCTGAACCGGGGCACAAAGTATGATTGGCTTTTCATTTTTCGGAAAACTTAGGAGTTACTCGGAATCAAACTATAATGCTTGTGAGTGTGTGCGGAGTTGTGTGCAGGTTGATTTTTCGGATTCTATGCAAACAATAGGTTTTCAAATTACTTTATTGGGTTCTTTTTAACATGTTTTAACTAGAGCCAGTTTTGGGCACCTCTAGTGTTTTGTTTTTAGTTTTATTCGACTAGAGCCGGTTTCGGGCACCTCTATCGATCAATTTTTTTTAGCACATACTAGAGCCAGTTTCGGGCACCTCTAGCAATTAATTTTTTTAGCACATGCTAGAGCCAATTTCGGGCACCTCTAGCATTCATCCAATTTTTATTCTAATCCCCCAATTTGTTAATTATCAACCTAAGTTCACTAGAATTCCTTAAATCAATCAAACCACGACAGTGTTTCATCAAATTTAACATCATAGTAAAATTCTAAGTTTTTCCATGGTTATCCTAGAATAAAAATTCTATCAATTAAGTGCATTGGCAAAGTCATCATAGGATATTCATCAAATCTAAGCAATTCTTGTTCCAATTAAAGGTATGGCAAGCAATTTATGTATCCTAAATGTAATACTTAAGATGAATGTAACTAAACATGGTAACTACTAATAACAATCCCCCAAACTCGAGTGAGGCATTGTCCTCAATACATGCATTAAAGAAAAATAAAAATAACAAAAAATAAAATGCATACGAGGACTTACTCCGAGAGTTTGTCATCGTAGATGATTAGTTTCCTTTTGGTCGGTGTCTTGATTCTCTTGCTTGAACGCGATGGTTGTTTTCTTGTTGCCGGTGGTGGAATCGATCCTCGTACGGGGTTGTCCTCATCGTCCTCTTCATCAGTGTCATTGGCTTTTCGCTTGGAGGATTCAATTGGTGCGGTCTTTGTTGGTGCAATGGAGGACTCGTCCGAATCTGAAAAATCAGAAAATGATTCCGTAGGAGTTGATTCGGACATAGGTGCTTTACCTTTGGCTTTTGCAGTGGTTGCCGGGATGTCTTTAGCTTTGGTTGTCGTGGCATCAGCTTGTGCAGGCACGATGTAGGTTGTCGATGTATCTACTTCAGTGGGTGCCGGGGCAAGGATCTCGGCAGGAAAGATTAGGAACGGCACGCAACTGTCCGGGTACTTTTCTAGGATGACTTGGGTGATGGCATTGTTGTGCTCCTTCATGTACCACATGAACATTAGTTGTCGATCTTTAATTTGCCTTAGGTGGCTCACCAATGGTTGCAAGAGTACTTCAAAGTGTCCCGGGGTTGATGGCCGAGTTGCCCGGGCGTTAGGTGCTTGGGCATTAGGGATTGCCGGGGTGGCAGGAGTTGCCGCGGCAATTGGAGGCCTTGAAGATTTTCCCGGTGCCTCTCCCATTAGCTTTTGGATTTGTGCTTGATTCAAACCGGGCTTTGGTAGGGCCTTTTCATCGGTGGACTCACTTGGGACATGCATCTCCTTGCAAAGATTAGAAATTAAGCAAGGGAAGAAAAGAGAACCCTTATCTTTTGAGCTACATAAAAAAATCTCATCACAAATAATTTTTCCAATGTTAATGATGCGATTATACAAAATAGAATGTATGAGCAAAAGACGTGGTATATCAACGGTAGTATTGTGTGTGGTGGGCATTAAAGAAGTTTTAACAAACTTATTCTATAGTTTTGCCTCGGGTTTAAGCTGAAGGCGATTTACCGTGCCCTTGTATTTACCGTCATTCCAATGAGTTCCCGGTTGAGTGAGTTCTTGAAGCACCTTGTCGAGTTGCTTGGGCGTGATTTGATCAACGAAGGCTTGATGCTCGTCTTTCTCAATGTAAAGCCCGTAAAAGGTGTTGACGTTTTCGGGACTTATGATTATGGCCTTGTCACGAACAAAAATATAAGGATTATCCGGGTTAGGTGAGTGAGCATAGAATTCTCTTACCCATGAGATGTTACCCGGTTCCGGTTGATGGCAAAAGATTTGCCACTTTTGATGTGCAATCCTCTCGAAGATGAATGGTTCAAGGCCGAAATCTTGATGAGAGTTGGAGTATTCAAAGCCTTGTTCTTCATGAATCTTCCGGGTTTCAAACTTGTAGTGAAATCTGTCTTGAACCACCGGTGTAGCAAACTTCTTGTATCTTGGTTCTTTGGAGGAACTTGGATGAACTAAAAATTTAATTTTGGATGCCATGGATGATCTTGGTTGTGAGTTTTGTAAAAACAAATAAAAGAAAAGAAAAGAAACTAAAAAGTTGCAAGATAAAAAGTAGGAATAGGTTAAGGTTGATGGGTTTTATAGAAAAGATAGGTGGTAAATATGGTGGTTAGGATTAGGGGAAAATGAAAAAAGGGTTTTGGTTTAGGGAGAGGGTGACGGCAAGGGGGGTTTGATTAGGGTAAATTGGAGGCTTTATATAAGCCTTAGATTCAGCCCATTAGTTTCCTTATTGAAGATGTCTTCCTTCTTGGATTAAAATTCCTCTTTATCTTGAACTCTTTTCCTACAATTCAAAGACAAATCAAATAAGGATTAAAATTAAAGATAAACTAAAAGAAAATAAATAAAGATGTATAAAGGGATTCTTAAACTTAAAAAGATTAAAAAAAATAAAATCTATCCTAAATATATATATATATAATAATCGGAAATAATAAAAAAATAGTTCGAAAAATAAAATAAAATAAATTAGTCAAAAATAATAAAAATAAAAATAAAATATCAAAGGGAGAGCATGCTCATGCATCTCCTAAGTTGACCACTTCTTTGTTACGTTCCACATGGGCACCATTGTAGTGTTTCAATCTTTGTCCATTAACTTTGAATTCATGTTTGTCAGTGATGGACTTGATTATCACGACACCATGGGAGAATGGTTTGACAACTTCGAATGGTCCCGACCATCTTGATTTCAGCTTTTCTAGGAAAAGTTTTAGCCGAGAATTGAATAAGAGAACTAGTTGCCCTGGCATGAATTGCCGCGGCAATAGTTTCTTGTTATGCCATTGCTTTGTTTTCTCCTTGTAGATTCGTGCATTGTTATAGGCGAATGCACGGAATTCTTCTATCTCATTGAGGTCCAACAAACGCTTTTTTCCGGCACTTTCCCAATTCATATTCACGGTCTTGATTGCCAGTATGCCTTGTGTTTGATTTCCACCGGTAGATGGCATGTTTTGCTATAGACAAGTCGGAAGGGGGACATACCTAAGGGTGTTTTGAATGCAGTGCGATATGCCCAAAGCGCGTCATCTAGTCTTAATGACCAATCATTCCTAGAGGGATTTACAACTTTCTCGAGTATACCCTTTAATTCCCAGTTGGAAATTTCTGCTTGCTCGTTGGTTTGTGGGTGATATGCCGTGGCGATCTTGTGTGATATGCCGAAGTGTTGCAACATCTTGGCAATTAGTCTGTTGTCAAAATGCTTGCCTTCGTCACTGATAATTGCTCTCGGCATCCCAAACTGTGTAAATATGTTTTTCTGCAAGAATCGTTGCACGGTCTTGGAATCGTTGTTGGGAACTGCAACTGCCTCAACCCATTTAGACACGTAGTCGACGGCAAGTAGAATGTAGAGGTTGCCGAATGAAGATGGGAAATGTCCCATAAAATTGATCCCCCATACATCGAATAATTCCACCTCGATGATGTTCTGGAGCGGCATCTCATGTCGTCTAGAGATATTGCCCGTCCTCTGGAAACGATCACATTGCTTGTAAAAGTCTTGGGCATCTTTGTACAATGTTGGCCAATACAAACCAGATTGCAAAACTTTGGCCGCGGTACGAGTTCCTCCAAAATGTTCTCCATAGGGTGAAGAATGACATTGCCGGAGTACATTCTGTTGCTCTTCTTCAGGGACACATCGGCGTATAACCTGATCTGCACATTGTTTAAACAAAAGAGGCTCGTCCCAAAAGTAATACTTAGCATCATGGCGAAACCGCTTCTTCCCTTGGTGAGTAATGCCATAAGGTAAAAGACCACAAAAAAGGAAATTAACTAAATCCGGGTACCAGGGCATTGCTGAGGCATGTGCTGCCGTGGCGACTGCTCCCAAAATTACTGAGGTGTGCGCGTCAAGGGCTATTGCAGCGTTGAGAGTTACTGAGGCGTGTGCATCCATGGTTGCCGAGGTGTCGAGGGTTACCGAGGCATGCGCTTCTATGGTTGCCGAGGCAACTAAAATTTGTTCATCCGGGAATGCATCGCATATCTCTAGATCCACGTCCTCCTCCCTGTTGCGTTCTAAACGTGATAAGTGATCGGCCACTTGATTTTCTGTTCCTTTTCTGTCCTTAATTTCAATATCAAATTCTTGTAAAAGTAATATCCAACGAATCAAATGAGGTTTGGCATCCTTTTTAGCAAATAGATATTTGATTGCCAAATGGTCCGTATGAACAATTACCTTGTACCAATCAAATAGGATCGGAACTTGTCAAATGCGAAAACTACAACTAGTAACTCTTTCTCCGTTGTTGTGTAATTCACTTGAGCACTATTAAGAGTTTTACTAGCGTAGTATATCACATGGAAGGTCTTACCTCTGCGTTGGCCTAGGACTGCTCCTACCGCGAAATCACTTGCATCACACATGAGCTCAAAAGGTAACGTCCAATCTGGTGGAACGACAATGGGTGCCGAGGTAAGCTTTTTCTTTAGGGTTTTGAATGCTTGGGTGCAAGAATCATCAAAATCGAAGACTTTATTCTATTCAAGCAAATTGCACAAGGGCTTAGTGATTTTAGAAAAATTATGAATGAACCTCCTGTAAAAACCTGCATGTCCAAGAAAACTTCGAATTCCTTTAACCGAACTTGGTGGGGGTAATCTCTCGATCACGTCCACATTGGCTTTGTCTACTTCAATTTCCTTGGATGAAATCTTGTGGCCGAGCACTATTCCTTCATCTACCATAAAATGGCATTTCTCCCAATTGAGGACTAAATCAGTTTCTTCACATCTTGCCAACACCCTCTCTAAATTGTCGAGACAGCTGTCGAAGTCATTACCAAAAACAGAAAAATCATCCATGAATATCTCAAGGTAGTCTTCGACCATGTCTGAAAAGAGTGCCATCATACATCTTTGGAAGATTGTCGAGGCGTTACACAATCCGAACGGCATCCTTCGGAAAGCATAAGTACCGTATGGGCATGTGAAGGTTGTCTTTTCTTGATCTTCTGGTGCTATGGCAATTTGATTGTAACCTGAATAACCATCAAGAAAATAATAAAAGGGTTTACCTGCAAGATGGTCAAGCATTTGATCAATAAAGGGTAATGAGAAGTGATCTTTCCTGGTTTAGCATCTGAGGCTTTGCCGCTAGGTTCGTCTTGATCTTTTTGTGGAGTTTTGTTTGATGAGCGAGCTTGAGCCTCTCTAAGTTGTTGGCACTTCTAGTGGTGATTGCCTTACATTGCTCATGGCCAGTTCCTCTTGCGACTTCAGTATCGCTAGGTAAACCTCATTGCGGTCTAGTATTCAGATTTTGAGCAAACTGTCCGACTTGATTTTCTAATGATTTGATTGCCGCCTCTTGGTTTTGCAATCTCATCTCGATCCTGTTAATAAAAGCATCAGTTCTTTTTATGAAGTTACTATTCTCAGCCATATAAGATTCAGTTTTCATCATAAAAGCATTTAGAGAATTTTCCAAAGAACTAGATGTTGTCGGTTGTTGCTGCGGTAACTGTTGCCGTGGCATATTCTAATAGAATCCCGATGCTTGTGCATTCTGATTATTCTGGTTTAGAGCATTGTTGGGATTACTCCATGAAAAATTTGGGTGCTTCTTCCAAGCTGGATTGTATGTATTGGACATCACATTGTTGTTCCGATTGTAATTCCCCACATAGAAGCTGGATTCCGGATTCTGCATACATTCAGAAAAATCATGGTTATCACCACATAACTCACAAAAAGAATCCATTACCTTGACCTCATGTGTGTTGTTTGGTTTTTGCATGTTCTAGACCATCTTGGTTAAAGTGGCCAATTGTGCCGAAATTGAATCTGATGATCCTAGTTCATGTATTGTGGCTTGGCATCTAACTCCCCTCTTCTAGTAGAGGGGAGTTGATAATCATTCTTGGCCAGCCTGTTTAGAATTTGCATTTCTTCCTCCGGCGACTTATCTAGGAGTATGCCGTTTGCCGAGGCATCTAGCATCATCCTTGTTGGTGTATTCACGGCGTTGTAAAACATTGCTACTTGAGCCCACACCGGGAATCCGTGTAGGGGGCATTTGTGTAGAAGTTTTCTATATCGCTCCCAAGCCTCGTACATGGATTCATCATCTGCCTGCCGAAAAGAAGTAATGTCGTTACGAAGCTTATCAGTAAAATTTGTAGGATTAAACCGAGCAAGGAAATCACGACAAAGATCGGTCCAAGATGCTATTGATCCAGCAGGAATGCTATTTAACCATGCTTTCGCCCTATCCCTCAGTGAATACGGGAATAATCTTAATCGTAAGACATCGGGGGTGACTCCGTGTATTTTGAATGAGTTGCAAATCTTGAGGAAAGATTTCAGATGTTGCCGTGCATCTTCAGTTGTTGAGCCGCCAAATTGACCAATTGTGTTGATCATATTAAACATTACCGGTTTTAACTCAAAGTGGTCGGCTTCAATTTCAGGTGTGACAACTCCTGATTAAGTCCATCAAGATCTTCTTCAAGATAGTCTCGAATAGTTCTGTTTCGTGCAAGAATCACTCCTCCTCCTGCTGGAATATCTTGATTCATATTGCCGTCTTGATTAACCATTGCTACTCTTATCCTTCGTCTAAGTCTTTGTAAGGTTCGTTCGATTTCTAGATCAAAGGGATATTCTGGTGTAGTCGGCCTCGCGCTGGTCATATACCAATGCAAAACCAAAGTTTGTTAGCCCTTTGAATCTTAAACAAGAAAAGTAAAAAGAAAGTGCAAGAAAATAAAAACAAAGTCCCTATTGCCAATCCCCGGCAACGGCATCAAAAACTTGTTGCGCGTAATAAGTGCTACGCAGTTGTGCAAGTATACACGTTGCAAGTTATAGTATAAAAGATATCATCTCCACAGGTATTGGTGCCACTTCAAGAATCTAGTCTCTTGCACTGTAAAAAGTAAAGACACAAATAAAGGATTATAGGAGTTTAACTAATAACTAAACTAGAAAGCAGTAAAGTAAAAGAATGAATGAATGAGATCAAATGAGATAAAGATAGGCCAGGTTATCGTGAGTTGAGGTGTGATAGCCGATTGGATCGTCTTGGTAAAAGAGTGCACGGGCAACTCAGTTGCCGTGGCAACTTGCACAACGGGGTTGCCTTGGCAACTAATCGATGGTTGCCTGGGCGACTAGTTGGGCAACTACTTGGGCGTCTGGGCAGCAACCTTCAAGGTTCGGCAGAGCGTTCTTCAATGGTTTCTTCTTATCCTTAAGTCGAAACTCTAGCTACTTGTGCATGCCTTGATAATACATCCCTGCGTGAATCAAGGGTGAACAACAACCAATCTTGCGCTCCTCTTAGCCGTTGAAATCCTTGACTTATTCCTAAGCCGGATTAATCTTCATCATCAATAGATTGAATAAAGATCATATTCATTCCTTTCTTGAATCTAACTCTCCCGATATTAGATAAATAGATGAAGTTACGAGATCCTCTCCCAATTCACTCGCAAACAAGAATAAGAACCAAGAATGAATAAACCTTGAATAGAAAAGTGCAAACTCTTATTACCTAAACAAAATCCAATAGTTTCCCACAACCACAAAACACAATAACATAACCAAATAGATTTAGTTCATGGCTAGGTTCCAAAGAAACACAAGATAAATAATCCCTAGCATGAACCCAATCGGACAAGAAAGAAAAAGATGAAGAAGGAAGCTTGTCGAAATCCTCCTTGCCCTAGATGCTTGTCGAAAATTCTCTCCTCTTGCCCTCCTTGGTGTTGTCAAAATTCCCCTCTCTTCCATCTTGGTGTTGACGGCTTGGTGATCTATTTATAGGGCTAGGTCAAAGTCCTTCTTTGAGGAGGAAGTTAAGTTGGAATTAAATTATCTTTAAAGAATATAATTCTTTATTATAATTATATTTCTTCTAGAACTTATTCTATCTTCTTAGAATTTAATTCTTCTTTAACCTCTTCATGGAAATCAAACTCCTTTGGGATTTAGCTTTGCTCCACGTCATCTTGGGCTTGTCTAGTCATCAATTTTGACTACCATATCACCTTATTCTTTGTCGACAATTGCCCTGGCAACTGGCTCGACGTCTCCTTCATGCATTGCCCTGGCAACTAGCTCGGCATCTCCTTCATGCACTGCCCTGGCAACTGGTTCTAGCCTTGTTTAGGCAAGTGATTCTGCACACACACAAAAAAACACACCAAAGCAGCATCTTTTCCCACAAAAACTACCAAGTTATGTAATCAAGCTCAACGATGGAAGGAAACATGGATTAATGCATGAATGGCTAATTATGCAACTAATATGAGCGTACGTCTAACAATAATATGAGTAAAAAGGGTAAGAAAAATAGTACTTTTGAACACTTATCAGGTGTACTAACCTCGAGAACTAGCGATAAATCTTCATCCAAGCTTTTCGATTACTCTAATTGATCTTGTAACCCCTTAAACTCGGCCTAGAAGAAAAGACCGAATTTAGGAAGTTACGATAGAAAACTTAACCCTCAAGAAAACCAATTTTAAAAGTTACACTTAAATTTAAAAAGAATATATATATAACGATTATTTAATAAATATCTTATAATAAATAAATAGAAATATTATAACCAATGTCCGAATGTTTGATAAAAATCTCTAGATGAAAACTAGAGTAAATGAATTCTAAAAATAATCTCAAAAACATATATAGCCCTAAAGTATGAAATTACATCCATGTCCCAAAATAATAAATAATAATCTGAATAACTAAAAATAGTTTCGTACTGAATAATAAAATAATCGGATAAAAGGTGAGATCCTCAAAGTACCACATCGCCTAAAATCCAATGATGTCTGTAAAAGGAAACTATGGGGGAGTAAGCTAAAATAGCCTAGTGTGTCTCTAAAGTGCAAGAAAAACCACATGATGATTAGAAATTCAAATTCATAAACATAGTTCCATAAATCCGATATTCCGTAAGACATACTTCATAAATCATGGTTCATAAATCCGTAAATCATATTTCTATAAATCCGATGTTTCATAAATCAAATATTTCATAAGTCATAATCAAAACACATTCTGAAATTGTATGCAAGTGATGTCAACCATACAAGTCATAATACATATAAATAATCACATAAGGGGTAAAACACTAACCCATAGAAAAATAATATATAATTTATTTATAGCACCGGAAGAAACACACCTTAAGCAGCAATAGCTCTAACGTCGAGACGAACGCTTCTCACGTTCGGATCTAGCTAAATCAGGACCTGCGATATCAAACTCTACCTAAAAAATCTATCACTATGCCACTAAGCTAAACACTAATACTAATCTAAAAGAATACTCACGTATAGTCCTTGTGGTACGTGTACGGCCAGATCGAATAGGAAAAGGAGGTGGTAACTCATCTTCCTCAAATTCGATGTCGTCTACGAGACGAAAGAAAAAACAAATAACGGTTATAGCTATGCGATGCTAGAAACTCCCCAAGGTTCGATCGAAATAAAATGCATAAAAAAGGGAGATAATTATGCTTGTCGAGAGATGGAGAGGGGATGAGCGACTGCTGAATGCATGTTTTAGGGCTGATAAAGGGTTTATATACCCAATTTAATGGGTAATTCACAAAGGAAGCCATTGAACTTAATGAGGGTTTGCAAACTAGCACCTAAGCTTTTCATGATTTACAAATTGACCCTCGAATTTCTAAATTAAACCTTATAAATCTGAATTTTTTCAATTTAAACCTTAAACTCAATTAGGATTTTGACTTAAATTTCCAAATTATTAAGGTTTTAAGAATTAGGGATTTTGTGAATCTAGGGTTTACAATTTGGGCGTAATTTTTGGATAAATCTTCATCCAAGATTTTTGATTACTCTAGTTGATCCGATATTTGATCCCAAATAATCCTCATATAACAACGAATACAATATATATTAATTATACTCAAACTTTAACTATTTTGCAAGGTCAAACGTGTAAAAAAAGCTTACCAAGTTCAAATTTGGTGAAACAGACTGCGCCAACGGACTCAAAACGTCGAAAAACTCCTAGGTAGGGTTTACAAAAAAAAATCAATGGCCAATCAACGTTAGTCAAGGGTCTTGTGATTTAGTGGGACACGATGCAAGATAGCTATGGTGCACCTGCATGGCGTGATCATGTACGGCACGATGCATGGAAGCTTTGGTGCACCCGTGAACAATTATCCAATGTGGGTCGGTGCACTCGCCTGGGCAGAAGCACGCCTACTCACGACGGTGGCATAAGGAGGCGTGTGGGGTGCCCTCCGATGGTCAGACGACGATGACGAGCTCTAAACCCATTGTACTGACGTTGTCGAACACGTTGGTGCCCTCAAATTTTCATTTTGGTCGCCCGAACTTCTCTAACTCACAAACCCGAAATTTTCTCTCTCTCACCTACCATGGCGGCGGCTCTAGTGACGACATCACTAGTAGCAGTTGACTCCGATCGGTGAGAAGAACAAGATGGAAATGGTGATGTAGCTCATAGAGGCTCCGGTGGCCGTAGATCGGAAGAAAACTCAAGAGGGAAGAATGATGAGAAAAAAAAGTGAAACAGAAAGAGATGGGAAAATATAAAAATCTAATTTTTCCCACTCGCCTACACCACTTTAATTCAAATCATTGTCTTCTAAAGAGGATGGGTAAATCACACCTTAGGTCCTCCAACATAAAATTCTTGTATGATATGGTCCGCACATTTCCATGAAATCTATCTTCTAATTTAATTATCTTCATTTTATTCACATAAATGAAATATCCAAGTTCGGACCAATAACCATTTTACAAACCCAAAATTCAGGTCGTTATAGTTGAAAGAAGATGAAGTAATTGTGGAGGAAGTAGAGTTAGAGGAAGAAGATGAGAAAGTTGAGACTGAAAGTATTGTTGCTAAAGTACTTGTCACTGCATTCGAAGCTATGGATACAATTGCTGAAGAGACGGAGCTAAAGTGAGAACAACGAAAGCTGCAGAAGAACTTGAAAGAAGAGAGGACAATCCTTTAGCTTTAATGGTTTACACTAGACCAGTGAAGACCCTCTTCTATATAACTGATACAACCGATGATACCGGGGTTGAGCCAGCATTTAAGGAAAAATCTGAGGATGCTGCAAAGTCTAAGGAAAAGAAAAGGAAACGCTTGAAGGACAAGTAGAGCCGTAAGGAAGACAAGAAGCGAAAGAAGAAGAAGCATCATGCTGACTCATCCAAGACAAAGGAAAGTTAGTTTTTATTATTGTATGCATTAATTGCACTAGTTGTAATTCTTATTTTTAGAGCACATTGTCATTACATTTGCATAGTAGTTATATTTTAATTGTGGTTGCATTTCATTTGTGCATTGAGGATAATAAAAGCTTTAAGTTTGGAGGAATACATATGAGATTTGGAAATGCACTCACATTTCAAAAAAATTAAACTGCAAGGTTCACTTTATGATTAATGATATGGTTTATAATTTTTTGTTTTATTCAATGCTTAATTCTTGAATCGTGTGTATGACCAATGAATGAGTTGGATAATTTGTTTGAATTTTGTATCTTAAATCTTTTGTTGAATGAGTTAAGTTGAATTAGTAATGAATGTATAGCAACATTTATTGATTTCTTAATGAATCTGCCTATTACAATATTATAATATATATATATATATGCACAGTTGTAAATAAAAGACACTTCAATGTGGGTGTATTGTGGAAAGTAGTGGAAAGGGGGAACACTCCTCTACATGCATTAGAAAAAGGAATCTGACCAAAGGTTGTCGCTGCATAAGTATGGGTCGGTGTAATGAAGTACTCCCCGAGATTTGTTGCACACCATCCTTACTTCTCAAAATCAAGGGTGTATTGATTATACAATATCTCTGCTACTTATAAAAAGAGAAATGAAAAGAGAAAATAATTATTTATATAGTTTGGTTTAATAAAGGTTGTTTTAGGTAGAAAATATTTGAGATCTAAGTTATGATGCTAGCTTTGATGAAGTTGCAATTTCATTCAATCAATCTTTGTATTGTCGATGCAATATTCAGCCATTTATATGTGAGTTATTCATTATTCTTTCATGAGATTCAAGTAGTTGGAATGATCATTAATCTTTGCTCAATCTTATATAACCTTGATGGTTTCTATTTTTCTTGAGGACAAGCAAAAAACTAAAGTTTGGGGGTGTGATAGTACTTGAATGAACATAGGGTTTCTCCATTTTTAATAGCTTAACTGTCCCTATTTGGCTAGCTTTTGCATACATTTCAACATTTTAAGCTTAGTTATTTGTATTTATAAACTCAATGATCCTTAATTGAATTATCTTTGAAATTGTCATATTTTACTACTAATGTTGTTGCATAAGTCTTTTCAGAATTACGGCCAATATTGCCACTATAAGAAGCCAGCTGAAAAAGAACTTTCTAGAGGGGATAAGGATAGACTTTCATGAACTTTCTTATATGTTGCAACTAGGGGTGTTAAAAATATCCGATCTGACCGATCCGATTTTAAATTTCTCGAATCATATACAAATCGTAATATTTCAAGTTTCGAAATATCTGAAAATTAAAATTTTCATGAATATTATTTTTGTTATTTTTAAAAATTTGATGCTTGTTATATCCGAAAATTAAAAAAATCGAAATAACCATAGATGCGAATCTTGTTATATTTAGCAATTTGTTGTTTGTTATATTCAAAATTTCAAAATTTTCATAAATACGACCTTCAAATTCGAAAGATAATTAAATCAAAATATATTTTTGGATAATCAGATATCCAAATATCTGATCTGATTATTCGATATCTGAATATACAGATATCTAATTTTTCTATATCGGATATGGATCACTATATCGACGATCCAAAAAATCAGATATTCGAAAAAACTAGATCAGATTCGATATCCGACAATGAACACCCCTAGTTGTAACAAACTTGGTACGAAATGATGAAACGAAAAAGGCATGATGATAAACCTATTTGATTTCGATATAACTTAATGAAAAATGTTTTCGGACTTAAACTAATTTGCAAAAATATTTCAAAAGTCCATAAACTTGAAAAATATGTTTGAAATATTTTCAAAAGGTTTTTGACATATATTAAATGATTTTCAATAGCAAGAGTGTCAAAAACAAGCACTGAGTACCGATACGGTTTAACCCGTACCGATACCCATAGTGCTCGTACCAGTACCAATACAATTTTTCATCCCCAAGTTTTCCAAATTCCAGTAGCCAAAAACTGTATTGATACAGCCTCAGCCGCATCGATATCAATGGTTCTGTACCGATATGCATGTATCAGTACCGGCACCCCTGTGTAATAAATGCTCCAACGGCTCTTTCTGTTTAAGGCATGTATCGATATTGAAGCCTCGTGTATCGATACGCCCTGCTCTAGAACTGCATTTATGGTTGAAATTTATGTCCTCAACGGCTCTTAATAACCCTCAATGACTAGTAATGGCCATAAGTTGTTAGAGGTTTTAAAAGACCACTCCAAGCATTCATGGAAGAACAAGAAACAACTTGCCAACATTCAATGTATAGAAAAAGTGTCTTGTGCTTATAAAGTCTATTTTTCATTAGAACACACTTGTGAGCTTAATTGTTATACATGCTCAAGTGTTAGGTTTTGGGTGAGTGAGCTTAATTGTGCAAATATTGTACCTTATAGGGTTTTTAGTTTGCTTTTATTTGTTCTCTTATAAAAGAGAGTATGCTCAAAACTTTGGTGTATAAGCTTTGAGTGTGTAAAGGTTTCCTCTTGAGCCTAAAAAAGGGAACAATTTTTTAGTGAATTTGTGAAAATCCTTAGTGGGAAGCTAAGGTAGTGGATGTAGAACTTTGTTAGAAGCTCGAACCACTATAAGTCATCGTGTTTAATTATAATTTCTATAGCTTCCACCACTATCACTCAAAATCCAATTCACCCCACTCTTGGATATCTCAGTTGATCGATTGAGCCTCCCAACACATGAGAAGACACATGTACTGGAAAAGAGGTGAATTAATCCGAAGAGGAAGAGAGAGAAAGGAGTCGATGAATTATTCTCTCAAAATATCTCTTTGGAAGCTTAATTTTTTTGGGTGAACCGATGTAAAAATGAAGCAGAACAACTCTTGATGAAAAGAACCAAGTGCGACCAAAGAGAGATTAGTGAGATTTCAAGATTATCTTTCCACTTGTTTTTATTATTTTTTTGTTAAACGCCGATGATTATGGTTATCTTTCTTTAGTATGCAAGTACTTTATGGATGTTGACTAAATGTTTATTTTATAAAGCTTTCTTTTTTGTTTTAGTTTTTGGGTTTGAATGTTATTTGCACGAAAGTGTTGATTACAGTCACTGTCACTGGAAGGTGTAGCGTCAGTTCAGGTTAACGAGTACGACAACTGAAGTTGCGTGGAAGTAAAAAGGAATTTGACTTATTCTTATATATGCTCTATTTATTGTCATTGGAAGGTGTAGTGAATATGCATGTGTAAGTCTTTGATTACAATTTGAAGGAAAGTTAATAAAACAAACATGAACTTCATCGCATAAAATAATCATCTATTCTTTTATTCCTTGCAGGCACTTGGTCATCTACTAAAGTTTCACAGAGGGATCCTGATTTTATATTTTCAAGTTATTGCTTCGACAACACTTCTCACAATTATCTTGTATTTTAATTATTATTGCACTGACATTTCTAAGCATCCAAATAATCGTCCTCATGGGGTCGATATCCGACATAATTGAATGAGTCTACTATACTTGCATCGACAATGTACGCTTGCACAATTGATGCGACGTTATTCACCCGATCAACAAACTTTAAGGAAATGGATTAATCCAATGTTTAGTCCTTAAGCTTTTCGTTTCTTGTACTTAGAACACTTACCTTATCATCACTCTAAAACATATATTCTTCGATCTTTACAATTTACTCCTTAGTCTCAAAGCTTCTAGATTTTACTTTAATAATTCAGAATTAGCTAAATCATATAATTCTAAGACTAATTTAATCATTGGAAAATTAAATTTCGATTACTAAAAATTCAATTAACTACTAGACTGATTTTCGGGCGTTGCAAAATTGATAAGAACATGCGCAATATGATTATTGTAAGCTCCTTGGACGAGTTATAGGTTATTAGATGCTTCTCAATCGAATTCATGCTCTCTAGAAGTCGTGAGGAGAAATTCAATTGATTGATTCAGAGAACAGTTATTTCATCGTTATATTTTCGGATGAAAGGGATTACACCAAGGCTTTGATGGAAGGACCATGGACAATGAAAAGGTGTCGAATCCGTCAAATAAAATACTCCTACTCTCTAATAAATGATAAACTATAGTATAGAGAAATAGGGTCGATCCACAGGGCTAAGAAAATTGATAATGTCATTTCCTGGTTTGATTCAACTACAAAATAAATAAATAAATTAGGGGTTTAGAATAAATGAATATAATAAAGTAAAGATGAAAAATAAATAAAATGAATGGTAAATAAATAAGGAATTTGGTTGTAGAATTTCTTAGTTAGGCTTTACTGGCCTAAATTTTGATCGATCATCGAAATTAATTTTCCCTCCTCGATAATACGCTGGTTACAGTTACAGTCTACATGACCAATCTCTGCAGCTAACCTTTCTCTTAATTAACCGACTCCGAGCCAACCCGAAAGATCGATCCTTGTCGAATTGTCTAACCACGTCAATTGTGGTTAGGATTGTGTCTGCTTTGAGTTCTAGAAGAACCCAACTCGAGTTAATAATATCTCACGTACGAATATTGAACATGATCTTGATTCTCCTTAGCGGCCCGCCTCTCAATTTGCTCACAGGACGCCAAATTCATTAAAGATAGATTTGTGTTTGAAACCCGGTTTTAAAACTGCTTTCTGAATCATGCTTTTGGTTTTTTTTTGCTCGACAATTAAATTTTTATTAGTTATTTAAAAACCGGGAGTGCCTTATTAAAAATTTCTCTAAACTTAGATAGAGAAAAAGAGTGCACACCACCGGTTTACAACTAGATCACCATTGGAAATCTTCCAAGCAAGATTCACAATTCGAAGCAACAAATGACCATCTTTTGGAGGTATCCAATCTGTTAGATTCCACCCTTTAAAGTTCAGTCCTATACACTCTAAGGGATTGTTCCTCCGGCAGTTTTCATTCACCAAATCATCTTCTTTCATGCTTTACACCAGAAAAGCGTTATCGTTTTGAGACAAAGACTAGTACCTTAAAGTTTGTAATCTTGCTCTGGAAATTGGCAAACTAGAGGCTCCATAATACTGCTGCCACACAAATAAGCCAAACATTTTTGAATCGGCCCTCCCATTTAAACATTAAAGCAAAAATCGACCAGCTCCTCTATGCTGGATGGATTTGACCAAACTAACTTCCACCATCCGCAAATTTGTTTCCAGAAGAGCACAACAAACCTCCAGTTAACCAACGAGTGGTCTGAGTCTACAATTTCAACGCCTCGCCAAAAACACTTTTACTGTTCAACTTCCATTAATATACCTCTGCTCCCTAAAAAGGCTTTCATTGAAATCCTTTTAATCAGCAACATCCAGAGGAAATTTCTTAATAATTGATACTGGTCTGACACCGATCTTGGCAGCCCTCTTAACACAATATCAGGATTATTTAACATCTAGTTATTCTCTACCAAAATTCTAACTAGTCTGTTTTTCCTATTATTAGGACCATGCCATGTAAAATTTCTACCTTTCAGAGGAACATCAAGGAACTTACAGTTGTTGATGGAGCTGTTGAATTTCGCCATACCAGGACATCGGCCCCTAGCTCCCCTTTTTTCCTCCCTATAGCGAATCATGTTGAAGTCTCCCCCGAGAAACCAATAAGACTGTATGGACTGTTTCAATTATTCAATTTCCTCCCACAACTTTCTCTGATTCGATATCGGACATAGAGCATTCACATTTGCCAAAACACAACTCAAACCCCTTATCGTCATTCCAAAGCTTGCTGATATCTTCCTCTGACCTTGCCTCTTTTTTGGTTTCTTGGATAAAAGCGATTTTATTATGTTAGCCCTAATAGACTCCTTAACCTCTAAAAATTTAACTTTCGAACCGATTCTCCTCGCATTTCAAGAGAGTAGCCTCATTTCCACTCTATTTAAGTAGGGGAGCCTTATTACCATAGTCCGATGCTTCTAATAAAGCGATTTCTTTCACCACTTCTTCCTCCGAACCGACAATCTGGATTCCCAAATCTTTACCGAGTCTAAGAGCCTTTCTTGCTTTGTTTGTCAACTTTTCCCATCTATCTTTTAGGTCTGAGTCTCACAGGGATTTGTCTTCTGCGTCTTTGGCCTTCTTTTTCTTTTTAGCCCTATCCCCTTTCTTGCGATTCTTGGTGGTTAATGCTTCATCTTGGATCTCTGCTTGAGATCCAACACAATCCTGGTTATTAGGTTGGGTGCTTGAGAGTAGTTTTGGCAGATTAATCGAAGGCTCATATGCTTCACCCGAGAAACCCTCCGTCACCCCTTTTTCTCCAAGTTGTTTCTCCATTGGATTATTATTTAGTTTATCAACACATTCGGCCCACGAAGTCTTCCCAAAGGGAGTTGCTTCAATTTGTTCACCCGAGATATCCTCATCACTCTCTATCTCTTGTATACGAACCCTCTTAAGATCTTGTTTATTGAAGCCCATTGCTAACATATCTCTCATTGCATGGCAATTGGTTTGGTCTGAATCACTTCTGAGACCTAAGGGCTCCCCTTCTTCTACTTCAACTACAGAGGCCCCCAACACATCTCACCCGTTTTGTTATTTTCCTTCATACCCGAGTCTTGGACTAACTCCAATGAATCAGTATTGGATCCGATGAGTTTACTTCCACATCTATTTTATTTCCCCGTCCTGAAGGCTCATTTCTTGCTCCCTTCTGGTCGTCTCCTCCCCTCTCTTTAAGGCCCAACTCCTCGATATGAATTAGAAAGCACTCTCTCCCCACATCTAACTTGAGGATTTCTCCAATTTTTCGCATCTGTTTCGTCGAAACAAGGAGATTCAACTTTTCACCATAACCATTAGATGTTGCATTTTCTCCCAAAGCCAGCAAAGAACCAAAAACTTCTGCTATATTTTTCCACGTACCGTAATTTCAGCAATGCAGAGGGATACCTCTAACTTGTATCCAGGTGACCCTTTCCGATAACCGGAATGACTCTGTCCACATCTCAACTTCAGAGAAAATTTCCTTAAGATAAGACCAATCATGATCCTCTAGCAGTTTGTGTAGTTCTTGATCCTTTATCTCTAATAGGAACTTCGAACCTCCCAGATTCTTCACCTCAATCTCCCCCAAGCTCCATTCATGAAATCTTTCTTTAACCCGATTAGTACTGCATACAGTTGCCATCGTCTCCACTAAGCACTTGCTCAACTTTTTCAACTGATCCTCCTCTGCACAACCTTGTACACCTTATTTTCTTCCTAGTTTGGCTGTCCTCGAAAGTGCTGCTCGAACCTTCACTTCTGACTATTTTTCCTGTTTGTTTTAAGCTCCCACCATCTGGAACGTTTTTCCCAACTCCCTGGTTCTTCATTACTTCATAATTTTTTCTTTCTTGATTGATTTTTCTTCAGTATGTAGCTCTGACTCCATACTTAGCTTCTACAACCAGGAGCTTGTATCCATATAACTTGAATCCGTTCAATCTTTCGATTGCCCTTTTAGCATCTACCCTGTTTGAAAATCTCACAAAGCCAAATCTCTTCCCTGATTTATCCAGTTTTTTGGCAATAAACGAATCAACAATGTCGCCATGTCTCCGAAATGTTTGCCACAATCCACTCCAGTGTAGTGCCGGCGGGATGTTCTGAACGAAAAGGGTGACTATTTGACTTTTTTCATTTCGCCATGTACAACTATTTATAGTTTTAGATGATTTGACGAAATTTTATTTTACGTGAATTTTTGAGTATAGGCTCCTCATGTGACCTGAATGTGATTTTTCGGGTCACTTCGAATCGGATGAGCAATCAATGGCAACCCTTCATACTCAATCCTTTGATGGTGACAATCAATGAGAAAGCAATCTGGACACAATTGGACTACGCAAATCTGTCACCATTGCCATCACTAGGCCTTCCTAGCGGCAACACCTGTAACGAAACATTCGACGGATCCAATTGTAAAGGGGAAACCATGCCCTGGTAATGTATTAACATTCGGCGGCCGCCCAATCAGAAGGCCGACTGATGTCTCACTAGGGCTACCAAGATGGGGTTCGGTGGGGTTGACTTTTGTGTCACCCGAAACTTGAGGAGGAAATGTAAAAAAAAAAACATGACTTTTATGTTTTTATCTTTAATGAATTTCATGTCCGATAAAAAAATGAAATGTCATGTTCCATTTCTCCTCAACTTACGTATAGTTTCTTTGTCTAAAATTAGAGCTAGCTTGTCTGCTTGTTATGTCGTGCGTTTGTTTGTGATGTTTCATGTCTAAATCTGATTTAGCTCATTCAAGATAGTTGTTTTACAGGATTTTAGCTGTTGTCATTATCAAATTTGCATGCATTTTAATTTGTTGAAAGTGTAAGTTACATTTATTAACAGTTGCATTCTTGCTAATTGTTTTCTAAAACCAAAGAACGTTAATTGGTTTTTCCCTTTTCCTTAAATATTAAAAAAAATCCCATTACAATTACAGTTATAATTTTAAAAATATTTTTATAATTTAAAAATATTATGGAATTTTATATATTTTTAAAAAAATCAGATTTTTATTTTTTAGAATTATTGTTTAAAATATTAGAAAAATACCATAAAAACTTTAATTATATTTAAGAGATCAAATGAGATATTATCCATTAGTTTAATGTGCCAAGTCATCTCTTAAACCATTGCAATGGCTAGGGTTGAGCATGCCAAACTAAAAACCCAAAATTCAATTCGAACTGGGGTATTTAAACATTTTATGGTTCAAGAGTTTAAAAATCGTGGTTAATTGAACTGAACTAAATTTGAAGTTTTATTTAATTTATAATTAACTTTAAATATTTATAATGTAAAAGTAGATATTTTATATTTAAAGATAATGAAATAACTTGAAAATATTATATATGCATGATTAATTATTTTTAATTTACCTGAAATATTATCTAAAATTGATCAAATAAAGTTTTTTAGTCAAAATAAAATATAAAATCTTAAAATTTAAAGTTAATATAGAAAATTCGATAACCAAAATTAACTAAACAAATAACTGGTAAATTATTAAAAGTTTTTACCAAACCGTATACACCCTAATAACGACGAATTAATTTTTATTTTATAACAAAATAAAAAAGAATAATATTTATTTTATAACTTTTAAAAGTCTAACGATAAAAGCATTATTTCCTCATAATTTGGTGACCATTTACGTAGTTTTACCCATAAAACTGACAAACCCGGAAAAGGCAAGGGCAAAACTCCATAATAAGGAGAAAATCCAAGGGCAAGAGTAGGAAGTTCGCAATATTTAAATGACGAGAAAGGAATAGAAAATAGAAAATAAAAAATAAAAAAAATATAAAAAAGGCAGCAAAAGAACCCTTCTCGTCTCTCTATCAAAGTTATTTTGGTGGATTTCTCTTGGCGTGGTGTTGTTGTTCTTGCTGGTGTTGTCTTTCTGAAAAATCTCATCTTCTTCGCAGTTTCGTCATCTTATCGATCTACACTTAACTGTAAGTCATTTACATCTCAATCTGAAACCCTAAATTTTAAAATTTCCCTTATATATATATTCATTCCTTAAGATCCATAATTTCTCTTATCCAGTTTGAAATATAAAAAATGGTGATTTATCGGGAGCCCTTTTTTTATTTTTGTTGTTTTATTGATTTATTGTATTGCATGTAGGCAATTATTGTTCAGTTATTGGATTGGGATTTCGAGTTTTTTGGTATTAGATTAAGAATTCTAATTTTCTTTTGAGTTTTGTTTAGGTACCTTTTGTTTTTTGATGTGCTAATTGGTCGACGTTTATTTTGGTGATTAGTTATTTCTTTCCTTTTCCTGCAAATTTGGGTTCAGATTATTTAAGTCTGAAATAGGAATTTCTAGGTTTGATTTGCGATTTATAAAAAAATGGTGCAAGCTTTTTGTTGCAATATTTTTGTAAATCGATTGGGATTTTGAGGGGTTCAGGTAAATTATTTTGGCAAGTTCGATTAATGTTTCAGTGGTTATGTTTATAGAGTATAATAGTATTCTTGTCTTTATGTAAGTGTTTATTTGTTTCGTGGGTTCAGGCAATCATGAGTGACAATGGAGAAAAGACCTGCCCCCTTTGTGCTGAAGAGATGGATTTGACTGATCAGCAACTCAAGCCTTGTAAATGTGGTTATGAGGTCTGAATTATCTCACTTTTTTCTCCCAAAAAATTTCTTACATTTGTTTGTCCATTCAGAAAATCAGAAAAGAAGTAAAAATGTAATAAAGAAGCGTCAAATTGGAAAAAGGAGTGATAATTTGTGTCGTACGCCTTACCTCTTTTGACCTTTGAGGCAGATATGTGTTTGGTGTTGGCATCACATAATGAATATGGCTGAGAAGGATAATACAGAGGGGAGGTGTCCAGCATGTCGTAGTGCTTATGATAAAGAAAAGATTGTGGGGACGGCTGCTAATTGTGAGAGGTTGTCAAGCTCCCTCGCTTCTTATTCTCATTAATTATATTTAATATTTGCCTGCCCCGTCATCTCATGCATGTTGTTTCAATAAGCAGGCTGGTTGCTGAAGTTGATATGGAAAGAAAAACGAAGTTGCAAAAAGCAAAGACTAAATCATCTGAAGGAAGGAAGCAACTGAGCAGTGTGCGAGTTATTCAGCGGAATCTTGTTTACATAGTTGGGTTGCCACTTAATCTGGCAGATGAAGAGGTACTCTCTTCCCATCCTCACTTTGTATTCTCACTTTGTACATATGCAATCTACCGGTATTATTTGACCTAACTTACTAAGTTAGTATCTCTTTTGTGCAGCTTCTCCAACGTAGAGATTATTTTGGTCAATACGGGAAAGTTCTTAAAGTATCCATGTCTCGGACTGCAGCTGGTGTCATTCAGCAATTTCCAAACAATACATGTAGTGTGTAAGTGCATTATTTAATGTGTTTGGTCTTTAGTCTTCTGAACATTAAGACATACATATCATGTTCATCTTACTATTTTGAAGTGTTTTTCTGCTCCTTTTCTAGTACTCAGTAACTTGGAAATTTTTTCAATGACATTTTTTCACTATGTAAACAGATATATTACGTACTCAAAAGAAGAGGAAGCCATTCGTTGTATCCGGTCTGTACATGGATTTGTCTTGGACAGTAGACCATTAAAGTACGAGAATGTGTTTGTGGAGTTATTTCTTTTGTTAATGGTTGGATGTATATACGGTCTTGCTTATCATCTCTAATACTTGGAATATTTGTTTCAGGGCATGTTTTGGTACAACAAAGTATTGTCATGCATGGCTGAGAAATATGGTATGTTTAGAAGTAATTTTTGGTTAATTTATTGTGAATTGAATAAAATTTCGCCTTATTGCTGCTAGTTTTATAAATTAGTACAAAAAGTAGTTATGAAAATCACACACTAATTGCAAGTGCAAAATTTTGCAAACAAAGTACTATAATGATGAAAAAATGATCTAGCATAGATTGGTATAAAATACCTACTAACTATTGAAATTATTTTATATAACAAGCTTAAAGCAAATAGAAAATTACCTGTGCATATATGGTTAATCTACTTGTGCATATTTTTACAAATAATTTATGATATTTTACTTGAAAGGCTATAATCTATCTTCTCTTCAAATTTAGTTTTCAATTAAAATTAAAAAGAACACAGTGGCATGACAAAGTATCATAATCATTGGAAACAATAAATTTAGATTATAATGACCAGAAAAACTAAGATTGAAGTTCAAAAGTATCATGGCAAAAAATATTAGTATCTAGAATTTAAGTAATGAACAAAATATGAGAAGCTTGCAATTTGTGAGTTGTAAAATTGCAAAAAATGAAAACAATGATGGTAATAATATACTAGTGAATATGATATGGTCTGTTATTGTAATAGAAAATTGATCACGTACTTTTTGAGGTTGCAGCCTTGCACCAATCCTGATTGTCTATATTTGCATGAGATTGGTTCTCAAGAAGATAGTTTCACGAAAGATGAAATTATATCAGCATACACAAGGTATATTCTTGAGTTTGCCCGTCTTCTCTATAAGTAGATGTTTTCTGATTTTATTGAATGCATGTTGGCATTGGTTATAATTTCATTCTTCATTTATTAGTAAAACCAATTAGAGCTGTCATATTCATACATTACTTTTATGGCTGCCCATGTGAAAGGGTGTTATCATATGCTCTTAGAAAGCCTTTATATACCCAAGCAGTAAGGAAAGTGTGTTAGAATGACATTTATTATCGAAAAGTTAACATCCTCTAAGGATGTTTTGGGAACTTCTATTTCTTTGGACTATTGGTGTGTTGTATCATTTTTGATAATGCTTCAAAAGGATTCTGTCTTCCCAGTGGTTCTTTTGGGATCCTCACCCATTTGTTTTGCAAGCACCAGAAGTGAAAAGGTTTTCTTCTTTAATAAAATATGTTTCCTATTGTAGTCTTCACTTTTCAAATAGGTGTTTCAAATCAAATTTGGATTTCTTTTCTATGTTTGCTTTTATTGCTACATTTTATTTCTAAGCATGCAGTCTGGTTTCTCCCTTAATTTTGAGTAATGTCTTCTATTGCGTGATTTATGAACTTAAATTTTTGAAGGAATAGGCTTCAACAAATAACTGGTTCAAAATTCTGCATTATTTATAAGCTTAGTTGTTTAACGTAGGGTTCAACAAATAACTGGTGCAACAAACAATATGCAACGGCGTCCTGGAAATATGTTACCTCCACCAGTGGATGATTATTGCCCCAACAGTTCCGCTTCTGCAGCCAAGCCAATTGCTAGAAGTGCTCCAAATGTAAGTTCATACTCCCAAACAAAAATTGGTAGGTAAAATATTACACATAATTTAGGAAAAATAGTTAAGTTTGCTCTGCTTGCTAGCAGATTTTTGCCAAGTTTCTTAATAGCTTAACTTGAATCATTGCAATAAGATTTGTCAAAACATAGAATGGGTGGGGTTGATGAGGTGGCAATCATTCAAAGCACCATTCATACTTGGTCTTGGTTCCTGCACCTAACTTGGTTGTGATTTTATATATTGTACAGAATGCAACAGTGACTGCTCTTAAAAGTTCACCAAATGGCAGCTCTGGTAGATCTATTGCTCTTCCTGCTGGAGCTTCATGGTATGCTATTTGATTTGTACTCTGACAATTTATGTTAATTGCTAGTGCTAAAAATTCTGAATCATTCTGCCAGGGGAATGTGTGCTTTAAATCAAACACAACCGGCTGGTTTAGCATGTTCAAATGGACCTCCTAAGCAGAATTCTGACACAGTCAGCAGCACATTACCATTTTCATCTGCAGTAACAAACACCAAGCAAACTTGTTCAGCACATGCAGATGTTGTAAAGAAGCCATCCGAGGAGATTCATGATATGCATATGAAGGGTAAACCTCATATGTTAAAACCTTCAAAGCAGAATGCTGGTTTAGATTGTCGAACCACTGCACTAGAGAAACCTACATCAGCTGATGGAGTAACTATTGTATCATTGAGCAGCCAGTTATCTCCTAAAGCAGCATCCAATCACGATGAGCAGGGCACTAATATACCATCAGCTATTACAAACTCCTTTGATCATTGTGGCCAAACTTCTATTTCCTCTGGTGAGAAACTGGGGAGTATTTCCTCCGCTGATGAGAACACAAAGAGGTTGTGCTCCGATATGTCAACATTGACCTTAGATAGGAATGTCTTGAATGGACATTCTGTTGAAGTTAGACCAAGCAGTTCAGCTTCTGAACATGGATCTAGCAGTTCACCTAGTAGTGATGGGTTACAACAATGTTATACTGATTACCATCAAGAACCATTATGTTCAGCAGCTGCTGGGAGATCTCTGACCTCTTCCAATGAGGTGTCCATTTTAAAAGAGCAGTCTTTCTGGAAAACTGATACTCATATTCAAGCTGTGGAGAATATAGGTTCTGAAGTAGAGGAAGACATATTGTCTTTTGATAATCAGAGACTCAAGGATCCCGAATTGATTAGTCGTTCAAGTTATGTGCCAAATTTACCAATTCCGCTCCATTTGTCAGATCATTCTAGGTCCCATTCTTTTCAACCTGGTGAAGCTTTTGGTTCTGTTAATTTGAATAATGATACTCTCACTGTAGATAATAAATCTCATGACAGTTCATCTCTTCATGGAGCTAATGTTTCTTCTTTGTCTAATGGGTACCTTGATAAGTACATAAGCAGTGGCATTGGTTCTGATATTACCACAGAACGCTACCCTCTGGTTTCAAATGAAGAGAAAGGGAAGCAGTTGGGAAGCTTCCTTGATAGTGCTGAGAGCAATGCTGCTAATGGTACAGGGGAGAGCAACATAATTTCAGACATATTATCGCTAGATTTTGACACATGGGGTGAGTCCCTAGCTTCTCCACAGAACATGGCGAAATTGTTGGGAGACGGTGAGAAGCAGCAGCCCAATCCTCTCAAACTATCTAGTTCGTGGAAAGCATTGAATAACAATCAGTCCCAATTCTCATTTGCGAGACAGGAGGATTCTAAATATCGTTCAGCTGATGTTGAGTCCTCGTTTAGAGTTTTTGGGCAAATGCCACATAACCGTCTTTCTCGCCAAGATTTTGCAAACAGCCGGGATCCCTATCTAGGCAAGTTTGGAGAACCTAATGGTTTATCTTCCTGTAACTTTGAGGAATCAGACCTTTTTTCCAGCAGTCCTTCAGTTTTCTCCAATAAGCTTTCTGGTGAGTGTCTAGAAATATACTCTGCTCCAGTTATTCTTTGTTGAATTCTTCTTTTCTTATTGACCTTTATTCTTGCTGTCTGAATATTTAATTCAGTGGTATCTGTTTATATAAACTACAATCTTGCAACAGCCATTCTCACGATGGGTTCAGCAACATCATCATGGATTAATTAGTTTGTTTTTTTTCAAAATCGTATTGTGATGTACCATCTTCTTTGCCCAAAATGTGTGTTTTCCCCCTACTTAAGTATACATTTGAATTGTTTATTTCTCTTTGTTCATGCTGGGCATCGTTTCTTCATATCATTTCTTTTAGACTCTTATCAAGTTTGGCTTTGATTTTAGTTCACACTGATCGCTTGTTCAATGTTTTCTAGCAGCTTCAAGAGCTCAAATTTCAGCCCCACCAGGATTCTCTGTCCCTAGCAGGGCACCACCTCCAGGCTTTTCTTCAATTGAGAGAGTTAACCATGCTTTTGACCCCACATCTAGTAAGTATTTTTCTTCTGGCTTATGATTCTGGGAGTTCCTTGTCTGCAAAATTAATGTTGACTGCTTTTTTCAATAGGAAATCATTTTATGGACTCCTCATCCCTATTAAGAAATTCTTATCAGGCTCCTCAAAGTGGTGGGATTGGTGGCCCTGGGGATATCGAATTTATAGATCCAGCAATTTTGGCAGTTGGTAAGGGTAGAATTCAGGGAGGGCTCAACAATCCAGGCTTAGACATGAGAACAAATTTTGTTCAACAGTTAGGTCCCTATGAAAACGAGGCTAGAATCCAACTACTGATGCAGAGATCTCTTTCTCCTCATCAGAACCTAAGATATGGCGTTGGGGATAGCTTTTCTTCTTTGAATGACACTTATGGAATTTCTTCAAGGCTAATGGGTCAATCACAAGTTAACAATATGTCCCCATTTGCACGGTTGAATCTCCAACAGTCTAGAAACACAAGTAATATGTCAAATGGTCACTGGGATGGATGGAATGAGGTCCAGGGTGGAAACGGTCTTGGTGTGGCAGAGCTCCTAAGAGATGAAAGATTGGGATTTAATGAGTTCTATTCCGGGTATGAAGATTCAAAGTACAGGATGCCCACTTCAGGGGATCTGTACAACAGAACATTTGGGATGTGATTGTTTTCTGGAACCAAGTTGGTTGCTTAATTGCCAATATTGCTACATGCTGAGAGGTAGAATGGATGGATTTTGTGCAATCTCGGTTTTGCACGTTGAGGATGGGCACGTCGACCTGTGGCCTTGGATTGATGTTCTGATAACTTGCCCTAAAAGGCAGTGGCTCGAAACGAGCACAAGCTGGTAAATATCTATAGTATTGTTAGTTATATATTTTGCCTGCTTATTGTGCCTGCACCTGCTCATTTGGGCAAAGGAGAAAGTCGGCTGGAAATGCCGTGAAGGCTTTCGAGGTCTATTTTTGGGTAAAAAAAATTATAGTGGAAGGTTGGAGGCCAAAATGGTTAGTCACAAATTAAAATGTACATTTGACTTTGCATTGCATTGCATGTGTTCTAAGAGGCTTTGGGCTTATAGGGATTATGGAAACATTTTTTATTTAAATTATTTCTTGTATTCCTGACGGGTCCAATATTTGGTCACCCTTCCCAATCCTAGTTTTGTTTTGGATTTTCCCATATTTGAGTTATAATTTATTGCTCTAAAAATTAAGATTTTAATTACTTTCTTAGGAAATCAAACTTGAGACCTTTCAAATAAGGATCACATAATTAGTCATTAAATTGAGTTATTAATTCTAGTAAATTTTACCAAAATTAGTATTTGAATTATGCAATGTCACCACCAAAACTATTTATATAACTATTTATTTTTTAAATTAATAATATAGCATTTTGAAAATTAACTTTATAATATTTATTTGGCATGGAATATAAATTTTAGATTATTTATAAATAATTATTTCATTTTTAATTTATTATTTTATTTTTTATATTACCTAATACTCTGTTATGTTATTTAAAATAATACAGTTAGATGTTATTTAAAATAATAAATAGTTTTTAAATTTTTTAAAACAATAAACTTAGATGTTATTTACAAATTAAAATCTATTTAATTATTTTCAAATTTAATTAAATAACTATTTATTTTTTATAATAGTGTATTAGATAATATAAAATTAAAATAACAAATCTAAATAGTTATTTTTTAATAATTTAAAATTTATATTATATGTCAAATAAATATTACAAAGTTAGTTTTTATAATGCTTTAATATTAATTTTAAAAAATAAATAGTTATATAAATAGTTTTGGTAGTGACATTGCATAATTTAAATATTAATTTTAGTAAAATTTATACGAATTATTAACTCAGTTTAATGACTAATTATGTGATCTTATTTAAAAAGTCCCAAGTTTGATTTCCTTAGGAAGCAGTTTTACTTAATTTTGAGATATTGGCTTAGATCAAGTTAAATATATGTTTTGGTGGAAATATATTAAGTTCTAGATTTAACTTGGTGGTTAACTTATTGACCTTTCGTACAAGGAGTTTTAAGTTCAAATCCAACCTCATGAATTTATTTTTGTTTTGTTCACATATATCATTATCGTATTTTATTTTTATTCTCGAATTATTGCTCCTATAATATTTCTCACAATTATCTCATATTTTCCTTACTATTGCACTGACAATTTCAAACATTTTTAACAACTGGATAGCAGTCCGGTTGATCTCCTCTTCTAGTACAGTTGCAGCCAATCCCACATTGCAAAGGCACACATAGATAAAGCGACAGTGAAAAGAATCTGAAAGAGACCCTGCAAAAGCAATGTTATGTTGAGTTGGCTTCATGGATCATACTGAGGAAAAGCCACGTCAAATCATGCTTAAAATCATCATTTTTTATTTATTTTTCTTTTGATTATACGTACACATTTGTTCCTCACATATGCAACAAAACACCAGCACCATCTCTAGCTACCTTATTTTACACTGACACAAAGGGAGGGTTGTAGCAATAAACTGGTAGATTTTCCTTTACTTTCTCTTCTGTTGAAAATCGTCTTGGTCTTCTGGAATTACTAATATGTAAACATCATTTAATTGGGGATTAAATTTAATTAATATTATGATTAAATTACAATTTATAAATAACAGAAATCAAATGTGTAACTATACAATTTTTATTACCTGCCACTTCATCATCTCCATTAGATTTTAAGTAACTTGATTGATACAATTTAAATAATTAAGTAATTTTACAAGCGAAAGTATGGTGACCAAACCGTAACAACCCTATAATTAGGTAATCATTGAAGCAGTTTACCTTAATATTTTTTATGGCTAAATAGATGTCCCTCTAAAATGTAAAATTTACCTTGTAGTTCCTTACAAATCTTTTTTTTTATCAAATAGTTCCTTATAAATTAGTCCAATAATAAATTAGTTCCTTGAAAGCATATTTATTTTATGATCTATGTTCGAGATTTCGAACTTTCCCTCCTAACAATGTTGTCTCCAAAGTAAGCTATGTAGTGTAGATCTTGTAATATTGACACAATGTAAATAAAGAACATCAAACCAGAAATTACACAAGGGTTTATTTTATATAAATTAGTATGTCAAATTTTTAAAAATATATAAAATATTTTAAACGCAGTTAATACTACCTTAACAAAAAAATAGTAAAATATATGGACACTGTAGAGATAAGGTCTAGGATTGGGTTTCAATTCAGTTCCTATGGATTCAAAAGCCGATAAATAAAAAGAAAAGAAAAAACTAAAGACCAAATTAGCAGAACAAGTGGTACCCTACAAAAGGATATAGTAATATGAAACCATTAATTAATCTTCTCTGTACATGAGAGAATATACTTACATTAGCAGTTTACAAAGTTGAAAAAAAGAAGCGAAACCTGTTATTGAACAAGATATACAAATAATCCAGAAAATTCCCAGATTTTCGATGCAATGGAAGTTTGGAGTTCGATAAAGATTCACCGACTCGAACGAGTCCTCAGGTTTCATAGCATAGAGCAATTCTTGAAGGCAGCCTGCAAATTGATTCATGAAGCTAAACCTTCATTCCAAAATTGATTATTTCATTATGCCCTGCAATTATGCCATTACAACAGAAGGTTGAGGAACTAAAGAGTTGGTGTTCTCAGACTTCTATTATCCTCGAAACTTAACAAGTGTTATACGTAAGATTATAAAAAAAGGGGTTTGTTGCACTGCAAAATCTCCATCCCTAAACCCATGCCATTGATATTCTTAACAATATACTCAGAATAATCAGCAGATTCATTAAAGCTCGTTGGAACAAACCTTGACAGTGAATTGCATTTATCTCAGGTCCCATCAGTTCCATTCCATCATCACTTAGCAATGAAATCCCTGATGAAGTAATGTGG
Organism: Hibiscus mutabilis; assembly: GCA_019671005.1. Lineage (NCBI taxonomy): Eukaryota > Viridiplantae > Streptophyta > Magnoliopsida > Malvales > Malvaceae > Hibiscus > Hibiscus mutabilis. The sequence continues at coordinate 27,676,081 of CM033715.1, forward strand.
AAAGGAAAAGCCAGAGGCGGAGATATTGGAGATTTTGCCACCTTTATAAACCTCTGACCTGCAAGAGCAATTCAATCCAGTAAATGAGATTTGCCTCTATCTAAATATGTTAAACCGGAAATTGGAACTTTGTTTGGGGGGAAAGAAGGCAATCTTGCATTAGAAACCTACACTTGATTTAATGCTTTTGTTTTACAAGAAAGATGGGAAGACAGAAAATAGGCATTAGAGTTGCATGGTTTTCCACGAAACAATAAGCAAATCAACATTTAAATAAATCATCAAATCGAAGTCCAATAATTTAAGTTTTCTTTAAGGATTATTATCTCGTACACAGGCGGTGAAAACCTATTGTTTTCACAAATGCTTTAATTTTAGGGTTTAGGGGTTTTAATGTAGGGGTTTAGAATTTAGGGGTTTAAGATTTAGGGTAATATGGTTAGGGATTTAAGTTTTAACTTATAAAACCTAAATTTTAACCCTAAACCTAAAATTCTATCAACAACCCCTAAATTCAAAACTACTACACTTAAACCCCTAAATCCTAAATAGAGCCCCTAAACCCTAAAACTAAGGCGCTTATGCATGGAATAATTACCCTTTCTTTAATTGCAGAAACCTTCTTACAAAAGCATCTCATTTCTAACATTCATATGAAGAATACATCCTGATATCTCCCACTAAAGTTTACTTGCAAGGAGAATCGAGAATGTATTGTGGCAACCTGATTTAGCTTCCAGCACTAAACTAGTGGTTACAGCATGAGCCCAATGAATCCCCAAAGCAGCAACAAGATGGGAATCATATCGCATGGGAATCTCCATAGTTCCATCCCTACTCTGAACTGCACAAGTTAGATTCTACTGTGAGAATAAATCTGGGAAAATATCTTACAATCTGATTATGCCACTTCACCTTGGAAAGAATACCGAGAGGCATCATCGTGATTATGAGATCTCACTTGGTTTGTCACTACAACAGGAATTCGTGAAAATTCAGCTAGTGACCTACATGTATTTCAACCAAGCAAATGTATATAAGTCGAACTAAAAGGATAATTAACTCAAGCAAGAGCAACTACTTAGAGGATTTGAATTTTTTTATTTACTTAATGAAGGAAATATGCCAACTCAATGTTTGCTGTCTACGAATTCCCTGCTCATGTTCCCTGTACCAAATAAAACTGTCATTTCTCGCAATAAAAAACACATATTTCAGACTAAAGGTGAACAGATTTTGGAATAAACATCATGACAACTTATTTATCCAAATCACAAACTTGGCAAGTTGAAGCCATTAGAATATAAAACTTACCCTGAAACAAGTGCAGCCATGCTATCAATCACTAGCATCTTCACTTGGTTTTGGAGGAGTGAAACTTTGATTTGTTCCAAACTGAGAAATACGTAACATACCAAAGAATTCTAATAATGCTAGTCGAATATTGTTCAATTACCACATTAAGGCAATAACACACAGTAAAAGGAGTCACTGAGAATTTTCATTCAGTGACAAACCTCTGGGTAAATTCTGAAAGTGATGTTGGCCGCAAAACAAGGATCCGGCCAGCCATCTGCAATATAAATTAATGCAGCATTCTTTTCGTTCTTAGCCAATATTAAAACCAAAAGAAATTTGAAGCAAAATCAAAAAAATATGTCATGCCGCATACCACTTGTGCCATTGCTTTCATCTGAAATATTTCAGGAAAACTTCTCAATCCAATTTCTAACAACCTGGAAAGGGGCAGATTTATAAGTTCAACATAAAAGAAAGGGTGCAAAGAAACTATAAACCATCAAGAGAAATGATATTGATTTTTTTTTTTACTGATTTAGCTACCTTCTTGAACTGAATTTAGATTCAACGTCAATATATATCACTCGACCATCCAACCCTCCATAATTTGTAGGCAACGAAGCCAATAGCGAAAGCTTCAGGCATAACTGCAATTTAAACAGACAAGCTAAGCTACCCTTAATCACCTTTTTACCTGATTGAATCACAATTTACGAATCAAAGGACCCCAAAAGTTGTAATTCTTAAGAGACTTGTCAAGTGCTTTGATAAAAATAAATTAAAAATTTTTACCTGGGTTTTGCCAATTCCAGCAGGACCAACTAATTCAGTTAAGACCCCAAATGGAATTCCTCCGCATAAAGCTGCATCCAATCCTTTCAAGCCTGTCGGAAAATGGCCCCCCAAATGCTCCTTCTGAAACCTTTGTTCCATTAAAGAAAGTGCCTGATATTACCCAAAGCCCAAAACCTGTCAGAAACTAAAATGAAAAAGGGGGAAGAAACCCAATTAATTGAAGCAAAAAATATATAAATTTCATTTACAGTTTGATACGGTGGAGCAACGATCTCACTGATCTGAGATAATGCAGATCTTACTTCCGTTAGTCCCACATCTAACAACTCCATTAACTCAAATTCCGTTAAAGATAACGCTTCCTTAAAGCCAAAAAAATAAAAGAATACTACTAAATATCAAAGAAATCCAAGAGCTTGAAACAAAAATAGAAGAAAAAGATGAAGAACCTTGGTAGTAGAAATATTACGAGCGGCAAAGACATTGGCGATGGATTTGGGGAGTGGAATTTCGCTGATCAGCTTGTTCGCCATCACCTTTGCCTCCTTGAATTTGATTTTTTTCACCCTTTTTTCTTTTGGGGTTGTTTTACATCGTCTCATCTTTCCCGCCAATTATGGTTTGGGCTTTTATCTTTTGTGCGATAAATTAAAGGATCATCCCATTATTTTTGAGTTCCTAAATTTCTAGGAAAATTTCCTTCTTATCGGAAATTCTCTTATTAGGTCAAATTTTCTTATTACTGCTTGTATTATGCTTAGGGTGTAGATCCAATCTTTGTATTCTAATTCAAATATCTTTGTAGGGATAATTTACATTTTAGATTAATATTTACTTTTTTTCGCATCATAAATCTTTTATTTAATTAAATTATATTATTCAATTTTTATTATATATAATTTAAGATAGTAATGTACTCAAACAAGTAAAAATATAGGAAAAAATGTTGACAAATTCTTTTGGGAGTATTTATGTTTTAATGAAACAATGGGCGACTATTCTATCGTAAGCTTTTAGCTTTGACTTTTTGGTAAAGTTGGATGGATAATCCGGCTATAAGATACTTTCACTTATATTTTGAATTTTAGGCTATTTTTTACTGTACTCGTTAGAATAACGTCATGTGTAAATAACGTTGTCTTATTAATAGTATTTTGCTGGATAAATTCAACCTTAGCTTAGCCTATAAATCATATTATTTAAAGGACAACGTCATTTGCACATGGCAATATTCCAACGAGTACCGTAAAAAATGGCTTAAAATTCAAAATATAGATGATAGTATCCTATATTTAAAAAATTAGTTTGGAATTGAATTATTCTCCAATTCTGCCTGGACTTTTAGCATTACTTTTAGAAAATACAGTGAAAAAATAATTTTAAAAATATAATAGAAACATATTTTTCGTTACTTTTGATCTCAAACTAACTTTTAATTTCAAAAACTAGTTTAAAAAATAATGCAAAACATAAAAAGTGAACTTGCAAAGAAAGTGCAACTACTCATCTCTACATCGAAATTTTTTAATTCCGACACTTTCCTTAAATTCTAAACCTTTTATTTTTGCTTTGTTGAATCCAAGTAACTGCGGCTCATGTTATATTAGTTCCTGAAATGACACGCATTTGTACCGTAAAGAGTAAAGGATAATAGAAATATGTATTTGACAATGTATGTCTTTTGCTTACATGGCACTGAAAAAGTAAAACGCTTTTTATAAAATAAATTCACTAATAGTTTTATTCTTAGGTTAGTAGATTATGGTCTTTTAGTTAGTAGTTTAGGTTTTTGGTGTTGAGTATTTTTCTGCAAGGCGCAAGCATGTCAATGGTTCCTCACTTGTACGGCGGGCTACGCAGCGGCAGCAGCAGCAGCGCTTTCGACCCTTTTTCTTTTAACATGTGGGACCCTTTCAAGGACTTTGATTTCCCTCAACTTGCCCGAGAAAACGCGGCATTCGTCAACACACGTGTGGACTGGAAGGAGACCAACGAGGCGCACGTGTTCAAGGCGGATCTTCCAGGGCTGAAGAAAGAGATCGAAGACGACAGGGTGCTTCAAATAAGCGGCGAGAGGAATGTGGAGAAGGAGGATAAGAACGACACCTGGCATCGGCTTGAGAGAAGCAGCGGCAAGTTCTCCAGGAGGTTTCGGCTGCCGGAGAACGTGAAGATGGATCAAGTTAAAGCTTCCATGGAAAATGGGGTTCTCACTGTTACAGTTCCTAAAGTAGAGCCAAAAAAATCCCAGACAAGATCCATTCCAATCACTGGTTAAACAAGTCTCAACAACTTCAATAATCAATGCTGGATTTTCGCCTTATTACTACTAGTACTACACATTGTATTTTACGTTATGTTGTCCCACCGTTGTCTTGTTCTACTTTTGGCTCTGAAAGTTGCCTGAACGTTTTCCATCTCCGGCATATTGCCGTTGAAACACAATAAATGGATACACTTCAGTTTTCATTTCTGGTTTTATATAAAATTTACCAGCCATACAACTAAAATGGCCAGCATCTTCCTATTTTTATCCGGCATTTTATTTGGATTTAGTTGAGTATATATATGTCAACATTGAAATCCATAAAAATAAAATAAACCCCAAAAATATAGTCCATTGATCCATTAAAACCCATAGACACAAATAAGGGCTTGTTAGGCCCAAGGTTAATCCAAAAAAAAAAACCCTAGAACCTAAGGCTTGTGTGCGTGGCGCCACTATTTGGTAGCCGTTAGATCTTTCCTTGATCCAATAGTCCAGATTAGCGTTCGGGAACCCTAGCAGGTTTAGCCTAAGCGCCACATGCCTCACACCATTTGATCTGCAGGAGATCAATGGACCAGACTGCACCAAGGAGCTCCACTCAGCTCATCCCTGGTACGTGGTCCTCACGCTCCCGCTTCAGCTCCCGTTTGACCATTCATCTTCCTCGCACATCGTCAGTAGCCGCTCCACCACTGTTACCGCCGTTGGGCTCCTTTGTTCTTTGGCCGGACGTGTAATGCAAACAAGAAAAAAAAGAAGCCAGTGTTTGAATCAAACAAATATGGCAAGTTATTAGGGGATTCAAGTCGAATCAAAGGCAAAAAGAGAAAGGGACCAGCCAAGTCCGACCGAATCGGAGCAAATGGTATCAGAGTGCGGATCATGCCAAATCAGAGTAAAACTGGAAAAGAAAATCCCTTAGATACTAGGGTTTATTCAATTGTAATCTGGGGAAATTCATTCCCATATTTTCATAATTGTAATGGATATAAAAAGCCACCAATTCATCCGATGTACACACAAATTTACAGAAGGAATACAAGAAATCTCAGTCGAAATTTTGAGGTATTTTTATACCTAAATCTTGTTCTTTTTTATTTTACGCATATATATTGTTCGAATCAAAAAGGAAGGGTGCAGGTTACAGATCGAAGAACGAAGAGCCGCTACCATCGGAGCCAGGAGCCAAAGCTGAAGAGAAACGCTGCCGAAAAAGTTATTGCCGACGTTGCGCCACGACAGCCGACGCTGAGGAGCATTACCGACCACCGCCGGATTCTGGGCTTGCACGGTGGTGTTCTTCAATCTATGAAGAACACCCATGAATATTTTCAGAGGATTTGGAATAACTATGTTTTATCCATTCGGTCAAAGAGGAAACAATTGAGACTTGTTTCTAATTTTGTGTTTTATAGTTGACCCACGGATCGACCCGCACCAAGGCTATCCCGCGCATCTCTTTCGCTGAATTTCCATTCTTACCCCACTGTTTGCAATCTCTTCACTCTAGTCCTTTTTTTTATTTTAATTATGTTTTTTTTATTTTCATGCAATTTAATCCCTTTGCTTTCTTTATTCATATCTAACACGTTGCTTAATTTGTTTGTTTTATGCGCCATCAAACATATCTTAAATTGTAGGATAAAGAGACTTCACATTACTTAAATAATGTGATTTTCTTGTTGTACAACATTTAAAATAAACACTTTAGGCTAGATCATTTAAAAGTATATGTTAAGGTAACTTGAATTCAATTGTAAGCTTTAACAATGTATAGTAATTAGCCTCGTAAGTTTAGAGACTTTAAAATAATATATTCTCTTAATTAATTTGGTAATTCTTACTAGAAAATTAAATGCACTTCAAAAATTAAAAAAACTGTCAAGTAGAGCCTTTTTAAGATTATCCTTAAATACTTTATTAATTAACATTTTAAGGCTTAAAAATAATAAAAGCTAATAAAACACCATTCATACACGCATCTGGGTTACGAGGAAAATATTAGTGATTAAGTAAGAGCCGTTCCGCGGGCATGATGAGGGTGCTAATTCTTCCCCACGCGTAATCGTGCCCTTGAACCCTTGAGATTTCGTAATCTCTAGTTTGTTTTTAGGTTTCCGGTCTGCCTAATATAATAAAAGGGATCGGTGGCGACTCCGTTATCACAACATGGGATTGGGATGACTCATTTTCATGGAAATGTTCAACCCAATCATAAAAGGGGCGTAAGGTCATATATAGGATCTTTAGATCCTATTATGACCAAAGCAGGATCCAAAATCCTAAACTGCTTGGACTAACACCCTTACAGTGAACTCGCCGCACCACTACGACGAGTTCCATAAATATATTCTATTTTATTCAAACTCACCTTACACTTATGGTGAGTTTTAGTTTTTTTATATCTGGTTTAAACATTAATCACGAGATTAACCTAATCCTAAACTTAACTCGCCGTACGAACACGTCGAGTTCCATATGACTTAACAACGTTTTGGAGCTAAACATAACAATGTTTTTGAATGATTGAACTTGCTGTGTATACACGATGAGTTTGGATTGGGTTATAATTTATGCCATTTATATCTTAATACATTTAGAAAAAGTATTTTATTAAAACATAAATTTTTAAAGGTTGTAAATTATCTAACATTTTGTAATTCTATTTGAATGCACAAATATTATAACTAATAAATTGTAAAATATTTTAAAGAAAATGTAGAAGTTGAAATTAATTATTTAATTTCAAAATTATAACCCTTTATGTTAAAACATGGCTACTTAATAAAAATAAAAGAACAAATTTATGTTCGAGATTGACACTTTGGCATTCTATGACCTAGAAGTCTACAATTCCTGCAAAGTCTAAGTTATCCGCTAGGCTCGCGCTCGTGGTGAAAAAAATGTATTGTTCTTTCGTGCTTATCCTTGCACTTATTAGATATCTAGGCTCGCTTAGAAATACTTAGTATTTAGATATATTTAGTATAATATACGAATTATAATATAATCCTTATAAGATATATTTCTAACTAACAATATAACAGGTACAAATATTAAATTGAGGTACCCATTTTATGACAACTTTCAGCAACTTTCCCTCCATTTTGTGCCTTTAGTAGGCCTAGTATTTCCGGCAATTGCAATTGCTTCTTTATCTTTGTATGTTAAAAAAACTAAGACTTTTTAGATTGGACGGGGCCAAGACCAAATCTTATCTATTTTTTTTTCAAGACTTAGATGCCACGAATACCTATTTAGTAGAATATTGTATAACATCCGGCTTCCCCGAACCGAACATAAATGAAACCTCTTATGCATACGTAAACATGATATAGGGTTAAATGAATTATAGCAAGTACCGAGCGGATGAATGAAATTAAAGTCTATATATCTAGTAGATCTGTATAGGGGATCATATAAAAGGGGATGATTTTAGATCTAAGCAATTTGATGAATTCTTTCTAAAAGTTCATATCAAAATATCAAAATAGTACTAGTTAATGAGAGTTACTTCAGAAACAAAAAAAGTAAATTTTGGTTATTCTCTCAATTCCAATAAAATGCAACTGGATCTAGTATGTATGAGTTGGCGATCAGAATATATATGGATAGAATTTATAGTGGGATCTCGAAAAACAAGCAATTTCTGCTGGGCCTTTATCCTTTTTTTGGTTCATTAGGGTTTTTATTAGTTGAAACTTCTAGTTATCTTGGTAGGAATTTGATATCTTTATTTCCATCTCAGCAAATAGTTTCTTTTCCACAAGGAATCGTAATGTCTTTCTATGGGATCGCATGCCTCTTTATTAGTTCCTATTTGTGGTGCACGATTTTTTGGAATGTAGGGAGTGGTTATGATCAATTCGATAGACAATAGGGAATAGTATGTATTTTTGTTGGGGTTTTCTTGGAAAAAATCGTCGCATCTTTCTACGATTCCTTATGAAAGATATCCAATCCATCAGAATAGAAGTTAAAGAGGGTATTTATGCTCGTCGTGTCCTTTATATGGAAATCAGAGGCCATGGGCCATTCCCTTGACTTGTACTGATGAGAATTTAACTTCGTGACAAATTGAGCAAAAAGCTGCTGAATTGGCCTATTTTTTACGTGTACCGATTGGAGTCTTTTGAAATGAATTGCGGAGAATAAATGCTTTCTCGCCAGGAGGAAAAAACTCAAGCCAAGAATCCTCTTTTTTCTATAGCAGAACTAAACTGAAGTTTATTCAGAATGCCTATTCGAACCAAAGCAGATGTATACGAAAGAGTCATAACATAAAAAAAGTTTTTTTGTCCACAAAAATTGTTTTTTTATGCGTCTGTAAAACCACTCAATTTAATTCGGTAACAAAACAAGCAAGAAATCGAAATGATGGATTTGTCTCATATATCAAAGTATTTCGAAATAAGGATTTTTGCTTTTTAGTTTCAATATTTTGAGTTGATACGTTAGATACAGAATATAGCCAGGGCGCTCATTCGCTTCAAAATCTAAATTGAACAATCTTTATTATTTGAAGCGGTTCTTTCTGGCAGTTATCAAAAGAGGGCAATTGCTTCGAATTTGATCAATTGAGATATCTGGAAACAATATCAATATAACATATAGATATTTCATTCGAACATTCGAATTCAAAATGGATTCTTTTTTTCTATTTTTGTATTCTTTTTAGATTCAATGACTAAGCGCTAAATAAAAAAACAGAGACTAGATTCATGGGCCCTACCTTATAATATAATGAAATAATATAATGAAAGACATGCTTGATAGAAAGATTAGATCACATAAAGTCAACGAATGAGGTGGGTTCATTAACAATTCACAGATGAAAAAATGGCAAAAAAGAAAGCATTCACTCCCCTTCTATATCTTGCATCTATAGTATTTTTTCCCTAGTGGATCTCTCTCTCATTTAATAAAAGTTTGAAATCTTGGATTACTAATTGGTGGAATGCTAGGCAATCTGAAACCTTTTTGAATGATATTCAAGAAAAGAGTATTCCAGAACAATTCATAGAAGTAGATGAACTCTTCCTGTTGGACGAAATGATAAAAGAATACCTAGAAACACATCTACAAAAACTACGTATAGGAATCCACAAAGAAACGATCCAATTGATCAAGATGCACAATGAGGGTCGTATCCATACGATATTGCACTTCTCGACAAATCTAATCTGTTTCGTTATTCTAAGTGGTTATTCTATTTTGGGGAATGAAGAACTTCTTATTCTTAACTCTTGGGTTCAAGAATTCCTATATAATTTAAGCGACACAATAAAAGTTTTTCTATTATTTTATTAACATATTTATGTATCGGATTCCATTCGCTCCACGGTTGGGAACTAATGATTGGCTATATCTACAAAGATTTTGGATTTGCTCATAATGATCAAATTATATATGGTATTGTTTCTACATTTCCAATCATTCTAGATACGATTTTTAAATATTGGATCTTTCGTTATTTAAACCGTGTATCTCCATCACTTATAGTTATTTATCATTCAATGAATGACTGAAAAATGATTCACGTATTCAAGTATAATCTTTCCTTACTTTCTATATAAGCAAAGCATGCAAAGTCGTACTTACTTTACTCTTTCTACCCATTATGAGACTCATTTATTTCAGTTTTTAGTAAAAGTAAATAACAGAATCTCTGCCAATATATCTCGCGGCAATAAAATGTATTGTTCTGAGGTATATTAAGATTCAATCTCATGTCGTCCATATTATTCCGAAATCATTTTGGATCCGGGACATCCTACTTTTTCTATTCGTAGAGTTGGGTTAGGTAAAATTTTGGTCCATGTCTGCACAGCATTCTATACGGTTTCGCTACCGATTGGTGGGAATTCCATTTTGTAGTCCTTGAATATTGAATGAAGCCAGTATACGGGATCCACATATTCCTTGTAATCGATCCTAGTAGTGGAGCATGCAACGATGATATGCTCCCATAGAGTCTTCAGTGCTTGGAATTACCATAATTGCACAACTTGTGTTCGAGATCCACCTTGTACGATGTTGGGTCAAAACCTTGCATTGGTTGTGGTATCTCCGAGACACGAAAATAGTTGTCATTACGCGACATTGGTAGCACATGTAACCCATTGGATTTAACAACGGTTTTTTTGAATTTTGTCTCATATCCTAGAGTAGAATGTGCAGCCCATTTGCATTATAATGATAGCTTCTTTCCCCAAGGTTGTGAACAACTTGCCCAAACAAAAGTACGTAGCTTTCACGATGGCGGTCACTGGCAAATTTCGAACATTCTTCAAGGAAGAATTGATTACCTCACCCAAGTTGGTTGTCATGTGGCCATATCTAAAACTGCCATCGTATGTATCGGTCTATTTTTCCTTGGGAATTTTTTCCACATACTTGTAGCCCAGATCATTCCTCCCCCGCAACTCTTAAAGTATTTGTTCAAATTTGTGTTGAACTAGTTCTTACTTGAGATACGACAGAGTTTACAAATGAGATATAAGGAAAATAGTGATAAATACAACAAATCTTAATACGTACTCATGCGTATAATAAGCCCGTGTTCATCGTCCTTCTTATACTGACCATGGTAGTTTACGACAATGTGACGTATGTAGTAACGATGTTCAATGTTTGGAGAATGAAACTTTCTGCCTAAAGATTGAATCGCTGACTTGATCCCACCTCCTCGACCTAAGATCAAGCAAACTTGATCATTTTTTATAATATAATGACGTAGCTTCTTGAGAAGAAACCTGCATGATTCAGTATATTCTCTGGAACGAGTGCGAACGCTATGGGTATTGTCTTGCGATTGTCGTCTTGAACAATGGCTAATAACAAAACTTGCTTGTATCTTCCATACAAGAATATGCCATCAATTTTCATGACATACTTGTAGTTATTGTACGCATTAATACATTGCGAAAATGTCCAAAAAAGTCGTTTGAATTGGAAAATATTAGAAACCACGCGATCGTTCGTGTAATATGGTTCAGTTTCCAAATCTGTGATCATTTCGGGGTTGTATTTCTTTACGATGTTTATCCAAGCTGGGAGCTCATTGTAAGAAGCGTCTCATTCCACATGCAAATTCATGATTGCATTGTTCCTTCCCCCTCAAAGTCTTTTTGTATGATGGCTTGTAATCGTATAATGCCGTAACATGCGCCTGCAACGCAAAAACAAGGATTTTGGGGCTTGCCTGAACAATTGTTTGGATGCTCTCAGTGATGATTTTGGAGTCTAAGTTTGGATGATCATGCATGTAACTAACGACACAACAAGCATGAGGGTTGTTGTAGACTGTGATATCCAGACGTTGTCTTTTTTTTCATCTTGTTGACCCACACCTTCTAGTTGCATCCCTATGCCGATTTCTAGCTAAATTTACATACGTGTTTCTTTGATGTCGAGTATATCACCATGGAGTGCGCACCACAACGTATGTTGTAGTTTTTAACAACTTTTCTTTCGTAGCTTGTTCTGAATTACGTCTCTTCCCACAACTCATCTTTTTTATTCTAAAGTAAGAACCGTCAAATCCTACGCCAGGCAAGTTAGGGAACACTTGTACATCTATTGCTGCCAAGTATATGTCGTGCATGTGCGATGGAGGCTCGTATGAGTTTAGGGCATTACTACTTGCAACATGTCCCAATTGATTTTCATTGAACTTTTCAGGGGGCGTCATCATTATTATCAGTGTCACTTTCAATTTTAGAGGCAAAATCGGCAACAATATCTTTAGGTTCCACGAATAACCCAACCTCAACACCATCAGGGTCATGCTCTTGAATCGGTTCTTTTGGGGATGTGTAGCCTTCATCACCATTCGTGAATGCATGGGCAGATGCATAAGTCGTAGTTTTAAACCCAAGGAAAAATTAGAAAGAGCGTAGGTTGGCTCATTTAGATCGAAAGATGCAGCGCAAGAGTGTCACCCTCTGAAAAACTTGATCTACCAAGTCTTGGTTGATGCCCATCAACGTATGGGTTAAATGTGGAATGCTGAGTTGATGGTTGTTCGATGTTTAGGTCAAAGAAGTTGAAGGACGAGTGTCGTGCTGTTGAACATGCAGGTTCATCATGAAATGCATGGGTATAAGTAGGAACGCCAAGATTGTAACCCCCGTCAAAGAGTTGAAAGCATATGTTGTCGCCTGAGTTGCGACTCGATTTTCATTGTCACCTGCTACTTTTCTACTAAAATCTGCATACAAGTAGCAAATTTCCTCTTCGTACTCCGTATGCGTATCGACCATTGCTTCAACATCATTTTCATTGTCAATTCTCATTTTACCATGTCATTGGAAACAAGGATGTCTGGAACCTATAGTAGATACCTTGTAGTGGTCTGTTACGCCCGACAGGTACTAGCCGTATGATCTTCTTAACTAGCTCCTCCAAAGGAACGATGCGAATGAATTTGATACGAATTTTTTTTAGACTCAAAGTTTTCCGCGATATTGTCTTTCATATAGTTGCCATCGTAGTATATGATTTCTGAGATTGGTGCTGGTGCCATTGTAAAACGATGTTTGTAGGAAAATTTTGAATTGAAAGAGAAATTAGGGGGTTTGTTTGAGAGTTGTGGAAAAAGATAAATAGATTAGTCGGTATAAACTTAATGAGTTTTTGAACTCGCCATGTATATAGGGCAAATTCCCTTAACATAATCCTCGTTAATTAGGTTCTTATTGGAAATGTAAAGCTACAACATAATTTCAATTCTGAGCAGCAAATTGTGACATGATGAGCCAAACTCGTCGTGGCCAAACGATGAGTTCAGCCTAAATCGCCTTGCATGGATGACGAGTTTTGCTTGTCATGTCACAATTTGCTTCTCAACTGGTATAATATACGGAGACACGATGGGTGTAACTCAGCTTACATGCAAATCGAGTTTATGTTAGAATGCCCAACTATAAATAACTGGTAACATGATGTTTGATTGTTTAAAACCTTCATTTCAAAATTTGATACTTTATGTGTTACAAAATGCATTCAAAATTGAGGTCGTTTTATGTATTAATGGCGTCTAGTTGCACGAGCAAAGTTTTCCTTACAACATTAACCAAGATGAGGGAGATCATGGTGTAAATGGTCAGCCAATTTCTTACATGTAGCAGCCCAAACCACCTATTGTGTGAAACTAGTGACAGCGGCATATTCCATGTCAAGTAACTATGTGTAGCACCCACTGTATCTCTCTATTTTCTGTGATTAGATAGGGGTATGTTAACAAAGACTTCGTAAAACACATACCTCTTCATACTCATTTTAATGCATTGAAAGCTGTATATAATACAAGTTTTTTAAATTTATAAAATTTTGTACGTATTATAACTGTATTAAAAATTCAGCCAGATTTTTTTACGTTAACATCAAGTACAAATGTTTATCTATACAACTACGCATCCTCCGTTCGGTCCAAGATTCAAAAACCACTACGAAACATGCGTTGAAAGCCTACCAAGAGAACTTCCATAAGGGTGTTTAGGCGCGTTTTACGCTGCCTCTGGATGTTTTTTCGACCGAATATTTTACATTACCATCAAGTACAAGTGTTTTTCTATACGACTACGTGTCTGCCGTTCGGTCCAACATTCAAAAACCGCTATGAAACATGCGTTGAAAATCTTACCAAGAGAACTCTGCAAAAATGCTACTAAGAGGCAGAAAATGTGGAAATGACGGGCGAAACTCGCTGGACATGCACGGTGAGTTACCCCAAACTCGCTGTGCAAGAACAACGAGTTTCACCCGTCATTTCCATTTCCAGCATAAATATAATACTCCTAAATCAATGCATTCTTTTCCGTAACACAATTGTCCTTCATTTTTTTTACATTCCCCAAATTTACAAAGTTCGCCACTACATTAATTATGTTTTACATTGTTTGGAATGAGGCTACAAGAAATTATAACGAAAACTTCAATTGCTTCCGTATTATCTCATTTTACGAAGGTCTGCTTACAACATTAGTTTTCTGAGAAACCGCGTGGTCGTACATTATTTGGGATGCAACACAAATGTTGTTGACGGGCCTTGAAAGCATAATGTTGCACCCATTTTTATTCCATGCAGCAGCCCATATGCATCCATCATGACATATACGGGGTACTGCATGTCATATTCCATGTTGACTGACCTCGTTTTTTGCATGAACAACCCTGTAGCAGCAAAAAACAATTGGGCAGTCATGTCAATGAATTGTGGTACTGAGTGAATATGTTGTATACTATAAAAATATTTAAATGTACTCAAACATATGTATTAAAGTGCAGGGAGTAGTTTATAATAAATTTTCAATTTCTTTTTTGTATTCTAAATATATCTTAATGTTTTCAAACAATAGTAATTCATTATTTTCGATCGATTGCAACACTCTACATAGTTCGTTACGTGAAAAAAATAAACAAACATAATATTTTTTCTCAACTAACTCAAAATTTTATTAATAAAAGAAACAAAATAATTGGGTCCGAAATTTATTAAAAGAAAAATATATAAAATTAATAAACATAACAAATTTTGTGAACTCAACTCAAATAAATAATTAAACCTTTCTTACTTTGCAGACCTTGCTTCCATGTCGGGTTAGGATTCGGGTTCCGGATCAAGTTCCTGATCCTACTCTTCTGGGATTTCAAATAAAGTAACATAAGCTTCTCGTTGGGATTTGGTCATCAACTTTGGTTTGCTGTTTGCCACAAACCACTGACTACTCAGAATTCAAGAAATCAAAATCATGGGAAATGGGATCACGAGCCGACAACCTGCTTGACTTGTCAAGCCACCATGCTATGTATGACGAATGTCTCTTTGGCCAATTCTCTTCGCTCTTACCCCGTAAGTCCACCTTTTCGAACTCATCCATATTGGTCGGGTCCTCCGGCACAGGCTAGTGGTATCCAAACTGCCTAAGAACCTGATTGCCGTAAAAATCTCAACAATCACAAAATTTACCAACGACATTATCGAACACCAATTTTCAGCATCTTCGTAGGCATCGTTCAAAATCACATGGCAAATATCATCATCCTCATCATATGACATCCATCGGATATGCAATAATATATACATAACATGAAAAATGGATAAAAATCGGATACCCAAAACATGACTTGGATGTATGTTATCATTTATAGCGTGACTTAAATAAACTTATTTATATACTTATATACTTGAATTAAAATGGGATGGAATAGATTAAGGATCGAAATGAAGGTTTGAAAAGAAGAGTGACTAAGGTGAAAGGATAATTTCGAAAACCTTGTAATTAGAGAAGATTGCATGCAAAATTAAGAAACTATTAGGGACTCTATTAGGTGTCATGGTGGTGGCTTAACATATGGAAATGAGAGAAGGGGAAATCGGTTTTGATGGAAGAGTGTGAAGATAAACCTCATGCTATCATCTTCTCCCTCCTAAATTGCACCGAAGCAAGTAGAGAGAGAAAAGAATGGAGAGAAATTTCAAGAGCTTGGAAATTGGATTAGCTAAGGTACCAAAGTTTGAAGCTCGGTATTTCAAAGGAGGGTAAGATTTCTACTTTCTCCTCTTTTAAACTCAATTGTAAGGTTGAAATAGCTAGGATAATTTCCACATGGGTTGTGGAATTGAAGTTAGTGTAAAGATCACATGAATTTAGGGAAAATCTTGAATATATATGTATGAATCGAATTTGTGTAGCAAGAACAATTTCGAGTGATGTTTAAAAAGATTGTAAAACAATAGCAAGGTTGAATTTCGATAGTGAAGATATAAACTTTGTAAGTAAAAATGTATTTAAGAATGAATTGGGGTTCTAATGATTGTCAATATATGTACATGAGGGTTTGATTGATTCTATAGTACTTGAAAGTTTTGTTTATAACTAAATTAAGGTACATTACTTGCTGGACTGTTTGGAAGGTTGAATTAAGAGTGTAAATATGTAGATATGAACATGATATAGAGCTGTTTTGATAAGTATAAAATAGGGAAATTGTTATATTAATCACAGTAGGGCTGTTTTGCATCTATATTGGACTGCTTTTATAGTTAAAACGAACTGTCTTGCAAACACAGTTTTGAGAACTGTTTCGTGCACTTTTGGGACTGATTTATAAACTTTGAAATGAAGGAGCGGTCTTGAAAGTATAAGGATTGTTCTGTTAGAATAGAAAACATTGCAGACTGTTTTGAAGCATGTAATTAGTACACACATGAAAACATGGCAGTATGGAATATATGTAGACCTTAAGGGACTGTTTTGGATTGTAATTGAGCATCCTTGAAAAACAGGGTAGCATTATGATCACTTGATTATAAGCAAGACATCTTGAGCATGTATATGTGTAATTGGTAACAAAGGACTATAATGCATTCATGTAAATGGGAATGGACTATTTTGGGTGAATTAATATATGCCATGGTTGTCTTTGTGGTTTGTAAATGAGTGATTGCTAGGAAATAATCTAATATGGAATTGTACTCTCTTTTGTGCATAGTTTAAGGAGAAATTGAAGAAAAGAAAAAGGGGGCAATAGTAGATCTATGTGTAGATAGGCCGAAGGGAATTGTAATTTGGGAACAAAGCTAGCTCGGAAAAGAATGGTGAGCGTAGTTTTAAGTCTCGGGATAAGATAGTAACCTTCCCGAGCATTTTATGTTGTTTTGTTTATTGTTTTATTGCCTTACTTGGATCACGTTAAGCATATAAAAGCTTGGAAATGAGGTAAGTTTCCTTAATACTAGTATTTCATGGCATAAGAGTTTTTAATTAATGTTGTGTTTTTGACATAATTAAATTATTTCTATGTATACTGGGTGAACGAATCCCTATTATGAAATCACTCGACGGACGAGGAGTAAATAAATTGAGACTTGTGTTTGAATTATATTCATGCCTAATTAGATAAGCAACAAACTATGATACATATGAATGGAATTGGTTGTTTTGTGAAATAGAGTACAAACTTTGATTATACTAAACCTTATGTGTATTTAATAACGCGATTACAAAGAAAACTATATTATATTACCTAAAATGATATTGGCTTTGATGCTATTCAATTATGAGAAATGAGATGTTGAGATTCACATGTGGTGAATGAATATATACCCAAAATAAAAAGGGGGTAATGAGATATTGAAAAGATATGATAATACGGAGCTATGCTCACTTTGTGCTGATACAAATGATAAATGTTAAAGCCTTGGTCTCGAGTCAGTCTTAGGTATAGCTGGCATGCCATAGAGTCCACAGAGCTTGTGTTTAGGGTGGACTACGATCCTGGACTACGGTCCATATTTGGCGACAGTAGGAGGGAAGTTGTGTGGTCATTTGGTGACTATATGAGGGATTGACCGGTACTGCGAGTACCATATTTTGGTGATAGTTTAGTTGTGGATTCGTGTACCTAGGCTGATACTTGATTTCCAAGGCTAAGTTAAAAGCAATTAATAAAACTTGCAAGCTAAGTTAATAAATTATCTTTATACCTATTGTGACTAGAAATTCCAAATTATGATATATATTATGTCTTACATCTCTGACAAAAAGAAGTTCATGATTACATTTTACTATGCTTGATATCTTGCAAAACAAGTAATAATTGCTTACATGAGTTTAGTAACCTCTTTTATTAAAGAAGTGGTGAGATTATAATGATATATATTAAAACTAGATGCTTAATCGGATTTGAAGGTAATGATAGGTATAAGAAATTGTTTGATGTGAATGTTTGGCTTAATAAGTTATTAATGGTAAATAGAGCTAATGGAAAGAAAGATATATCTTGTGAAACAAGTTACTATTACATTATATGTTTTGATCAAGAAACTAAGAAAGTTTATAAGTTGATTTATTTAAATTATTACAATGATTTGCCTAATAAAAAGTAGTCGTATAATTCGATATTTGAGTGATCTTTTGGAGGAATTGTTATGCTTGGTATTGTGTAAATGGTTATAAATAGTTCAAATACCTTATAGGTGTCAAGTGCGAGATGGTTGAGTAATTCGAATGTTTGAGCAAATCTTATAATAACCAATTGTTGTAGCTATATGGTAACCTATAAGAAGATTTTTGGAAATACAATAAGTGCTAGATTAAAATAAATTGGCTATGTTTGATCATGTAAAACAAACCTTAAGTTAATTTGCTATTTGACAAAGAAGTTAAAACACTTCAAATAACTTGCTTGATAAGGATTAATCATAGTTTTGTTTCAATGTTTGTATATGTGTTAAAATGGTACTAGTTTAGTTCCATAACCTATTTTGTACATAGTGAGGTGAAAAGGTTATGATTAAGATTATATTTGAGAATTATTTGGATGTCTTCTAAGATAAGTAACCTATGATTACAATATAATATGTTTGATGTTGTATAAAGGAAAATCATGAAAGTTATAACTTTAAATCATGAATCCATGTAATAGTTTGCATAATAAGTAGAATGTGCATATGTGATTTCGAACAAGTTTTGGATAAGATATTTGTTGGATAGAATGCTTATACACATATAAGTGGGGACTAAATATTTGTATAATAAAAATAAGCTTTTGATGGAACCTTGGGTATTCCTTTAAATAAGGGTTTATATATTGTTTAAGGTCTTGAATTGTGAGATGCTATATGAATAATTTAGGTGATAAGAAATGCATACTATTGGATGCCATGTTGTTAACTCAGATAACAAGTAAGATATATTTGTAAGACAATATGAAAGATAAATTGTGAGATTAGTAGAACAAGTTCATGAAATGATACGGGTAAAAATTTGTCATTCTTTATTGCTTTATTCGAATGATTAAGTTGGTAATTTCTTAGATCTTGATTAATTTTTTGGTTAACGAACCATGTAGTTTGAATGTTTGTGACAAGTATTAAAATTAACAAGAACCTAGTATAAATCCCTGGATATTAGAAGATACTTACTCAAATATCTTAAATCAAGATAGTCTGATTCATGTTCAAGCTAGTAACATACTTAAATTATTAAGTTTTGGGTGAAAAGGATAGTTATTTACTTTAAGCTGGAAGTCTCTTAAAGCTACCTCACTAAGTGTGTACTTACTCTATCCTTTCATCATATTTCAGGATCGAATCTACTTTGAATATCTTCTTGAGCCTGTACAAGATCACAAGAGACAAAGTATGTTATGTAATCTTGCATTAAGAACTCCTAGATGGTGGCACATACTAGATGGTGGCACATAGTTGTTTTGTATGCATTATGCATATAGATCCCTTTTTTGTTACAAATGTATATAAGCCTCATGAGAATTTAGAGTTGTAACGGGCCTTTAATTATGTCATGGTTGTTTTCTTCTAGTTTATAATAGTTATGATGCTGGCATGGTAAAATGGATTGTTTGAATATGCCTAAGGTGATTAGATTGACTTGCTTTGTGTATATGACATACTTAAATTGTTAAGTTTTGGGTGAAAAGGATAGTTGTTTACTTTAAGTTGGAAGTCTCTTAAAGCTACCTCACTAAGTGTGTACTTACTCTATCCTTTATTCATATTTCAGGATCAAATCTACTTCGAATATTTTCTTGAGCCTGGACAAGATCACAAGAGACAAAGTATGTTATGTAATCTTGCGTTAAAAACTCCTAGATGGTGGCACATAGTTGTTTTGTATGCATTATGCATATAGATCCCTTTTTTGTTACAAATGTATATAAGCCTTATGAGAATTTAGAGTTGTAATGGGCCTTTAATTATGTCATGGTTGTTTGCTTCTACTTTATAATAGTTATGATGCTGACATGGTAAAATGGATTGTTTGAATATGCCTAAGGTGATTAGATTGACTTGCTTTGTGTATATGGATGTATGTTCATAAGCGCCTGGTAACATGAGTTAAATCTGGTAGGAATCATAGGTATAACATTTGGTTAGGTTATGACAGCCAAAAAGAGTTCTAAATGTTTGATGTTTAAAGATTTAGAATCATGGAAGCTTGTGTGTGTAGTGTATAATAGTTTCGAACAAAAATAAACCTATATCCTTGTTTAAATAATCGTGTGATGTTGATATAGTTACTTGTATGTCAAGATAATAGAAGTTTCTTATCTTGCTAAATGGAAAATCACTAGATTGGGTATATGGTCTAATTATTGTACTCAAGATATATTAAGAACATATTAGCATTATATTGGAGAATATTCGCTTAGAAACTAGCATGCTAGACAAGTTATAAATGCATGAATGTGATGTTCTAGCTTGCTAAATGGATTTTCTTGTAGTATTAAATGCTTATTTGAAGAGAAATAGTTATATGCATGCTTGTAAATAATAAATCTTAGTAAGATCATTTAAAGTATTATTAAGTCTTAACTTGGTTATATGAAGGTAGTTTATAGCCTCTAAAGAGTTATTGATATAGTCTCTTTGTCATAATCCTTTCGTGTGGTAAGCATAAGTATCAATGGATTTAAAATTTTAACTCTAAGGCAGCTTCAGTTAATACGGTTAACCTTTGATCACCTTATTGCATCATTTATCTATCTATCTTCCTAATTTATCTACGTAGTCTAAGCTTGTTGTTTCTTGAATATTAAGTAAACTTCGTAAATTGGAAATACATGTTAATAAATTATTTGCTTTGGGCTATCAAACGTGTAATTGAGTGTTGTGTGTAAGTTTACCTTTTGATTATGGAAGTTACTAAAAAGATTTTAAATTACCATGTTTTTTGATTGCATGTTCGGTTGAGAAATGATAAAGCATCATAGGTTCTCTGTGTTTCTTTGTTTCGTTAACACTTCCCAATTCGGTTTACTACTAGGCCAATTTGGGGGTGTTACAAGAACCTTGTGATAAAAGTGATGAAACCAGATGAATGACATTGTAATTGCATTTTCCCATTATCATTACATTTCATTTTGTGCATTTAGGACAATGCAAGCTTTAAGTTTGGGGTATATACATATGGTTTAAAATTTTAATTTTTTAGGAAATGCAAGGTTTATTCCATGTAAATTTTTTTCTTACATTCAATGTTTAATTCTCGAATCATTTGAATTATTAATGAATGAGTTGGATAAACTTGATTGAATGTTGTATTTGATTCTTTTTGATGAATGAATTAGGTTGCATGAGTAATTGATGTCTAGCATCATTACTTAGATACTAAATGAATCTACCTTCTACAACTGTTTACATACATACATATGGGTAATGTTGTTAATACAGGACATTCCAATGTGAGTGTATTATGGAAGTTAATACAGGACATTCCAATGTGAGTGTATTATGGAAAGTAGCTTAAGTGGGAACACTCCAATGCTTGCGTTAGAAAAAAATTGGCAAAAGGCTGTCGTTGCATGAGTGTGTGTCGTCACAATGAAGTACTCTTTAGGGGTTTTTTGCACACCATTTTACTTCTGAGGAATTCATAGTGCATTCATGCAATGATATCCCTTGCTACTCATTAAAAAATGGGAAAGAAAGAAAAGAAAAAGAGAAAAATATTATGTTATATGCATATATAGTAGCGTGAAATAAAATGTTTTTAGGTAGGAGGAATTTAGGATTTAGGGTATGATGCTTTTTTTGATGAAATTGCAAGTTCATTAATTCATATTTATGAATTATCAATGCAATATTATTTCATTTGAATGTAATTTATTCATTGATGTTTGAGACGATTCGAGTAGCTAGAATGTTCATAAAACTTTGCTTAACCTTGTTACTTTTTTTATTACTCGAGGACAAGTAAAAAACTCAAGTTTGGGGGTGTGATAGCTCTCTAAAGAGCATGTGTTTCCACCTTACTTATTGATTAATTTGTCCCCATCTTGTTATCTTTTGCATACATTTTTGCATTTTCATCTTAGTATTTGCATATTCTTAACTCAATTGCCTTTGGTTGAATTATCTTTGAATTATTCACATTTTGTTGCTAATGTCACTACAAAAGTCTTTCGGTGTTGCAGCCAGGACTGTCATCGCATATGTCAGCTGTACAAAGAAACGAATGACGAATTACATGAAGGAACATCTGACCTCTTTGGATCGGACTATAAAAGGATGAGGGAAGAGAGAGAATGTAACGACCCAATTTTGGATTTGTAATATGAATCTTGGATTCGTAATTGAGTATTTTAAGATTTAAGTTTTAAATTGGGAGAATCAAAATTTGGAAACTCAATTAAATGGATTCCTGGATTGATTCGAATAAAAATTCTAAGTTCAAGTCTAAAAGTGAGAGCAAAGAGAAATACATGTATCTAATTATTTTTTTAGGCTCATTATATTGAGAGATAAGGTGTTTGAATTTAAAATGGTGAGGATATGTGAAAAAGTAAAAAGTTGATGGGGGAGAGAGAAGATGAAAGATTAGAAAAAGTTCAGGGATGAGTTTTGAAACTCCGATCTATAAAGATTTAGCTATTAGTTACCGACACCTCCACTACCATTGTGTTCATCTCGTTGAGACAAGTTCACCAATATCAGTGGCACCACCTTCGCAGTCGTCATCGGATAGGGTGAGAGAGAGATGAAGTTTCAGGTTGTTGAGTTGAGAAGGTTATAGTGCTCAAAATGATGAATCTAGGCCACCATCGTGCTCCTCAATATCGAGAGAGTCGGGATGGAGCTTTGCAGCCACCGCACGCGTGTGGGCAACATCCGACCGACAACCAACTGTGTATATAGATGGGCAGTGGGCTCCAACCATTGGGCCCCAGCTGTTGGACCGAGCTGGCTTGCTAAGCTAGCCCAAGCCGCAGGTCGAGCTAGTTTGCCAAGCCGACCCTTCGAGCTGAGCAGTCGCGCCTTCATTGACTGTCGTCGCGCTGCTGTTAATCGGTGTTGAATTTTTTAGAGGGACTCTACTTGGGGGTTTCTCGCCATTCTGAGTCCGTTGGAGCAGTCCGTTTCACCAAATTCAAACTCGGTAAGCTATTTTTATGAATTTTATCCCCTAAAGTAGTTCGATAATGTGAAATGGTTTATGTAGTCGTATTTGTTTTATCCGAGGAATATTGGAAGAGCTTGGTTAAGGATTTATCGTTTTGACTTAAAGTTAGTACAGCTCGGACTCCTATTATTTCATGAGTATCATAAATGTAATTGCTTTGCATGTTAGTATTTGCAAAATAGATAGACGATGAATATGCATGTTTGGTGACCGATAGTATGAGACTTGATATCTATGAGATCCATGATGATGTTACAAATATGATGAGACTTATGAAAGCTTTAGAGATAACGTATAGTCGTTTGAGATGCTCGTATAATTACTTGATGACTGTTTGTTTGATTGATAATCATGATGCCTTGTATGCTTGTTCGAATAGATTGACGTGATTTTATGAAATTATGCTTAAGGGGTAAATACTTAATTAAATGATTATGAAGATGATAACTAATATTAATTAATTGAATGCGTTAGTAAACAAACCCTAATGACTTTCATAAGCTTTAGGGATTGAATAAAGAGTTTTAATATCGTAATTTGAGGAAATGACATGAACCCATAAATAGGGTATCGATATAAGCTTCGTCCGTATCGGTACGTGATTGGGGGCCATATAGGTACGGGTTAACCCGCATCGGTACTTGTAAAAATCTGGGATTTCCAGTAAACAATGCCTATATTAGTACGAGTATGAGTACCGATACCTAGGGGTATCGTATCGATACTCGTGTTCGAAGATGATCTTCTGCCTAGTTCTTTTTTCTTCCAAAATACTTGATTTTCACATGAGAAGCTAAAACATGATTTTGAGCTGATTTTCACCATTGCATCCACACGTCATCTCCTAAATCAAAATAAACACATTTTTCACAATTAAGCTGATAATATAACTAGAATATGAAGTAATTAATCACAAGAAAGTGTATATAATTATAACCTAACACAATATCCCTCAAATGCCTCTCACCTGTTTATCATCTTTGAAACATCTGACGAAAATCCATCAAGGTCAACTCATTAGGATGACACATTTCTCAATGTATTTTCACTATCTTTGTTACTAGGGGTGTTCATGGTAGGTTAACCGTACCGTTTAACTTAAACGGTTAGTTAACCGTTATAGTGGTTATTAACCGTTAAAGAAATGATTAACCATTAATTTTTTAAATGGTTAACTATTATAGTAGTTAACCATTAAGAAACGATTTGGTTAGCGATTAACCTATAACCTATTATAATTTTCTTTTCAAAATGTTCATTATTTTTTTACAATATTAAATATATCTCTCCGATAAATATTGTATTAATTTTTTAAAAATACTTAAATAGAGAGATTTTAAATACAAACTTGATACTTAATTAAAAAAATACATATAGGTTAACCTATATGTTAATTATTAACCATA